>CM044014.1:41282845-41762474 GCA_024085815.1 Flaveria linearis
GTGGTTTGAGATGTGCCTGGCCGAGAGTAGATATAAGAGATGGTGTTTATTCATGACTATTCTACGATCATAGGGTGGTGATTAGGCTAGGTGGCGAGTTCTTGGAGACCCTTTGGTGCTAGGTGTCGAACCAAGAGGTGCATGAGTCACTAGTTTACTTAATGCAAGCTTAACTACGTTTATGATGTTTAATCGGGTAGATAACGAACCGGGTTTGGTGTTAGTGAAGCTTTAGTTAGTGTTTAAGTGTTTGTGGTTTATTTAGCTTTGTAATGTTGAAGTGTTTTTGATAATATTTTGGTACCATAACTTATGATGCCTAAGTATAAAATGTATGTTCATGCATACATAATCTTCATGCATGAAAGCATGCATACGTAACATATATATATATGCATAACATACAAACATGGTTTACTCATGTATATATGTAAGGTATTATAATATATATATATACACACACACACATACATAATTACTAAAACACATGCTAGTTAAATATATTCACGAATGTATAGAGATACATTTAGATAGGAACTCGTCTAACCTTTTTTTAGGGTTGTTACATTCTCCCCCCGTTACAAGAATTTGGTCCCGAAATTCATTGGTGAGTAGTTTCTAAAGTTGGGTAGAACTTATCTGATCATTACCTCTTAACAAGTGAGGGTATTTCTTTTTATCTCATCTTCTCTTTCCCATGTCTATTCTGGTCCTCTATTTGCATTCCACTTAACTTTCACTATAGGAATTCTATTCTTTCTTAATCTCTTCACTTCCTTATCTATAATGGTTGCCGGTTTTTCCACAAAATGAAGTTTCCTATCTATTTTGACTTCCTGAACTGGTATCTTTAATGCCTCATCCGTTAGACATTTCTTTAAGTTGATACATGAAAGGTGTTATGTACTTCACTTAATTCTTGAGTTAATTCTAACTTGTATGCTACAGGACCAATTCTATCAATGATTTTAAATGGACCAACATATCTAGGGTTTAACTTACTTGGCTTTCCAAATCGAAAAATTCCTTTTGTGGGTGACACCTTTAGATAGACCTTGTCTCCTACTTGAAATTCTAATGGCTTTCTTCGTTTGTCGGCATAGCTTTTCTATCAATCACGGGCTGCTTTTAATCTATTTTTAATTTCAGTTATCTTATCAGATATTTCTTGTATTAATTCAGGGCCTGTATGTTGTCTATCACCTATTTCATTCCAACATAAGGGTGATCTACATTTTCTTCCATACAAGGCTTCAAATGGAGCTAATCCAATACTAGAGTGATAACTGTTATTGTATGAAAATTTGATTAATGGTAAGTGGGTATCCCAGTTACCACCAAAATCTATAACACAAGCTCTTAACATATCTTCCAGTGTTTGTATCATTCTTTCACTTTGTCCATTAGTTTGTGTATGATAAGTTGTACTTATATTCACTTGGGTTCCTAAGGCCTTTTGTAATGTTTACCAAAATCTTGATGTAAACCTACTGTCCCTGTCTGATATAATTGATGCAGGTATTCCATGTCTAGACACAATTTCTTTCACGTAAATACTGGCTAGTCTTTCTATCTTGTCGTCTTCTCTTATAGGTAAGAAATGAGCTGACTTAGTTAATCTATCCACTATAACCCCAATTGTGTCGTATCCATTTTTGGTTCTCGGTAGTTTGGTTACAAAGTCCATAGTAATCTGATCCTATTTCCATCCTGGAATCTCTGGTTGTTGCAAATATCCTGAAGGTTTTAGATATTCAGCTTTTACCCTTGAACAAATATCACATTTTTCCACGAATTCTCCGACTAACCTTTTCATGCCTGGCCATCAGTATTGGCTTTTCAAGTCCTTGTATATTTTATTATTTCCTAGATGCACAGAATACCTAGACTTATGTGCTTCTTGTAGGATGATTGTCCTAAGCATGCTATTGTCTGGCACCCAAATTCTTCCTTTGAATTTCAAGATTCCATCTGTTTCTTTTTCCATATCTTTTAATTGTCCTTTTAATTTCAACATATCTTCTTGTTGAGCTTCCCGAATTTGATTTTACAAATCTGAACGTAACTCCATTCTCATGGCACGCACTCGCAATGACTTAACCCTTTCTTTTCTACTTAAAGCATCAGCTACTACGTTTGCTTTTCCTGGGTGATACTTGATTTCACAATCATAATCACTTAGTAATTCTACCCATCTCCTTTGTCTCATATTCAACATCTTTTGATCAAATATATGTTGTAAACTTTTATGATCCATATAAATTACACACTTAGTCCCATACAAGTAATGTCTCCAAATTTTCAGTGCAGATATTACTGCTCCTAATTCTAGATCATGTGTGGTATGGTTCTTTTCACTACCTCTAAGTTGTCTAGATGCATATACAATTACTTTGTCTTTTTGCATTCAAATACATCCAAAACCTTGACGTGATGCATCACAATATACTACAAAATTATCTGTTCCTTCTGGCAAAGCTAGAATAGGTACACTACATAATTATTCTTGAGAAGTTCAAATGCTTCATTTTGCTTTTCTTCCCATACATACCTCCTATCTTTTTGGGTCAATTCTGTCAAAGGTTGAGCTATTCTTGAGAAATTTTCTATAAATCTCCTATAATATCCTGCTAAACCTAAGAATTGTCATACTTTAGTTGGGGTCTTTGGAATTTCCCACTTCTTGACTGCTTCAATCTTTGCTGGATCAACTTGAATCCCATCTTGATTAACTATGTGTCCTAGGAATTGTACTTCCCTTTTCCAAAATTCACATTTTGAGAATTTTGCATACAACTTTTCCTTTCGTAGTAATTTCAAAGTTAATCTCAGGTGTTCTTCATGGTCTTCCTTATTTTTAGAGTAAGTCAGAATGTCATCTATGAAGACTATAATGAATTTATCTAAATAGGGTTTGCACACTCTATTCATTAGATCCATAAATATTGCTGGAGCATTGGTTAACCCAAATGGTATTATAAGAAATTCATAATGTCCGTACCTAGTCCTGAGAGCAGTCTTTGATATATCTTCATCCTGTACTCTTAACTGATGATATCCAGATCTTAAATCTATTTTAAAAAATAACTAGATCCTTGCAATTGATCAAATAAATCATCAATCCTGGGGAGAGGATATCTGTTGCTTATGGTAACTTTATTGAGTTCTCTATAATCAACACATATCTTAAAAGCTCCATCTTTCTTTTTGACAAACAGAACTGGTGCTCCCCAAGGTGATACACTAGGGCGTATAAATCCCTTATCCAACAGTTCTTGTAATTGGTTCATTAACTCTTTCATTTCTGTTAGTGCTAAACAATATGGGGCTTTAGCAATAGGGGTTGTTCCTGGTACTAATTCTATTTTAAACTCTACTTAACGAGGGGGTGGCAATCCGGGTAATTCATCAGGGAAAACATTAGGATATTTATTGATAATAGAAACACTTTCTAGATTCACTTTATCTAGTGTTGTATCAATTACATGAGCTAAGAAAGCTAAACATCTCTTCTTTAAGCATTTTTGTGCTTTTTTACAGGAAATTATTTTCATAATACCATTAGGCTTTTTACCGTATATACAGAGGTTTTATTTTCCTCAATCAGAGGAATCTTTATCATTCTCTTTCCACATATAATTTCATCATATTCTTACTTAACCAATCCATACCTACTACAATATCAAAACCTCCTACTTCAATAGGAATCAAATCTATATCAAAATAGTGGTCATCTAGATTTAAAGTACAGTTAGAAATGATTTTACCAGCTTCAATTATTTTATCATCAGCTAATTCTATCATATATTTGTGCTTTAGCTTCTCCGATATTAGATTAAGTGAAAGTCTAAAAGTATTTGAAATGAAACTACGAGTTGCTGCTGTATCAAATAATACTGTTGCGTACTGATTGTTGATAAGAAACGTACCCGTTACTACTTCTGGTTCATGCCGAGCTTCTTCAGCTTGCATTACGAAAGCTCTTCCACGGAGGTTGTTTTGGTTAACTGGAGCCTTGCCTTTTCGTTGTGGAAATTCATTACGAAAATGGTTTTCGTTACCACACTGATAGCATACTGGCTTAGGGTTGGTGGGGTTCTTGCAGTCTCGGGATATATGTCCCTTCTTCTTGCAATTATAACAGATTACCGTCATATAATTTCCAGAGTGGTATCTTTGGCAGATACTACACCATGGTTGTCCTTCAGTTTGTTTTCTTTTCTCGTACTGTTCCTAAGAAATTTCTTTAGAGAGGTCAGGTTATTCTTTTCTGTGGGTTTTCTCAAAATTTCCTTCCTGTGGGGTTGTCATTCCACTTCCTTTTCTCTCCTATTTTTGGATTACTTAAAGATCCATTTCTTATCATTTCATCTATTAGGCTTCCAGACAAGCTTACGGCCTCCTAAAAAGTTTTGGGCATTGCAGATTTAACTACTCCTCTTATTTGTGGTACTTATCCCCAAATATATCTTCCTACCCTTTTAGGTTCAGGGGTTATCAGGTGTGGCACTAATCTGGAGAGTTAATTATACCTGTCGGTATATTCCCGATGTGTAGCTCCTCTCATTTCTAATGCTAAGAATTCTATCTCTAATTCTCTATTTCATTATAAGGGCAATATTTTTGTATTACCAGGTTTCTAAAGTCTTCCTAACTTATCTTATTCATGACATGCCTACCTTTAGTTTGCATTTCCATTTTCCACCAGGATTGTGCCTTTCCTTTAAGTGAATGCGAAGCAAACAGTGTCTTGTAATTGTCGGCACAGTTACTAATTTTTAAGACTGCTTTAATTTCATCTAACCAAGGTAGGGCTTGTACAGCTCCCCCTTTTCCATCAAATTCCCGGGGTCTGCATGACATAAAAGTCTTGTAAGAGCATCCTTTTGTGACTCCATTTAAGATTTCTTCCTCCTGTCGTTCTTCCGGATTTATATTTCCTGGTCTTTCATTTTGGTGTGACGTGGTTCTGAAGTTCAGATTCTGTTGTAGTTGAGCTATAAGAGTAGGTAATGTATCTTCTATTTGTTGGGCTACTATTTGAGAAATCCTGTCATTCTCATTTGTGTCGTTATTCACAGGTGTTTCGTCCCCAAGTCGGGTTCTAGGTCGTCCCACTCGTGCTGTTCTTCGTACAGGCTGAGTGTTTGTTTTTGGCGGCATGATTCACTATAGTTAATTATAATTAGTATCATAAGCAAACATTTTAACACAAATCTTATCTAACACATAACAGATAGACATTTAAACACATAAGATATATATATATATATCATTAAGTTCTTATTCCTTTATTCTGACAAGTTAGACTAGATAGCTTCTAGTTCTTGTGAATCCATTCCTATATCTTTGTGAAGATATTTTTCTTAAGTGTTTTGAGTTTCTTGATATCCTTCTGGATTCTCCGGATTCCTTGTTGTATTTTCTTGTGTTTCCTAAGGGTCCGCTGAGCTGTCTTCACTTGATCCTCATTCAGCTTTTGTCTTTTAATTATTTTACCTTCGTTCCCGGAGGAATCAGAATGTTGTATTTGTATATCTTCAACTTGCTAGCCATAAATTTGTCTCCACTCGTATCTTTTTCCTAGGGATCTTAATTGTATATCCCCCGATGTTTACCGGTGCACGTCGAACATAAAATTTTGGTTTATTAATGTTTTCAACTTCAATTTGGGAAGTTTTCGTAACTTGCTAGGATTCTGGTTCAGATGTTATTTCTTTAAGGTTGCTATGGTCTGAGCATTCGGAAGGATCAGTTTAATTGTGGTAACTATCTGAATTCATAACTGTAAAAATTTCTTTATAATTTTTTACAAAATGGTTAGTCACATTTCATAGATATTTTATATCTCACATATTTTTATTATAATTATTAAAGTTAAGCACAAAATCATAGAATTTTCACATAAAATCATATCACACAAATATATATGTTTATCAAATACTTTGTTCATCATTATTTGAGATTATAGTTATAGTCTAGGTATTTTTATAGTACCTAATTCTCTATAACCAATGGCTCTGATACCAACCTGTCACATCCCGGCGGAAGCGTGAAGCGTTTTAGATGTGACTTGTTTGTTCAGAACGCAATGATTATAAGAGTCAATTATCAACACATAACATCACATAACATACTTCATTAATATAGGTTAGGATTACATCATATATATATATAAATACTCAAAATTTGATATAATCCTATTACAACATCTTATTTAACTATAATATCTTTAAAGACGATGGAAATGAGCGTCCACCGCAACACTGAAATCGTGGATGTTGACAGTTAGGTTTACACAAACTCTTCCTACAATTTCTCCCCAGCCATTGTACACTTCAAAAGAGAATTCAATATTGTTAGTCATGGCTACCTGAAAAAGCATACTCAAAATAGTCAACATAAAGTTGGTGAGATCATAGGTTTAAATCCAGACAAAAAAATTTTGATGCATCAATTACAACCAAACCTTTTTTACTAATCTGATAATTCATACTGTCATGAAATAATTTATAAAATCAGATAATATAGCATCACAACACTTATCCTGTTGGTGCAGGAAAAATTTTTTAAGTAGCGCTACCTATATTATCCAACGGTTCCACATACGAATTAATGGTTGTATCACAAATGACTATACATCTCAAAAAAAATCTCAAAATATTGCATCAAACATAAACAATATGCTTTTTCCCCCAAAAACTTTATAAATACCAAAAATAGAGCTATGAGTCTCACCTTTCTCCAAATGATAACCTATAAAAATAAATTTTAAAAGTTAGATACAAAATTTTTCTTTAAAATTTTTAGAACCTCAGATGGAAACAATTACTAAAATTTTAGTAGTAACATTATTAGGTAATATTATCAAAAAATTTCCAACTTCCATTTTATCATAAATAAATTGTTATAATTATTACAAACACATCATAAATCACTGAAAATAGCTACTGTCGTCCATAAATTCCCAAATTTCTACAGAATACTTCTCCAACAATTAAAAATACTTCATAAATTTATTGATATCTAATTCACGGTAGATTTGTTTCTGTAATTTTTACAATAATCTCAAATTTAGTAAAACTATCTATACAACTCCAAAAATTATAAAATTTTACATTCTGTTGAGTTCGATTTATCATGGCTTTAGCGACTTTTTCAATATTTATTACACTATTTAAGTATTTCTTTTGATTTTTCCTTTACAGATCACATACAAATTCATATCTCAATCATAAAAAAGAAATAAATTACAAAATAATTCCTGGAGCTTTTATATCATAGGAGAATCATTATGTGATTTTTCCATAATTTTTCCGAAATTATTTCTATTTATTTAAGAATTTTCTTTTATTTACCTTAAATAATTTGTATAAATTGTTTTACTTATTATATTTTTACCAAAATTCACAGAATGATATTTTAGTATCTTTATTTCAATGTTTATTCCCACAATCGCTATCATTTAGTATTTTTTACTTAATTTTCTTAATACTTCAGATTTAATCTTCTATAAATCCCAAAATCTCCTTTTTGTCACAAGTTTCTTAAAATTTTTAGTTTTTAACATCTTATTATTGTGAGTTGATGAAAATTTTAGAATTTGAAGATATGTTACGATTAGTCTTGATGTTTAGATACATCAAAACTAGTTACCTATGTGTTTATAACACATGTGTAACCATTAATCACAAGATACATTAAAGAGATTAAAACCTTATGAATGATTAGGAGGAGGGACTGATGATGATCGAAAGATGGTCGAGAGTGTCTTGAATCCATGACTTGAGAAGATGATGAAGCTTGGGTGTTTGTTTCTTGCTTATAGATTCCGAGAGCCGAGGGTTGTGAGTGCGGGATGGTGGTCAATGGTTGTGATGATTATGATTAAAACTAAAGGTTCAAAAGTTGTGAGAAATGGCGAGAGATGTGAGGTGATGGTATGTTTGATAGAATTTAAGAGATGAAGGGAGGGTGGAGGTGATCGGTTTATGGTGTGTTGTGTTTGTGTTTATCCGTGAGATGAAGGGTGGTGGTTTGAGATGTGCCTGGCCGAGAGGTAGATATAAGAGATGGTGTTTAGTCATGATTATTCTAGGATCATAGGGTGGGGATTAGGCAATTTATAGCTTTGATTAGTTGGATTCTAGATGGCTAGGTGGCGAGTTCTTGGAGACCCTTTGGTGCTAGGTGTCGAACCAAGAGGTGCATGAGTCACTAGTTTACTTAACGCAAGCTTAACTATGTTTATGATGTTTAATTGGGTAGATAACGAACCGGATTTGGGTGTTAGTGAAGCTTTAGTTAGTGTTTAAGTGTTTGTAGTCTATTTAGTTTTGTAATTTTGAAGTGTTTTTGATAATATTTTGGTACCATAACTTATGATGCCTAAGTATAAAATGTATGTTCATGCATACATAATCTTCATGCATGCAAGCATGCATACGTAACATATATATATAACATACAAACATGTTTTACACATGTATATATGTAAGGTATTATAATATATATATATATATATACATAATTACTGAAACACATGCTAGTTAAATATATTCACGAATGTATAGAAATACATTTAGATAGGAACTCGTCTAACCTTATTTTTAGGGTTGTTACAATATATATATATACACATATACCTATACATATACATACATACATACATACGTATAGACACCCATACATATACATATACATATACATATATACATATATACATACATATGCATACATATATATATATTTGTATATTTATGTATGGGTGTCTAGATATCTATATATATATATATATATATATATATATATATATATAAATACATATACATACATATATATACGTATATATATATATATACATATACATAACATATACATATACATATACATACATACATATATATATAGACACACATACATATACATATACATATGCATATATATACATATATACATATAGACACACATATATATATATAGACACACATACATATACATATATATATATACATATATACGTACATCTATACTATCTTAATAAGTAAATAAGAAGGACAATATTGTCTTTTCACCCAAATTTAAGAGATGTACAAGTTGTGTTGCATACTTTACAACTTGTGTTTCATATCTTCATCTTCACCCAATATTGTCTCCATCATCTTCATCTCAGAACCGCCAAGACAAAAGTGGGAGTTCGCAGAACCGCCAAGACAAAAGAAGAAGGCCTGCGACCTTCTTTTCTTCTACAGATCTGAACATGGCTGAGGATTTCCACTTCTCGATCGATTTTCAAATGGGCGAGCATTGGTGCTACTCAAATGGGCGGGCATTTTCAAATGGGCACACATCTCGATCGATTTATACACTTCAAAACGTGAAGAATTACCCTATACAACTTCACGAAGGTTGAGGATTTCATCTACCATACGTGAGTGCTGCTCTTCTCTTCCTATTTCATCTACCAATTTGGTGTTCATGTATGTTGATGTTCATGTTTGTTGGAATCAAGTCAGGGTTTTTGTTTATGTGGATATATCTTTGCTCTTATTGTTTGATTCATCAAGTAATCTTGTATGTGGTTCATGCTCAAGAGCATCGTCTCAGATTCTGAGGTTCTTTTTCTTACTTTTTGTTTGATTTCAGTTTTTAGGGTTTTTAGTGTTTCAGATTTGTAGAAATTATGTTCTTTTTAGCTTAGGTCAGTGTCTTTTGGTTAGTTGCAATTCTGTGAAAATTCCTTTATACATATACGTACATTTTCAGGAAAAAGTAGCAAGAATTGGCCATCGGGAATATTCATCGAAGACGAAACGATAGGGAAAGAGCATCTGAATGATTAGACTCAGCTTCAAGCTCCATGTATGTCTCTTTCACACTCCATTGTCTCTTTAACAGATGTGTTTTTAACATTTACCATGCCTCATCTATATATGTGTTAAAGAATAAATTTTGTCCTGATGCTTGTATGTGGTTTGACCTCTTTAGTTGGGTTGGTGTTCCTTTTATCTTCATGAGGGTGACCTTTTAAATCTAGGGTTCTAGATATGGATCAATATTGTTTTGATTTTGTTTTGTTTCATCTATTTTCTTGGTGCTTCTAACTCTTTGGAATTGCATAGAAGTTCCATCATTAATTAAGATAGATTGTAAGTAAGTGAAATTAAATTAAACTTATAGTTAGTAATGTTGATTTCATTTGAATTTGAGAATGTTTGTTGTTTGATGATGCAATATTTCTATCCTTTTGTCCTTACTAGCAGACCAAATGAAGTACTGGTTTTGTTTTTGTAAGGGTGTCACTAACGAAAGGAACCTTTGCTTGAACAAAACACATGATGAACATGCAAGTTCTAAACAAATTTATGTTTTACTTGGTAATTGGTATTGATGTATTGTATGAACTTACTTGTTGGTAAGTTCCTTTAAGTTATTTAGAATATTAATACATTTATAATTTAAACTTGATGAGACTTACCGAACTGATGAACTACGAATTGGTGAGGATTGATTAAGTAGGTGAGGCTTTGCGAGACTTGATTAATTAGTAAAACTAAGACTTTGTGAGACTTAATAAGGTGCTATATAATATTAAATAATGTTTATTTACAACAAGCTTGTTCCATCTTCTCTTGCTTCTGTTGCTCTGATTCTTCATGTTGCCATTGAGATCAAGAAGGATAATGACATAATTTATTACTCGTGTATGTTCCTCAACACTTTGTCCTATTTGCAAGTGATTATCGAATTAGGTGATGTGGTGGTTGTGAGATGTTATCTGTTGAAGAAAGTTTGATTTTTATAACTTGGTAATTGTTGTATATGGTTTAATAATGGGAGACTAAAAGTGAAGTATTTATATTTTTATTGTTTTTATCTATTATTGTATTCTAACTGATAAAGTAGCATTAGTTAGTCTATAAGCAGGGGGTTAACTAAGAAAATGAAATAAAAAACTTAAAGTTATTTAATTAACTCATAATTTGTTGAGGGTGCAATTAAAGGTTGAGGTCACCACGGATGAAGTTGTTGACCTGGACTTGGACCTGGGTGTCCATTTTAAGTTCAGTTTAAGCTCTTCATATGAAACTTGATGACCTCTATCTAGGTTGATCTATATGGTTTTTAATTTTGTTGTGTTTAAAGTTTATCGATGTGTACTTTGGGTTATTGAATGTTGCAGATTTAGTTTTGTATACATGGAAAAAACTGTGGTTACTATAAATTATAGGAAACTTGCACACTGAAATCTAATAACAGTTGTTCAAATGAAGGTTTTTGTATATTTTCTCACCAGTTCAGCTGTCTTTGTTATCGTATATTCAACATACGCATATTCTATAATTTACCTAATCATCTTCCACGTGATACATTATATTCACATCATTCTAAATATCATTTTTGATGATTAACTCAGATCTCATGTGTGACATCCGGTAATTTTCCGTTACCAAACTCCGTTAGTTTCGTTAAGTCTTGCTTACACGTGTCGTAAGCACACACTAGTTGTCGTTGAACGTTGGTGACTTTAAAAGAGTTAATAATGACAAACTAATAATAATCTAATAAAAATGAGATTATTGCATTATGCTTATATGTTTGCGTGAGTTTAAATACTAATTAGGAAATTAATCGTGTAACGTGGAAACGTGCGTATTAATTCGTATGTCTTGTGTTTTTATAAAGATAAAACATATAATGGTTATCATTAGTTTATATGTTTATATTATTAAGTTAAAAATAATTTATAAAGAGGTTAAAAGCTTAAATTTCATAAAATACAAATTCTAAGGGTTAAAAGGGTAATTATGGACAATTAAGTTAATTAAAACAAAATAAACCCAAACCCTAACTCCCACCCCCTCATTCGGCTGAAACCAATCCCCATACCCTCCCTCATTGCGAAATCAGGCCAATAGACCAAGAACAATTCGATTTCAAGTGCTAATCAAGTATTACAAGTTGATCCTTAGTGCTAATCAACACCTAAAGGTATGTAACATGTGATTTTTGAGATTTTTGGAACTTGAAGAACCCTAATTCGTAAATTATGTTGGTAATGTGAAATTGATGATGATTCCATGTTAGCATTGTTGTATTGATACTAGTTTGAGTGTTAATTGCAAGTTTTGTTATGGATTTTGATGTTCTAGACCAAATTAGGTCAAAACTAGAAACTTTGATTTGGGGAAACTTCTAGATTGATGAAATTGATGTTTTTGGATGGTTGTATGATGTTAATTAGATAGTATGGATGCTAGATTACGTTGATTGTGCAAGAAATTGATGAATTTGAGGTGTTGTGCATAGGTTACTAAGAATAGTAACTTTATTTGCATGATATGATGACTTGATGATGAAGCGATGTTGTTGATGTGTTTAGATGACATATGTATACTAGATTGATGATATGTATGCTAGAAAACCAAGAATGGATAATGTAGTTCACAGATTTCCAAAAGTAGTAACTTTTTAGATATGAGATTGATGAATTATGATAGTTGGATGTTGTTGATCGTGCCTAGATGTTATTATGAACTTGATATGGCATATTATTGATGAATGCATGTATACATTGGGTGTATGATAGATTTTGGGATGTACTTTCCCAAAAGGGAAACTTTATTTGCACAAGGTTTGAATGATGATAGTTTGAGTATGTTTGGGATATTAGGAGCATGTTAGTATGTCCATGGATGATTTCTAAAGTGATAGAACCTGATAAATAGGTTGTATGGAATGTCTATTTGGTTATGTGTGATTTATGTACTTTGATGATCATGTATGATGTTGAATGTGGATTAGCAACTAGGACATCATGTTTGGGACTGGAAATTAATCATCTTGGTGTATGTTGAATGTAATGGACATGTTGAATGTGTTGTTGGTTAGTATGGATGATTAATTGATACATTATCTGTTTTGGCCTGTTTATGATAATTCATAGCTATGGGTCATGCGAGTAGGTTATGCATGATTTGATCTTATATGATGTATGATATTGTTTGTTTAAATGGTTTACAACACATAATGTCACCAATGGGTCAAACGGGTCAACTGGGTCAAACATGTCTATCCTTCTAAAACCTTGAGTCTTTGGTTGTAGTGTACTTAGGGTTCCACATATTCTCTGTTTACATGTACTCATGTACTTACGTGATCTAGGTAACCTCTGAGGGTTGACTGTCCACTCTTTCTTTCAAGTAAACTCTAAGTACTCATTACGCATATCAGGTGAGTTCATGCCCCACTATTTATTTAATCTCTTTTGGGGGAGATAGCATACTGGTAATTTCACAAACGCTTTATGTATTTAAGTTGTGTATAATATTAATATAGTGTTGTATACCATGGAAAAGTCCTCACACTTTCGAATTGTTAATATTAAATAGCGGGGAAACTTGGGTAGTACTACTGGGTCTGACGAGCCCCACCTGTGTGACTCGAGATCAACCGGGTGCAATTTGTCCTATGAACATTTGTCATGACCTGGTAAGTCATGGCAGGAGGCAAAAAACTATCACAGTCAGCTTCAATTGCGAAATCACTATTAATTAATATTTATTGTTAATAGACTAGCTATCTGTTACAATACACTGCTTATATATATCACAAGTGTTAAACTGATTATGTTTAAACGCCAACTATTGAACTCACCAACCTTTGTGTTGACATTTTTAGTATGCTATTCTCAGGTCGATAACCAGCTTGCCAGTAGAAGCACATCACGAGTCCAGCATGCATTCTAAGGCTTTAAATTATAAACACAATTACTTGTCTTTCAATTATGGGTTTCAAATATTTGGATGGCGCATGTTTTGCCATATTTTGCATTTATATACTTTGGATTCATCTTATTTTACAAAACGCTTCCGCATGGTTTTACAGTTTGAACTTTGGTTGGTTTTATTCTAAACATGGCATGTAGTGTCGTTCTGAGTAACTATTGACTGTGATCCTGATTTGTTCACACGCCTCGCGGTAAAACCCCGCACGTGGATTTTGAGGGTGTGACATCGTGATTATCTTATATGCAGCACCTATAATGGAATTAAGGAGACTAGGTGCAATGATTAGTATATTGAGCTTTTTATTTTGTGCACCGTTTTTGATGTTTTCTGGTGATGTTCGGTTAGTTTCCTATTTAAGTCATTGGCAAAATGTTGTACCTATTCTTTTGGCTTAATTATTTTGTTTATGAGTTTATTTTATGTTTACCATAATTGCAATATGTACCTATTCTTTTAGTTTGATATTTGTGTAGGTGCTGATTTTTGCAAAAAAAGAAAACAAAAAAAAAACATATGCTATGAAGTGTAGAAGTGATTAGCCATTAACGTTGACGTTTGATTTTGTGTTTTGCTTACATTATTTGAAAGTTCAAGATATTATGATGACTAAAATCCAGATTCACACTTTGGTGTGGCAGAATCAAAGGCACTGATTTGAGCCTACTCAAGTATGCCATCTAAGTTCAAAATAATGTACCTTTGACTATTGGAGGTGCAGGAAGAACGCATCATTTAACTTTATGTTTATATCATCTATTTTGAGTTTTGTTGATGTCATCTTAAAAATTTGTTGATAATTTATATATGAAGCAATACATAGCTGTCTATTTAGAATGTATGTTCTTATCTAATTTTCAAGCATAGTCAGGTATAAAGAAGTCAAACTTGCATATGAAGAAGTTTGAGAGAGCAAAATTTTCTTACAATCTTAAGAACTTTTTGATAAAGATGGATGTGGGTTCATAACCATGCATGAGTTTCAGTAAGTTTCCAACCAGTAATTTTGAAATTGAATAACATTATACATTAGTAAAATAGCGGGTTAAGGAGTAGAGTTGTAGCAATTTTACAACGGAGATATGTAAAATTACATATCTAATTAAATATTATGATTCTAGATAGTTTTCTATGATTATCCTTCATTTAATGGTCTAGATCATAACTAAAAATTATTTATCTTCTAACAATGTTTGTACATCGTGGTATTTACCTAGAAAGTACTATGTTTACCATTGGTTTTTTCTCATTCATATGTTTGTTATTATTGAATTGGGATATGTGAGGATCATTACACGGGTAGATTACACTGATGTACAAAAAAAAACTAACAAAATTCGTTGTAAATTGTCGGCGCCGCCGCGTCGCGCGGGTTCCTTACTGGTATATATATATATGCATATATACATATATACATACATATATATATATATCATACATATATATATATATATACATACATACATACATATATATAGGGATACATTCAATTGAAAACCATTTTTTGCTAAAAACGAAGAGAACTAATCTGAAATCATGGATTAATAAGATCAAGGGTTGTAACTGAAAGTGTCAAAATAGTAATTACTTTCAAAACTAAAGGGCGTACCTGGTGCTGCAAAGAGCTCCCGCGTTTTCGCAGGGTCCAGGGAGGGTCCGTTCCATTTAAGGGAAGATGTACGCGGTCTTCAAAATTAAAGACTAATTATTAACCATCATAAGGGTAAAATTGGCATCACGTAATAAAATTTTCAATTCTTAATTACATCGTGGGTGTTCGGTTATATTTTCAAGAGGCTGGACTCTGGAGGTTGCTACGAGAAAAGCAACAAAGAGAATATTCCAATAAATCCAAGAATAAAAATGATGATACGTAATTTAAAACACTAATGATTGTTTAACGGAACAAAAAACACTGATTCCCAAATGGAACAATATGATAAAATTTAATGGGAGCATGCTATTTATCGGTTATCACTTCTACAAAGTAAGAGTACTTATTTTTGTCATATTGATTTAAAATAACAAGTTGTTGTGACTAATATATTAGGTATTAAAATCATTCATTTGTGATTAGTATTCACTATTGAATTGAAACAACATATTATTACCTTAAATAAACTAAAATATAAATGTAAATAGGCGTAAACGCACACAAGTAATACATGTATTAATGCACACACCAGTGCATTAACTAGATCAATAAAAAGAATGGCATATTTTTAATTGCACTCAAGTTCTCAAACTAAACTGATGACCCTCACCATGATTTCTCAAATATTGCCAATCACCAAAAGAAAACAAATTCCTCCTTTTTCAACCAACATATAAATTGATTTCCTATTTTGATTCACATTCCACCTGATTTCATACATTTCCTCAGCAAGTTTCATCGTTTTGTTAAACTCTCCACAAAAAACAATTCCTCTAAAAGTTATCAAACCATATTTACTGCTACTTGACAGGAATAGCAGAGGAAAAAAATGGCTAATGAAGAGACGTTTGCTTGGCTGAGATCAAACATTTGTTAAGTTTAGGCAACACCTTCTACAACAACAAGGAGATCTTCCTTACTTAGGGGCTGTTTGTTTTTTCCAAAAAGGTCTGCGTGACCTCTTATGTCTGCACCAAGAAGACCACGGGCAGACATAAGGCTCTGCAGTGCGTTTGTTTTTTTGAAGACGTTTCATTAAAAAACGTCTGCGCGAGGTCTTCTTGGTGCAGACATGGTTTTCTCACTTCTACAATCTTCCAACCTCTTCTACCCTCCTCCTTCCCCCTTTCCCATCACGTCCTCCTCCCCCATCGCCTGCTCCTCCCCCGTCACCGTTCCTCATCGCCGGTCATCGGAAAAATCACACAAAATGCACACTTATTCGTACCTCATCAGATTGTCGTCGGAGTATCGCCGGATACTTCGCCGGAAATCCACTCATCAGCGGCAGTGTTTGACTTTAGCGAAGCATCAAAAGACGAGGTTTTACGTACTCCGGCGATGTGTAACGATGCTTGTGTGTTGGAACGATAAGTACGATTGACGCCGAGGGAATTTGTTATGAGATCTGTTAATGTTTTGAGAAGTGAGTTTTGATTGAATTTTGTAGATCCACCACATTAACGAGGCAGAGGAGCCCCTCGACCCTGCTGTCGACCACCGTTGCGCCGCCGACCCACGGCAGTTCACGGCGGTGGAAGATTTTTTGATCTTGAACAAAGTGGTGGGTGAATTTAGGGTTGATTTGAATCAGCTTGTGTGTTTAGGGGGTTTAGGAATGTGAGATTTGTGTATGATTGGAAGGGGTTGAAGTTGGAATTAGATGAGAGGATGTTTGATTTTGGGGTGTGTTATGAGGTTGAATGTGAGAGTGATGAGCTTGATGAAGCAAAATTGGTTATTGGAGAGCTGTTGATTTTGGGGTGTGTTATGAGGTGGAATTTTGTAGATCAACCATCTCCACGAGGCAGTGATGTACTGTGTAATATGTTATTATAGATGAATTAGAGAATTATAATGTATTTCTAAGAACCGATCTATGTGCAATTGGTGTTGATACTGAAGATCGAATTAGGCTCTTTTGTCAGTCTGCAGAAGTTAAAAAACAGACAGTCTTCTTCTTGCAGACTGTAGAGGTTTGGTCCACCTCTTCTGCTGCAGATGTCTGCAGATGTGGTCCGCAGACTGCAGACATTTTTCTGCAGAAAAAACAAACAGCACCTTAGAGAATTGCTCAGCAACTCTTCAACTCCGATGCATTTTATGAATCCAATTCAAGAGCTTGATTGATAAAAGCAAACTAGATGCGCAACTATACATTTGTATTCAAATTCACCTACAGATTTATAGTCTTCTATTTATATAAAAAATGAAAAGATCATGAATCAAAATATTACAAACAACGAATCACACCCAAATTAATTTAAATCAACCACTAACGTAGAATTTAGAAATTTACAATTTTACACCGGCATTATTGCACATTAGGACTCATTTGCACATGTGAATTAATGCTTATGTGTATTAATGCCTATATGAATTATTACTTATATAGATTACAACACATAATATTTCAAAGGCAACATATTACCTACAACATAACATTCTTGTTTCTAAAGTCGTTTTACCAATAGATCTAATCAATTTTAACTGTTGTTACCAAGCATTGCACATTTATACATGACAACAATTCATTTAAAAGTGATGTTATTTATACTGAACATATAATTAATGACTATGTAATTTGTTACAAGATATATGCATATGTCTTTGTACAATATATGCATATGTGCATAAAGACAAAAACAATATATGGTCTATATGGGGTTGTATATGCGTGTGTGTGTGTATTTACAAAAAATGGTTTGTGCATTTACAAAAATGGTTTGTGCATACCTGCACTTTTTAATAAACTAGTTGTTGCATGTATGCATTTTTAACATAGTTGTATGTATGTGTGAATTCATTTAAAAATTATTATATACGCATATGGATTACCTTATAAGTCTAATTAAACAACAACCCAATAACACATACGAAGATTTTATTATCTAAGATAATGTTAGATACATATTTTAAACCTCAATGCATATGTGGTTATGAACTTTAGGGAAACAAGTACCTGTTTACATAGGGTCTTTTTAATGGTTCTCTGATGAAAAGCCACCAAGTACATTAACTTCCATTTTCTTTTGCCAATAGTACGAAAGCTCCCAAGCTTAAATTTTGGACCATATATACACTACATATTACCATATACTTGATAAGCTAGTGATGAAAACACAACTTGTATAGCAAAAAGTTAAATAATTTATCTAAATAGTCATTACTCGTTCGATTCGTAAAATCCATTAAAAGATCAGAACCATCTTTTTGTTTATCACGACTTGTATAAAAAAAGTTCAATAATTTATCTAAATAGTCATTCTTTGATAGATTCGTAAAATCCATTATAAGAAGAATCAAAAACATCTTTTTGATTATCATTAAGCACCACACACAACCTTTAAAAGTGACAAACATTACACAATCTTTTGTAAAATCAGAAAGACAAATTAATAGTGAAACTATTTACAGAAAATATAGTAAGGTGGATGCCCGAGACATATGATCATCAGTATGAACAATCTGCCAAAAATAGAAGTTAACATCACTTACCTGGTATAATATGATCTTGAATAACTTTTTATAGAGCAAACTCATAACCTGTAAGCATGTTTCCTTAATGGCTTCCCTGCATCAAAAAGTTTTAAATTAGAGCATCTTTGAACCAAAAACAGTGGTCTCGCATATCAAAACATAGGGTTTTGTAAATTGTAAAGTAAAAGGAAAGACAATATAGATTTAAGACAAAATTACAGTAAACGTCCTTTATGTTTATCAACTATTGCAGATATCGTCCTTTATCTTTAAAACGCTCACATACTGTCCTTTATGTATAGAAAACGTTGCCCGTTACGTCCTTTATACAAACGCCCGTTAGTTTTTTGGGTTAAGTCGCATCACGTGTTTAGCACACGAGGGCAAAATGGTCTTTTCATCACCCATACATGGTTTCCCTTTTAAAAAAAATACCCTACCTGCTGTTCTTTACCATCGATCCAAAGCCATCGATCCCTTTCTTGTCTTCGTTCTTTACCATCGATCCAAAGCCATCCCTTTTGAATAATGGGAACATTTCATGTCCGTAGTGAAGAAGATGCATACAATCTTGATGAAATATACGGTATCTTTCTTGTCTTCGTTCTTTACTAACTGTTCGAGTGAGGTTTAATTCGGGTTTGTAAACGCAGGTACGTATCCAGAGCTATTCACACTGAAGATCAATCACGGTGGTTATTTCACCGATTTCCCAGATCGACGGTATGAAAATGGCCATTTAATTGTGGTCGATTTCTGTGATAAAAATACATTTTGTATGGAAGAATTGGAAGAGATTCGAAAAGAGATAGGTTTTGATTCAACAAACTACTTATGGCTATTACCTGGGGGTGATTTTGAAACTGGAATTGTGAGTTTGAATAATGAGGAAGATATTGCAAAACTCACAGATCATGTGTCAAAGGGTGTTAGAGAATATGATGTTTTTGTGGAATTCAATCAAAATAAAGAATTCAATGATAATGAAAGTGAATTTGATGTAGATGATGAGTTAGATGACATAGAAGCTGACATGTTGTCCTACAAGTTAAATGTGGATGTTGAAGATGAAGTAGATGGTGATGTAAATGAAGTTGATGTGTTGGAGGTAATAAACAATGATGAATTTGATAGTGGGAGTGGGTGTGAGTCTGATGAAAACATTGGGAGTATAAGAAAAAAGAGATTGAAATATATTCAAAAGGGTAGTGGTGATGATAAAGTTTATTTGTGGGGAAAATGTTTGATAATAAGAGTGGGGTAAAAGACTTTTTAAAGCAACATACGGTTGAAAGTAGAAGGCAATTAAAGGTGGTTAAGGATGATAATATTCGGGTGAGGGTACTATGCGCAGGAGACTTAGAAACAGGAGAAAGTGAGTTTGCCAAGGAAAGTGAAATACAAACAAATGGATCTAAAACATCTATGAAAGATGGAGGGCCTGAAACTAAAAAAAATAAAGGAGGTAGGGGCAAAAAGACAAACCCTAACAAGTTTTTATGCCCTTGGACTTTGTTAGTATCAAAAGATGAAATCTCAGACACATGGATGGTGAAGACATATATTTCTACACATAAATGTCTTCAAACTAGAAAGATAGCTGCCTGTACATCCACTTTTATATCCAAACACTTGATGGATCAAATTGAGGAAAATCCTTCCATCCCTGTGAAAGCAGTTCAAGAACAATATCAGAGGAAATTTGAAGTTGAAGTTTCAAGGATGCAAGCTTATAGGGCCAAATCCAAAGCAATACAACAACTTCATGGGGATTTCAACTCACAATATGGATTGCTTAGAGATTATGTTAGGGAACTCGTGAGGAGAAACCCTGGGACTACTGTGAAGTTAGATGTTGAAGTACCCCCAGATCCAGCATGTACAAGTAGAAAATTCAAGAGAATATACATATGCTTAGGTCCACTTAAAGAGGGGTTCAAAGCTATTGGTAGAGACTTGCTTGGGCTTGATGGTGCTTTCATGAAGGGACCATATCCGGGTCAAGTTCTAACAGCTGTTGGGGTAGACCCTAATAATGGTATATACCCGCTTGCATATGCTATTGTTGAAACAGAAAACATAGATTCATGGAAGTGGTTTTTAGAGTATCTTAGGGATGACTTGAATCTTGACATCAATTCAAACTTCACTTTCATATCTGATAGGCAAAAGGTAAAACTTTACTTTATGCATGTTACATATCTTTTAGCTAATTTATATATTATGTGTAATCTGGTTTATGTTAACTTAGGGTCTATGTCAAGCCATTTCGACTGTATTTCCAAGAGCTGAGCATAGGTTTTGTGTGAGGCATATTCATGAGAATATGAAGCTTTATTTCAAGGGTAAGGCATATAAAGACATATTATGGAAGCTTGCAACATGTACAACTGTTGTACAATTGAAAGAAGCATGGATGAGTTGAAAAAAACTAATTCAGAAGCACATTTATGGTTATCAAAGATCAACCCTAAACAGTGGTCCAGATCTCAATTTTCAGGTATGTATTGTTGCTTCATTATTATGTAATTGATTTATGGTTATCAAAGATCAACCCTAAACCGTTTACTAATTATGCTATTGATTTTAACAGGAAGAGCACTTTCTGATGTGCTGATAAATAACATGTGTGAAATATTCAACTCTAAATTACTGGATGGTCGAGATAAGCCAATCATCACTGCATTAGAGTACATTAGGGAGTATTTGATGAGAAGAATTGTCAATGTACTACAAGTGATTGATAAAACTGATGGTCCACTAACACCCGCTGCACGAAAGTTATTTGAAAACATCAAGAAGGATGCTATAAAGTACAATGTTACTTGGAATGGGGGTGAGCAGTTTCAAGTAGCTGGACCATTTCATGATCAGTGTGTGGTTGACATCTCTCGTAAGACATGCACCTGCAGGAGATGGGAACTTACTGGGATGCCTTGTAAACACGCAGTTGCAACATTATGGAATATGGCAAGCTTTGGTCAACAAGTTGGCATTCCAGAAAGTTGGGTGCATCCGGTGTACACATTGGAGACTTGGAAGAATGTCTATAGTTTCAAGATATTTCCCATTAATGGAATGCACTTGTGGGAAAGAACACAACTACCAACCACAATCACCCCACCAACACATCACACACCTGTGGGAAGACCTAAAAAGAAAAGAAAGAAGTCTATTGTTGAAGACTTGACACGAGGTGGACGACTTTCCAAGAAAAATAGTACTATTAGGTGTGGAAAGTGTAAGAATCAGGGGCACAATAGTAGATGTATGCAGCCCTTATGCATCCAGTATGCAGCCCTTATTAGCTGCGGTATTAGCTGCAGTATGCAGCCCTTATGGTATTTGTTGTATCCTTATGGTATTAGCTGCCCTTATGCATCAGATGCAATGTATGCAGATGTATGCAGATGTATGCATCAGCTGCAGTATGCTGCAGTATGCATGCAATGTATGCAGATGTATGCCTAAGGGCTAAGGGCTGCACATTTTCAATGTATGCATGTATGCAACATAACAACCAAACCCAATTGCAATGTATGCACAAACCAAACCCAATTGCAATGTATGCAATGTATGCAATGTATGCATGCAATGTATGCATGCAATGTGTGCAATGTATGCAACATAACAACCAAACCCAATTGCAATGTATGCAATGTATGCATGCAATGTGTGCAGATGTATGCCTAAGGGCTGCACATTTTCACAAACCAAACCCAATTGCATTTCAATTGCATTCATGTGCATATTTTCACAAACCAAACCCAATTGCATTTTCACAAACCAAACCCAATTGTCAACCCATGTGCAATAAGTCTGCACAAACCAACCTGCACAACTCTGCACAAACTGATGTGCAATATGTCTGCACAAACCAAACAACCTGCACAAACTGTTGTGCTTATGTATGCTAATGTCAAACTGTTGTGCTTCATTGAAAGCAAAGAAACTGCATAATTAAATGCACAAACCAACCAAAGATAATAGCATTCATTCAACATAACAACCAAACCCAAGTGCACAATCTGAAATTTTTAACAAGATATGTGAAAACAAAGTAGGATAATTTCATTCCATTCAACATGACAAAACATATTACATAATCAACTTCAATCACCATTACATCAATTTCAAACATCCAACAAACACAAAAAAACCCAACTCCAAATCAGCCACCTTCTGAGTCTCTTTGAATGTTCTTCACTTGCTTTCAGTTGACCTTCTACCTCCTCTTTTGACCTAATAAGATCTGGTATAGCCTCTATGCATCTTTTACAGGTCTCAGGCTCACACCATAGAAAGAACCCACATTGTGAACCCTAATTCAAAATTAAGAGAAAAATAAGGTTTCTTGAGACATAGATCATGTATCCTCATGAGTATTAAGGGATGAACATACCTTATTCGCTGGACATGTAAAGAACCGACGACCGGGATTTCGTGATGTTCGTGATGTTCGAACCAAAGCTTCTTTTCCACAATAGCAATAAACCTTGTTCGAAGCACGATTGAACATTATGTGACTGGATTCACAGTCAATCGAAGATTCTTGCGACATACTTAAACTCGATTGAGGTTTCCGGACATCCATGGTCGAACAAGCTTGTTACTGGTTTCCCCCAATTTCGAATCCATCGATAATCAGATAAGGTTTTCTATACATAAAGGGGGAAACCATGTATGGGTGACGAAAAGACTATTTTGCCCTCGTGTGCTAAGCACGTGATGCGACTTAACCCAAAAAACTAACGGGCGTTTGAATAAAGGACGTAACGGGCAACGTTTTCTATACATAAAGGACAGTATGTGAGCGTTTTAAAGATAAAGGACGATATCTGCAAGAGTTGATAAACATAAAGGACGTTTACTGTAATTTTGTCTAGATTTAATTTTGACTCATGTAATTCAAAGTCATACACCTCAAATTTGTAGAACATTTTAAATTTGTGCATTTTTCGTACCCGAGCTACCATGATTAGTCTCCTCAAACACTTACTATCGTCTCCGAATCTATAGGATCAAATCATTACTGCTACTATACCTAAAATCATAATTATCGATGATCACATGAACCTCAAAACAAGGGGAATGTCGTTAAAAGTCGAATTAAGGCTTGCTTGTGTACGTTCTCCGGAAGAGGGTGGAACGAAGCCGAAAGTGGGTATTATTGACGAAACTAGGAATAAAAACGTAGGGGATGACATTAGGGTGGCACTTTAATGGTGATGGTGGTGATCGTTTGTTGGTTACAATTTAGAAACCATATATAGGTGTTCTATGATGAATTTGATGTGCTTCAGCGAAGAAGGAGGCGGTTTCTAGTGGAGTAGGGTCGTGGTTATGGCAGTGGAAGATGGTTTGTGGCGTTTAATGATAGCGGCCGGTGGCGGTTGAGGTAGCAGCGGTGACAACGATGGTGAACTCCAGATAAGAAAGGAGTGGTGACTGATAAAATCCAGTTATAAACTTTAAATTAGAAGTTTATGATTTGGGGAGGAAAAGAAGTTGTAGATGGAAGGTAAATACCAAAAAGCCCCTAACAATTTTCATTTATTTTTAAAAATAAAAAAAATAAAATAAAAATCATGTGGTTAGAATTGCTTCTTATGGTTTTTTACAAAATTTTGGTTTTCAATTGAATGCCCCTCTATATTTGTGATTGTACGTATATATATAAGGTATAGGTCAAATGAAAAACCTTAGTATCGTTTTACACATACGTCACATGTAGGTTACGGATACGTAACCATTTATCATTTGACATAGTGTTACGCATACATAAAACTCTTCATTCTTGTATTTATGTTTAAGATATATATAACAAATACTTAAACCTTTTAACAATTAAAATAACATAAAATTTATGAATTATATTATTGGTTTACGTAGTTTTCTTTGGTTTTTACATAATTATTGGTTTTCTAAGTAACCATCCCACATATGCGTATGTATATATATATGTGTGTGTGTGTGTGTGTGTGCGCGCGCGCGCGTGCGGGCGTGCTGGCGTGCGTGCGGGCGTGCGGGCGGGCGGGCGGGCGAGCGGGCGGCGGGCGGACGGCGGGCGGGCAGGGGGCGGGGGGGGCGGGCGGGCGGGTGTGCGTGCGTGCGTGCGTAATTTGTTTCGTGTTCTATATATATGTACCATTTGATAACCAAAATAATCATACATGTCACGGAGTCACTGACATGTAGAGGTGTGGAAGCAAATGGAATGGATATCATCTATAATTTGATGACATGGAAGCAATAAGAATTGATAGAAGAAGAATAAACATGCCTAGTTTTCGGTTAACTTGAGGAAGAATCGAGGGACTACGCACTTTCAATCCCTTACAGCTGCCTTACAAGCCCTTCCACTGCCCTCTGGTCTGGATTTCGGGGTACCTTCGTAGGATGGTTAGAGACGAAAACCCATCCTCTAACCTTCAGCCACTTACACCGGTTTTCTTCAATCATTGTGTTGACTTTGGCTTGGAACTGTTCAAGACTAATTATCAAGCCTGCTTTTAGAACCAAATCGATTAGCACACATAAGTTTGATGTCAGTTCCTATTATTCTTTATTCGGTTTGGGCAGTTCCAGTTCTCTGACTGTTCTCGCCCGGTTACACAGAGAATAGTGTGAAGAACATTGATTGGGTACCACCCCAAATACAACACAAATGAAACTAGATGAAACGAAGCAACCTCAGTCGTGGCTCAAGAAGGTATACCTCGGTCGCGGCTCACAACCAAACCCTCAACAAGTTTAAAGATGGCAAATTATGAAAGATAGAACCCCGACCGCGGCTGGCACAAGGGGAGGACCCCAGCTCCGGCTCACCAATCACATCTCCCAACTCGACTAGATAAGTATAAGAATACATAGAATAAGGAATGTTTACCCTTAGTCGCAGCTGACACGGGGATACTACCTCGAGCCGCAGCTCAGTAAGAGAAGAAGTAAAAACTCGAGTTCAACACTTAGGAATTTTATGAAAACGAAGGAGAGCAAGACAGAGTCTTAACAAGAAAGGAAGACGTCCATTAGTTGCCAAGGAATGTGAACAAAACACAAAATGACAAAACATATAAAGTTAGGATCCAAGTCAGACAAAGATGTAAGAGCAGGTTGCAGCTGAGAATGACAGAATATCCAAGTAACTATAGAGACAAAGGGCATTAATTATATGTTAGAGACCCTTTGCACCAAAAGAGTATGGAACCCTCTGCCCAAGAGAGTTCAGGTTTGGAAGGTTGACTACAAATGACCTAATATAGAACGAAACCTCGCCTCCTCTGGATCAGTAACCACTATAAAGACAATCCTCATTCGATATGTAAATGGAGGCATATAATCACTTATACTCTCTACATTTCTCAAAGGGTACCATCTACTTATCTTTTTCGACTTTGACATCTAATACCCAACATCTTCATTCTCCCCCTGACACATCTATGATTATGTTTGACACATCTTATACACATACTGACTTGAGCGTCAGAGTGCCCTCAGAGCAGCTCAAGCTCCAGGGCCCTCTAACGAGGTATCTTTGGTTGCAGTCTATAGGAGTCATGGAGAAGAAAAATGAAGCTACATCACCCATTGGACGAACCCGAACCGGATGAGTCATTGCCTTGCACTGCCCTTTCTTCGACTCGCCGCTAGGTGAGAAATTTGGAGAAACATTTGGCCTCATCCGTGGGACCCAAACATAACACATTTCATGCTCTCTTACAACGAGCAGATCAGTATTTGTGTGTCGTGCACGAGGCACCGTGGCCTATCTATATGACTCCAAGTTTCAGGTTCTAAACTCTTACTATCTACACAATGGCTTTCATTCTGTTTTTTCGTGTGCACTACATGAATTTTAATATACACGACTCGATTTACGTGTCTCGGATTTCAGATTCTCTCTACTATGAATACCCTAAATCTTTTGATCAAATGTATTAATGCATACCCGAAGTGATTTTGTGGTCATTTTCTGCATATCGTATATTACTCATGTTTAGCCTTCTCATAAGAACATTCATAGGACCCGTAAAACATGTTCGTGCTTTTTATACAATGGTTTGATCTGAACGTTTCATATTACATACATGATATATGCTCGTGATCCTAGTTAACAGGTTCTAAATTTCACTCTTACCACTATTTTGATGTTTAGATCACATTTACTGTGTGTGATTTGTGAAAAGTTGTATTTACTTCATGAATGTAGATCCTTGTACTATCATAATATAATTTACTGTTCATACACACATGTGTATTCATACTTGGATATAAGGTAACTATCACAAGTAAGGATAAGAGGTATGCATTGACAGAACATATTTGTTTTGTTCCAAGTGTTATTCGCTATTTTCTAAAGCAGCTATGTACAACAAAGAGTAACTGCAGGTTGGTTTAGGATATGATGTTACTTATCTTATATGTGTATACGGCTACTAAAATAAATAAATAAGTAATTCATATGAACGTAGTTAAAAGATTATTATTATTATTATTATTATTATTATTATTATTATTATATTATTATTATTATTATTATTATTATATTATTGTTATTATTGTTATCATTATTTACTATTATCTTACAACAAGATGCATGGTTTATATTTTCATATAAATCCTTACAAACTTTAAGATAATATATCATTGTATTTATAACTATGTTACTGACACTATCCATTTAAAAAAACAAGAAGGAAGTATACCTTTTCTTTTTTAATAACTGAGCCACTCTATCATTAAAATATTCATTCGTTTGACTAGTCACCATTTCTTTCAAGTTTCATCTTGGTTGTACTTCTCACCACCATGCTACCATAGAGTGTAAAACATAGCCATTACAACGTATTTTTTCACTAATAGTGAACATCAAATCCATTTACTTACAACATTCAAGTTGAAACCTATCTATATATATACATACACGCTAGCCTGAACTTGTACCTTTCATAAAAGCTAATTTTCAAAATTACTAAACAACTGTAACCTTTCGTACTTTCGTTAAATAAAAGTTAACTTTTTTATGCATTTGTAAGGACTAGTTATGTCAATTATGAAACTTTGAGGGCTTGTTTATGCTTGTTCTTTGTTAATTTAAAAATTGATGACATAATTTATTAAATAATAATAATTATAATAAAGATGATAATGATAATGCTAATTGCAACTTTGGTTATTACTTAAGAATTTTCACCTAACTTAATTTATAATGATAAAAATAATAATGACAAAAAAGTATAATAATATTAACAGTTTATAAAAGTTGAATGATTAATAAGTTAAAAATGTTAAAACTTTGAGTTAAGGGGGCATTTATGTAAAATTGAAACTTTAAATAGAAGTTTGGCAAAAAATAATAAACTTTTGAAACTATAGGAGCTGAAGGTGTAATTTTTAAAAACCCAAACCAAACTTCCGTCCCAACCCCCGTAAATCTGGCCAAACTCCAACCAAACTCCGGCGAAGTCCCAAACCCACTGAAATCCATCGAATTTCGACCCCAAACCGCTCCAAATTGATACGTGAACTCGATTCGAACTCAGTTAAGTACTTTGTTAAACGTCGGTTATGAGTGCATTCAACTCGAGTAACCGGTGAGATTGAATCATTGAACCATTCGAGCATTAAAGCTCAATAATAATCGAATTAATTGGAACCTAAACGCCGGTTTAATCAATCCTAAACCTCTACACAACATAATTCTATCTGAAATCCACGAACACCCATCAATCGAGTATCGCCATTACCGAAACCTGCACTTCAATTGATATCCATCTTCCGAGTAAATTAAACTGAAATTGATAGAGGGCTTAGGGTCATGAACATCCTCTGAAGCTCCACAAGAAGATAATTTGAACATCAATCAAGCTCTAAGTTGGCCGCGGCTTGTTCATAACCTATTCATCTCCAATCCATCATCATTCGGATAATTAAAATAGGCATTGTACTTGTTTAAAGATGGGGAACAAAAGCCCCATGATTGTTGTTGTTAACTTAATCGAATTAAACCTCAATTTGATCAAAATCGAAACTAGGGTTCTTAAGAATTGGGGAATCTTTGAAACTGTGTTTTTAAAGTTTGAATTCCATCTTTAAGCACGACCACGATACTTAGCTCAATGGTAAACTACACGCCTATTCATCCAGAGGTCGCGGGTTCGAACCCAGGCAACCTCACTTATTTTTTTAGGCTTTTGCAGCCTTTAAAAAAATATGGAAAAATTTCTAAAAAATATAAAAATCAGTTTATAATTATTTTTAAAGTTATCCAACTATTTTCTATAAAAATTTATTCCTTTAAACACTTTACAATTTCTTATAAATATTATTTACAAATGTTATAATTAGTTATTTTTATAAAAATAGACTCTAAATAATAATTTAAATCATTAAAATTATTATTGGACACTATATTATCTTTGATTATGGATTAATCATGAATATTATAGAATTTATATATATTTTATGATTAAATTTCACAAGTTATTTACAAAAGATTTTGTTAGGACCGTGTACGAACGGAGTACTAACTGATTCTACGTGAAACCAGATCAAATAGTCCGGAATCCTATTTGATTGGCAATCCAATCAGGGAGAACGTTAATCCGATCAAAACTAACGATGAGAAAACGTTAAGAGTTGATTAGAATCGATCAGAAACATTCTATGAAGTTGGAAGGGACTCTCTGGACGAACAGGAACGGCTAGGTTGATAATACTCGAAGTGTTACGTTTTTCCACGAACTAAGTGGTATTTATAGGTTACAGCTTTCCTTCGTACGACTGAGCCATGCGTATGGCTCAGTTGTGCGACTGAGTTGTACGATTGATTCATTCGTACGACTGAGTCAGTCTTATGACTCAATCGTGCGATTGACTCAATCACGTGGTTCATTCGTGCGATTGGCCCATTCGCATGGTCTAGTCGTGCGACTGAATCATGATACTTAGTTAAACATATTCCTGAACATTTAATGATATAGAACTATGTCTAACAACTGTAAACCTATATAACATGTTCATATAAGCATGTAATAATAAATCATATTAATAGATATAACATTCAATAAACAATGAACATTCACAGAAGAGTTTTTCATTACATATATTCAAACATTACATAAGTGTTACAAAATGAAAGTCTATGACATTTGAGCTCACTAGAACTAGAACTAGGGACATGTGTACCAACAAACTCCCCCTTGGACCTAGTTCTATCTAATCTTTGACTTCATTCTTAAACTCTTCAAATCTCTTAGCCCGTTCTTCTTTAGAAACACCAGCATGGATATTAAGTGCGAAGCATAAACATATGACATGTTGGAACTGCAGTGCTTGCACTATATCCTGTGTATCAAAATATAATGGCCACCTGTACAAGATGTAGACATCAGAAGCAGACAAGTTGGTTAGCCACATAGGGTCAAATACCCTTATCGTCTCTACCTTCCCTTCTCTATCCAAAACAATGACTGCCTCACCAGTGCGCCAGTCATAATACCACCATTTGAAATAGGGTGCAAAATCTTGTGGCATATCCCTCAATGGAATACGCGACATTGTACGTGGAGGGTACCATTTTAGAGCAATCTTTGGTCTTCCAGTGATAGGTTCACCTCAGATCTTCTGATGTACCTCATAGCCTGCTGAGGTTTGAAGTTCACCAATCTTGTAAGATATTCACGTTTTAGCGCAGCCTCAAACCAGCCTGACATTTTCTTTGCGTCAGCATACAGCAGCTTCAGTCTTGCCAGCTGGTTGAGCTCAAAACCAGAGAGAGTCTTTGGATCGTATGGGAATCTAAAGTACTCGATTCCCCTCTCCCTCTTGACTGAGTAAACATTGAGATCCTCAAAATGAGCCCACAATATCTCTCCCTGACACCTTCTGATGCTTCTTGACTTTGTAGATCTTGGTGTAGGTACTTTGCTTAGTTGTAGTGTGATGGGCTCTGATCTCTAAGAAGCAAGCTGCCCATTCAGCCTTTCTAATATGTACATCGGCGTCCGAGGTTGGGGCTTGGCTTGTAGATGCTTCTGCTTCCTTTTCCTTCTGGCTCAGCTTCTCCAAAGTATCGCTGTCGAGAGTACTACCCAGATCGGGAATCACATTACCCTCTCGGTCAATATACTCAGGATAATACTGAGCCGTGATGTCTTCTATCTCAATCTCGTCTATATCGTTTAGCTCCTCCTTTCAACATCGAAGGTAGGAGCATCCTTCACTATCTCGTCAGGATTCAGCTGGAACATTTCAGCAAGTTGCTCATCAGTGAGGTCGTGAATTATTTCTCCTTCTTCAGGAGTATAACTCACGGACCTCCTGACGATCCCTTGCAGATCAAGTATCATAGTCAGTTGAGACTTGATCTGCTGTAAGGGAGCAACATCGTACTCATCTTGCTGAAATGTTGGATCTGCTTGATTTAAACACGCAACACAGCAATAGTTAGTATGTAATCAAGATAAACAAATACTGAATAATAAATATATACATTATTTTCATAACATTAAATGATGATTTCACGTACAAAAGTTGAACAAAGTAAAACATCTAATCTTTACTTTTGCCTTGAATCCTCTATGCGTCTTCAGTTGAGGGTGAGGTAGGCAGGGCAGACGATGATGCTCCCTTGTCTTGTATCCTCTTTGTCCTTTGCTCTTAACCAGGAGCAGAGGCAGATGCAGCTGCATCCCCTTCATCATCATCATCATCATCATCATCCTTACTTCTTGCCTCGCCGTCACCCTCCTCATCATCATCCTCTCTCTCATCCTCTTCATCATCATCCTCATCATCATCACCATCATCATCTCCTTCCCCTATATTCAAAGGCTCATCTTGCGATCCTTTCAGCTTGAGCAAGATCTTCTTGTTAGCAACCTCCAACTCCTCCAATCTTTTCACTAATCCCTCTTTTGCTCGTGGAGTTGGGCGATCTGCTCAGCCTGCTGAGCAATCTGCTGAGCTTGAGAAGCATTTAGCTCCTCAAGCTGACGTAGCTTAGCCGATTTCTTCATCGTCTGCTAACAGCTTCAGCACCAACCTGTTGAGTGCTGCAAGCTGTTCCTCCACTTCAATAGGAGGGAGGGATGATCCTATGGGAATGTGGATGGGCCAGCTTGGTGGCTAGTGGTGGTGGTGGTGGTGAAGATTGGGGGTCGTATAGTGGTGGTAGGTGGTGTAGTGGTGGTAGTGGTGGTGGTGAAGATTGGGGGTGGTATAGTAGTGGTAGGTGCTGAAGATTGGGGGTGGTATAGTAGTGGTAGGTGGTGTAGTGGTGGTAGTGGTGGTGGGTGGTGTAGTGGTGGAAGTGGTGGTGGAGGTATTGATCAGTGTAATCCTCCGTCTCTTGGGCTTCAGCCCATATGGCTGAGCCATCCTCTTCCTCCGAGACCCCCTGGACCCGGAGGCTTCCCTTCCTGCTGGGCTGGTCTGGGATGTAAATGGATCTGTGGTAGTCTCCCTAGACCCACCCGGACGTCCACCAACCGTCCTTAGCCCTCTCTCGGTGGCAACCACCCTGCTGCCCACCGTCCTGGTCAGTGGTTCCTCATCAGACTCTTCCTCCTCATCAGGTGGAAGTCCTGATGGAAACCCGCTGTCTGTAGATCATTGTGTGGAGATGGTGGAGATGTAGCATCAGTAGTAGTGGTCTGAATATGCGACGGACCTGTATCTCCACTGTCACAACCATCATGATCGTCTGAATCATCATCAGGAGCAGTTATCGGCTCAATATCTGAGTCACTATCGTCGTGGCGCCACTTCCTCTTCGACGACGCCACGTAGTCTTCCCGGGCCAGATGTCCAAACAATCTCCTCACCGGGGGCTTCACCTGCTTCCCCCGGTATACCATCATCCTTCCTAGAGTCATGTCGTCCATTACCTGCAGGACAACAACATCTTCTTTCTCCTTCGGCAGCGATGGGAGCTTCTGATCAATGATCATCTGTATAAACCTCGGATACATGCGGAAGCTTTCCTTCCCATTCGCTTCGATGTTCTCCACCAAATAGGTGAAGATCATCCTGGAGAAGCTAAATGGATGATTCAGCACCAGTGTAGCGTATGCAATCTGCATCTGGTCTGAGAGTTCATCAAATCCACCCTTCCTAGATGCGATGCATCTCAGAAGTACATGGGCCAAGTATTTGAACTGGGGGCACAAGTTGCTCTTGTTGAGCATACTTGCGTTGATGTCCTCCTAATACTTAGTCCTCATAAAGCAGCCTCTAACCGTGAGGGGATGTAATCGGGTGGGGCAATTGGTATCATCCCCGAACTCTAGAACCGTCCTGATATCCTCCTCGGTAATCTGGATGGCCTCCCCGAATATCGAACTCCTGATAGTATGGGGCTCAGTAGATCTATCTACAGCAGCGCTTTCCCAAAACACCTGCTGTATGGATCGGTAAGGTATGCATGGCGTAGAGATCGCTCGGAAAATCCTCAAGCGTCGTAAGAAAGTAATGATGCCAGCAAACTCCGCAGGTTGCAGGAAGAGAGATCGAGATAAGCACAGATGTTGTGCTTAGAGCTCATAGGCCACCGACTTGCCATGTGTGACACAAAGTAAATAAACATTAGTACGTGTCAAAGTATGCCAAACTTGTTTCATGTAATTGAACATTTTGTTCAGTCGTGCAACTGAACTGAGCGATTGAATCTAGTCATACGACTGAGCTGCACGACTGAGATCTGGTCTTGCGATTGAGCTCATTCGTGTGACTGAGTCAAGCAACTGGACTTAATCGTATGTTTGCACATGCGTTTACCTCAGTCGTGCGATTGAACTTAGACGCATGGTTCAGTCGTGCGATTGAGCCATTCGTCCCTCTCAGTCGTGCGATTGAGCCATTCGTCTCGCTCAGTCGTGCGATTGGAGTTCATCAGTGTGTCCAATCGCATGTCCAACAGTTTACTCATTCAAATTTGATTTTTGAGCAATAATTGATATTAGACGTTGAGGATTGACTCATTTGGTTCGCATATGACCAATTAAACCTCTAATAACTTTAATTTGATCAGAAATCTGAGTTTTAGTGGTTTCTTTGTCTTATTTGTTTCGGTTTTAAGTTAGGGCACTATAAAGGTCATTTTAACGTTGTAATAATCGATTAATCATTCAAATGATGTCGCGCAGTACCTATGGAATAGAAACAAATGGTCAGAACGTGTCTAAAACAGATCTAAGAAGCTCAAATGAGATTACGGCAGTATATGTGTGAATCATGCGTCTGAGAGGCGATTTGGGAGTATGGGGCGACTGAGACCGACTCCCCTCTATTTATACTAGGGAAACCTTTAGTCGTGCGACTGAGCCTAGTCGCACGATTGATTCGTGCGACTGAGCTTCAGTCGTGCAACTCGCCCATTCGGTCTTCTTCAATCGTACGATTGAGGTTCATTCGTGCGACTGTTTCAGTCGTTCACCTCCAATCATGCGATTGGACTCAGTCGTATGGTCCATTCGTACGACTGGTCCATACTTATGGTCTAGTCATGCGAATGGGTCATACTTGTGAAATTTTGCCTTTTTGACCCATTGACACTTAGTCCCTTGTAACAAAAGATAAAACATTTTGATCATTTGATCATCTTAGACATGACCAATTTTAAGATTAAAAACCTTTTGATCACCTCAGATGTGATCCATTTATCCACCTGATCATCTCAGACATGATCAATTTATCCTCCTGATCATCTCAGACATGATCCATTTATCCACCTGATCATCTCAGACATGATCCATTTATCCACCTGATCATCTCAGACATGATTCATTTATCCACCTGATCATCTCAGACATGATCCATTTATCCACCTGATCATCTCATACATGATCCTTTTACCTTTCAGAAACAATTGATTTAAGATTAACGTTAAGTTCATTTTGTGACATTCACAGCACTGAATAACATAGCACAGTCCGACACTAACACACTTTACAAATAACTTGAAAGACTAACTAAGTAACAAAATAAACATGTTTTATGATTTTATTAGGGTTGGGTAGAAAAGCCTATTAGCATTAACATCATTTCCAAGAGATTCATATGGAATCAGACAGGCATAAACTCAATTACTTGGAACTTTTATATATTTAGTGAAGTGGAAACTAACATATTTACATATCACAGTTTCTCATTCATCTGAGACTTCTAAGTTCTAACTGGGCATCATGCTTGATCTGGTATGTAACACACGTTGATTTTGAGCATCAGGCGGTGTATTCACGACGATTGTCAGTATACTTGTCCACTTAAATCCATACACAGACTTTTGACATGTATTGGTGATGTATTAGGTTATATTATTTCAACCAACATTTGTGGATCCCACGCTTATATAGTAATCAACATTCCTCAGGAGACTTTTGAGCGGTCTACGGGTATTTTGACAAGAAGAGACTATTCTTAGAGCTTTCAAAGAGAAGCCAAGCCTCAGGTCAGTGCCACCGCACAGCAGAGAGGCGGCAAACAACAATGAGTTTTAGATATCTAGGTTATGCTTATCCTCAGGTCAGTGCCATCGCACAGCAGAGAGGCACACAACCTATCTCCTTGTTAGAGCATCTTTTATTTTTCTTTTGCACATAACGCACCAACAACATATGTTATCAGCTTGATTGCGTTTATTATTTTTTTCTTGCTTTGCTCTTTTTGTGGTCATCCGCACACTTTTCGTGGCGTTTATTTGCTCGTCATCCCTTATTAGAAATAGCTGATTGTGTTAACTAGTGATAAGATGGGAACCCACAGTCAGTTGAACAGATTTGTTTAAATAGAGTTCACCAATGATATCTACTAGTGTATTGTGTTAAATCTACCGACACATCGTATAATGAACTAGCACCTCCCTAGATCGACTTTCTTCGTATAATTACTGTTACAAACAAGCGTACTATCATTTTCCCATTTGTTAGACTTAGAATTCTCTGACCAACAATTTTCTGTGATTTAATTAAACTAAAATTGCAAAAAATTGAAAATCTTTTGGTGTTCCAAGTAATTGACGCCTGTGTACTATCACTTTCCATAGTATTAAATCACTTTCTTATCTTTGTTATTTTTACCTTTTAGCTTATCTGCCCTCCCTTTTTTAAGTAAATAAATACTGAAAGTAAACTAATCTCCCCCTAAAATTCTAAAACAAAAAATCTTTTTGTGTTTTTGGATTTTTATATGACAAGAAAATTAAAACAAATAAAAATAAAATTAAAGTAAAATAAAAATGAAAAACTAAACAAGTGTCGGACTAAGCATCTGTGTCTTCCGAGATAATGTCACTTTTCTTTTTCACGCCGTTGACCTCTAACAGATAGAAAAATCTGGGTTTATCAAATGGTTTTGGTATAGAGGTCGGGGCGTTGAAAATCCGTGTTTATTTTAACCACATCAATTAATTGTTTTTCATAGAAATCGCGTATGAAATGATACTTTATGCCGATGTGTTTTGTTTTAGGGTGTTGAACAGGATTTTTAGTTACAGCTATGGCAACAGAGTTATCAACATATATAGGGGTGTTAGAAAATTGCAAACCGTAGTCCCGCATTTGCTGTTGGATCCAGATGATCTGAGAACAGCAACTTGCCGCAACAACATATTCAGCTTCACAGGTTGATAGGGCAATCGAGGTCTGCTTCTTGCATTGCCACGTGACTAAACGCCTTCCAAAAACTAACACCCTGCTGATGTAGACTTGAAGTTCATCTTGCAGCCACCATAGTCTGAATCACTATACGCCGTTAGCTCAAAGTCATCATTATAAGGATACCACAACCCCAGTGTTGGAGTACCCTTCAGATAACGAAAGATCCTTTTCACCCCGATCAGATGATTTACTTTCGGTTTGGCTTGATATCTGGAGCATAGACATGTGGCATACATGATATCTGTATTGGTACACATGTCCCCAGTTCTAGTCTAGTGGGATTAAATGTAATAGAACTTCTTCTTGTAACACATATGTAATGTCTAATCAATATAATGAAAAACTCTTCTGTATAGGTTTGTTGGTTGTTTAATGTTATATCTATTATATTATTTATTGTTACACGCATATATGACAATGTTCTATAGGTTTACAGTTGTTAGACATAGTTTTGAACCATTGAAGGTTCAAGAATGTGTTTAACTAAGTATACTGATTCAGTCGCATGACTGGACCATGCGAATGGGCCAATCGCACAACTGAACCAGGTGATTGAGTCAATCGTACGATTGAGTCATAAGACTGACTCAGTCGTCCGAATGAACCAATCGTATGACTCAGTCGCACGACTGAGCCAGTCACTTGGCTTAGTTGTACAAATGAGAGCTGTAACCTATAAATACCACTTAATTCGTGGAAAAATAGAACAATTCGATTATTCTCAACCCTAGCCGTCCCAGATCGCACAGAGCGTCCCTTCCAACTTCACAGAGGGTTCCTGGTCATTGCTAATCAATTCTTAAAGTTTTCTAATCGTTAGTATTGATCCGAATTATGTTCTCCTTGATTGGATCGCCAATCAAATAGAATTCCGCGCTATTTGATTCGTATCACGTTGAATCAGTTAGTACTCCGTTGTACACGGTCCTAACAAGTGGTATCAGAGTCAGGTTCTTGACGGAAGGATAAATAACAGCATAAACCAAAAGTCAATCAATAACACGAACAATAATCGAATGATTTTATTGATAAACATAACGATTTTAAGCTCGTTACAACTTAAGAATCAAGACTCTTGGCAAGGGGAGATCGAGCATGATCTCCCCTCTCATCCGGCAGCGCTGGGCGCCGGGCACACTATCAAAACCCTTAGGTTTCTACACATTGAAACTGGTATATATAGGTCTCGGCCCATATTAGATGCGACTGGGCCTATTCGTGCGATTGGACCATACGTATGGTTCAATCGTACGACTGGACCATGCGTATGGTTCAATCGTACGACTGGACCATTCTTATGGCTCAGTCTTACGAATGCCCCAATCGCATCTCTCAGTCGCACGACTGGTCCATTAGCATGGCTTAGTCGTACGACTGGGTCTCATTCGCATATGCTCCTGCGAATGACCCAGTTTCATGTGTTTACAAGGTGTATAACATTAAGCCTAGACTATTCGTCAAGCGACGGACACACCATATATGACAATATAGCTCCAACAATCTGGACGCGAGGCAGTGAGATACATGAGAGATCCGATCATCCCACGATACATAGTGGCATCCACCAAATCCCATTCTCATCAGGTGCCATATCATGATTTGTGGCGAGTGGGGTACCGGCAACTGTGACATTTTCCATATCAAATCAACTAAGAATGTCTCCGACATACTTAGTCTGATGCAGAAAAATACCGGTAGGTGTTTGATCCACCTGTAATCCTAGGAATAACTTCATTTGTCCCATGGCACTCATTTCAAATTCTGCCTTCACACATATTCGAATTCTTTACAGAGATCTTCATTTCGCGAACCGAAGATAATGTCATCCACATAAATTTGCACCATCAGTAAATCTCCGTCTCTCTCTTTGATAAACAACATACAGTCAATCACACCCTGCGAAACCCGTGTTTCAGCAGATGGGTGGAGAGCTTCTCATACCATGTTAGGTCCCTTAGAAGATTAACATTTAGTCTTTTATTGTTTAGTGTCTGTTTTTGTATTTTATACTAGTGTAGGGACTAGTTGTGTAATTTTAGTTCCTTAGGTCCTAGTATAAATAGCTTAGACGTAGTGTAGTTAGAAAGTTTTTGCATGTTTTATGAGAACTGCTTTCTATCACTGTAATCGTCTTTGCAATCAATGGAATGTGAATTTTGTTGATTTGTCTTGATTTGATTACACTTGATTGTATTTTGCTTTGAATTGTTCATCTAATTGATACAGATTGCTTTAATTGATCCTATCAATTGGTATCAGAGCTTTCGGTTGCGTGTTCTTGAGGTTCTGTCGAAGATAGATACTTCAAAAATCCACTGAAATCTGTAATCAATTGACAATTCAAGTGAAATATTGTGAATCGAAGCTGTGTTTCATCATCAGAAACATTTTTGAATCACAATTTGCAGTTTATCTCATAAAAATCAAGTGAATTAGTGGAAAAACAGTACGAATATGTGTTCTTGAGTGTTCGACCTAAAATCTCTGAAATTCATAGAAAGTTGTTGATAATCACTGAAATTGAGATTATAGGATTGATTATCGGCATAATCTTGAACTAATTGCGAAATTTCAGCTCAATTCATCAACAATTGAAGGATTTTGAGATTTCTGAGTTCGTTACATTCATAAGAATCTGATGAATGTGCCGTATTAGGGATGAAAAACACTGAAAATTGACTAAGTGATTGGTCGTTTGAAAACTGTTGGACTTTTCTCAACTGTTTCAGTCGTATCACCCTAGTCGTATAACCACTGTTGGTTGGACACATCACTACTGTTACTAGTTTTACCTTAGCCGTATAACGACTATTGGTCATTTTACCTTAGCCGTATAACGACTATTGGTCGTTTCAGCTTTGGTCGTATAACTACTGTTGGTAGTTTAAGCACTGTGTTGAATATTTTTCTAAGGCAATCCCTTAGACTCATCACAGTTGGACTTATCAACACTGTTGGACATTCACTGTTGGGCATATTACAACTATTGGAAGTTTCACTTCTGGTCGTATCACCACTGTTAGACATTTGACCACTGTTTCGGACTTTTCAGCCTGACACTTAGAAATTTTTTCATAAAATTTTAAAAAACCCAAAAATATTTTTTCTTTTCATTTCTTAATTCAAAGATTAGAAAACCAACAAAATATAAAAATGGCTAAATCAGAAGATTCTGAGAATAGAGTTCCAAAACTTAAAAACAGAGCTGACTTTAAAAATTGGTCTCTTAGGCTGAAACATCATTTGAATTCCATAGACACTGATCTGTGGAAATCAATTGAAAAAGGTCCATACATTCCTGTGACTACTGATGGTCCAGACAGAGGATTTGTTTATTCTAAAGATTCACAAGAGCCTTATCCAGAAGATAATCTTCATGGTGATGATTTGAAGAAAGTAAAGAATGACATCAAAGCATATTCTCTCATGTGTAAAGGACTACCACTGTAAGTTCTTTCAAGGCTTGAAAACTATCAGACTGGATACACAATGTATAAAGCCTTGAAGATTATATGTGAAGGAGGGAAAGAGATTCAAGATCTGAAAAAGCAGAAACTGAAAAGGCAATTGGAACTTTTTGAGCATATCTCAGGAGAAACAATAAACCAAATGATGAATAGGTTTGTGCAATTAACTACAGAGATGTCTACTTTGGGAATCAAGAATGATCTTGAGGACTTAAACAACAGACTCCTGAATGCACTACCATCTTCTTGGAAACAAACTGTCACTTTGTTGAAACATACTGAGAAGTTTCCAATGGATCTTGATCTTCTTATTGCTAAGATTGAATCTGTTGAGATTGATGAAAGCTCTAGAAACAATGATAGACATGCATCAACATCTCAATATAAGTATGTTGCTTCTCCAGCAAATACTGTTGAGAATGCATTCTTGGCCAAAGATCAATCTACTCCTGAAGATGAAGGTGATTTATTTGTGGGAGCAGGATTTTTCACAAGTACACATGCTTACTCCACTCAACCACAACCACAACCACAATCTTCACCTAAAGCTCAAATGCCAAAACCTTCAACTGAGATGCCATTCTCCTCAAACTCTCCCAATCCAAGCAAAGTGAAAGATGTGATTAACATTCTTTTACAAGATGAAGAGTCAAAAACTGCTTTCACTGCATTCATGGCAAGCTTTCAAGCTTATCAAGGCAGTCATCTGACTCAAATGGAGCTAGTTCTACAGGATTTGTTTGAAATGGATCCAGATGATGTAGAAGAAATGGATCTTAATTGGCAGATGGTCATGATAGCTTACAGAACTCAAAAGCATGCTTACACTAACAGAAATTACAAACCCAGTGCAAACAAAACTGTTGGTTTGATAAATCAAAATCAAGATGCTTTAACTGTAATAGTTATGGTCATTTTTCAAGAGAATGCAAAGCTCCAAGAAACCAAGGAGGAAATAACCAAGGCAGCTCAAATGGTCAAAAGTATCAGCAACAGGCAAACAAGACTTTTCAGAAGCCATACCAAAGTCTACCAATGCCAGAACCCAAAGAAGAGAAGAAAAGTGAGGAAACCAAGAAGGCACTGGTTGTAAACATCAAAGATGGTTATGACTGGAGTGCATATGCAGAACAATTTACTGCTGATCTCACTGCTAATCTGGCACTAGTTGCTGAAGTTGATGATGAAGACTGGTCAGAATTTAAAGATCCTAAATATGATGAATCAGATCAAGAAGAAGAGTATGATTGGAGTGACAAATCAGACCCAAAAGATACCTCTGAAGAAGTTGCTCTTATGGCTCAATCAGAACAACCAAAGGTTGTTAATTCTTCTGATGCTGAATCTTCACAATCATATCCTGAAATACCAGCAGAAGTGAGAGAGAAAATGTGCACAAAAGCATGTTTTGAGCTAGTTGAACACTACAGAACATACTCATTTAAAATTTGTGACAAACTCAAACAAGAAGAATCAAAACACAACAAGCTAAAATCAGATCACAAAATTGCTGATGAAAAGATCATGTCTCTTCAAGCATCATGGAACAAAACCATTAAAGAACTTGAACTTGTCAAACAACAACTTGAAGAGATGAACAAAACACTAGAAAAAGAAAAATTGGCACATGCAGCAACTCAAATAGACTTAGCCAAAGTAAAAAGCTCAAAGAAAATTGTTGAGCAACTGGTGAATGGAAGGAATGAAAAAGACAAAACAGGTCTAGGATTCACACATGAACCTATGCCTGAATCTATCTCAAAAACATTACCTGATAATTTCAATACTCATGATCATTCACCAGAAACAAAGCTAAACTGAAGGAATTTCAAGATCAAAAGAACATTCAAAAGAAAAATGTTGAAGTTTATGAAGAACTGACTTAAACAAGATTAAAAATGGTCATCCAATCAAAGTTAAATCTTATGAACCTCAACAAAAACAAAAGAAGCTGTTCGTACCAAAAGTGAAAATGTTATTGAACAAACTGAAATAAAGAGTGAAAATTCTGATGTCAATAACAAACTGAAAGAAAAATATAAAGAGGTTAAATCAGATAACAATAATTCTGATGATTCTAGTTCAAATGAACTAAATGAAGTGAAAGAATGTCAAAAGGAATCTTCTCAAGATTCAACCAAACTTCAAAGCAAGAAAACTTCATCGAGATTGAGAAATCAAAGACGAAGAAAAGCTGCAAAAGCTAAGAAAACTGAATCAACAAATCAGTCACAGAACAATACACAAATCAAACCTGTGAAATTTGTGTCTGCTGGAACTTTTGACTTGAACACAAACACAAAAATAACAAATACACCTAAGATCAAATCTAACTCTGATCTGAGAACAAGTCCAGATCATAAGACTTCCGCTGTGTACAAAAGATTTGAATCAAAGGAGTCAAAGAATACTGTTCAAGTTCAAAAGAAAAATCCCAAAGATCAAAAGACAAACTTTACTCAAATTAAACAACAAATTAAACTGCCTAACCCAAAATTCAAACAAGAATCAAATGTTGCTTCAACATCAAGGGTTAATAAAATGTTGTTTAAACATTCTGAAAAGTATTGTGATATCTGTGACATGTACAATCATGACATTTCTGAATGTTACTTTAACAAGTATTGTTATATATGTGATATGACAAATCACACCACAGCTGATTGTTATTTTAACAAATACTGTGCATTGTGTGATGAAAGAAATCACAATACAAATGATTGTTACTTCAGAAAGAACTCTACAAGGAAGGAATTCAATAATCAAGGTTTTATAAATCCACAATTTATAAGAAATCAGAATATTGGATTTAAATTTTCACAACAACAATCTTCCTTGGGTTTGAGATCTTTCAGAAGAAACAATTCAGAATTTGTCAAATCACAGCAATATCATCAAGAAAAGTTTATTCCACGATCTGTGAGAATAAACCAAGGAACATTCTCAAATGATTCATACAATAGTTCAAGATTTCTTAATAATGCTTTCAAATCAAAATCTCAAAGAGATAATCAGTTTGTTTCTCAAAAAGAATTGAACAAGTTAAAATTCAAAAGAAACCAGATGTCAACAAACTTCATTTTAAACAATTTACAATTGTTGACAAATTTGGCAAGCCCAAGACCATCTCGGCTTGGGTTACTAACTCACCTTAAATCTTTGTGAATGCAGGTACGCCCGCGGAGACCAATCAACTCATGGTATGTTGACAGTGGGTGTAGCCGGCATATGACAGGCAATCAAGCCTTGTTGCAAGACTTTAAGTTAAAGGACGGTACTCATGTTGCTTTTGGAGGAGATGCAGGTGGAAAGATAACAGGAGAGGGAACAGTATCCAATGGGATTATAAGTTTTGATAAAGTCAACTTCTGTTCACAGTTGAACTTTAATCTTTTAAGTGTATCCCAAATTTGTGATAAATCTTACTCTGTTCTTTTTGATGAATCTCACTGTTATGTCTTGAAACCAGGATTTCAGATTAGCAATGACTGGGTGATAGTTAAAGCTGCTAGAGACAGAGATGTATACAAATTGGATATGTCTCAAGTGGATCCTGCAACTGAAACTACTTGCCTGATTGCTAAAGCTTCAAATGATGAAAGCCAGCTTTGGCATAGACGTCTCGGTCATTCCAACTTCAAAAACATGAACAAGCTTGTAGCAGGAAATCATGTTATTGGACTTCCTTCCAAGAAGTTTTCAACTACTGATCTCTGCTCAGCATGTCTGAAGGGAAAACAACATAGAGCGTCTTATAAGTCCAAGCTGATAAACTCAAATACCAAACCACTCCAGATGCTACATATGGACCTTTTGGACCAACTAATGTTAGGAGTATTGGTAGAAAATCTTATTGTTTAGTCATCATAGATGATTATACAAGATTTTCATGGGTTTTCTTTCTTCAAGCTAAATCTGAAACTGCAGATCTTCTAAAAGAATTTATTAACAAAGTTGAAAATCAACTTGATCAAAAAGTAAAAATAATAAGAAGTGATAATGGAACTGAATTTAAAAATGCTAACATTGATTTGTTTTGTGCAGAAAAAGGGATAGTTCATCAGTTCAGTGCTCCCAGAACTCCACAACAAAATGGAGTTGCTGAAAGGAAGAACCGAACTTTGATTGAAGCTGCCCGTTCTATGTTAGCTGATGCTAAACTTCCAATCACTTTCTGGGACGAAGCAATATCCACAGCATGTTTTGTTCAGAACAGAATCTTGCTTGTTAAAGATAAAAAGAAAACTCCATATGAGTTGATGTTTGACAGGAAACCAAACATAAATTTTTTAAAATCATTTGGTTGTCCCGTTATGATTCTTAATTCAAGTGATCATTTAGGAAAATTTGAAGAAAAAGCTGATAATGGATTTTTCGTTGGATATTCATCTGTTTCAAAAGCCTATCGAGTGTATAACTCTAGGACAAACACTATTAATGAAACATTCAACGTTAAATTTTTGGAAAATTCTTTTCCATCAGTTTCAAATGGTCCTGCATGGTTATTTGATTTGGATTCTTTGTCAAACTCATTTCAGTCTAACTTGTTTAATCAATCTGATGATTTTTCAGGTAAGAAGAACTCAAGAGGAGATCTTGGATCTTTCAGTGATGATTCAGATTCTGATGATTCAGATGATGCTCGTCCAGACTATCCATTTTTTTCATTTGTCAAGGATTCAACAATCCATTTCCATGACAATGTTCCTGATTCTCCAGCTTCAGATCATTCTGTTTCAGCTGCTCAAGAAGCATCACAACCATTCCTAATGATGGTACAGAAATTGGACATCCTGAGTCTGGCACATCTTCTATCTCTGGAGATGCAATTGATCATAGTAACTTCGATTACTTTCTCAATTCTCCAACTCAAGTTCCAAATTTCACACCACATTCCTCTACCTTATTGCAACAGCTCTCCAATCTGAACCAAACAAATCTTGATGTAAATGTTCAAGGAAATGAGATTCCATATCTCGTATCCACCGGAACCATCCAACATCACAGATTATTGGTCCTCTGAATGAAAGAACTACTAGGAGTAAATCTGAACATGCAAATGTTTGTTTATACTCATGTTTCCTTTCTCAGACTGTTCCTAAAAATGTCACCGAGGCATTACAGGACAATGGTTGGATTGAAGCTATGCAGGAGGAACTTCTACAATTTCGAAAACAAGAAGTGTGGAAGTTGGTGGAATTACCTGAAGGAGAAAATGCCATAGGCACCAAATGGTTGTTCAGAAATAAAACTGATGATCGTGGCATTGTAATCAGAAACAAAGCAAGACTTGTTGCACAAGGATACACTCAGGAAGAAGGAATTGACTATGATGAAGTATTTGCTCCAGTTGCAAGACTCGAATCTATTCGTGTTTTCCTGGCTTATGCATCATTCATGAAATTCAAGGTGTATCAAATGGACGTCAAAGGTGCATTTCTGTATGGTCCAATCACTGATGATGTGTATGTTAAGCAACCTCCGGGCTTTGAGGATGCAGAATTTCCACATCGTGTGTATAAGCTTAGCAAAGCTTTATATGGACTACATCAAGCTCCTAGAATTTGGTATGAAACATTATCTCAACACTTGATCCAACATGGATATACAAGAGGGAAAATTGATCCAACTTTATTCATAAAGAAGGATAATGATGATCTCTTATGTGTACAAGTGTATGTAGATGATATCATATTTGGTTCTACAAGTCCAACTTTGTGCAAAGAATTTGAAGAAATCATGAAATCTCGTTTTCAAATGAGTTCTATGGGAGAAATAAATTTCTTTCTTGGACTACAAGTTCAACAATCTGCAGATGGTATTTTTATTAATCAAGAGAAGTTTGTTGATAAACTCTTGAAGAAATTCAAACTGCATGATTGTCAATCCATAAGAACTCCAGCAGATGTTAACACCAAGATTGAACCTGATCCTAAAGGAAAATCAGTAGACCAAACTTTATACAGATCTATGATTGGTTCTTTGATGTATCTTACTGCATCAAGACCAGACATAATGTATGCTGTTTGTGTCTGTGCAAGGTATCAATCAGACCCGAAAGAATCTCACTTAATTGCTGTCAAAAGAATATTCAGGTATCTCAAAGGTAAACCAGCCTTAGGGCTTTGGTATCCTTACGAGGGTAATTTTGAGTTACATGGATATACAGATAGTGATTATGGTGGATGTTGTCAAGATAGAAAATCTACTACGGGTGGGTGTCAGTTTCTTGGACCCAGATTAGTTTCATGGCAATGTAAGAAACAAACAAATGTTTCTGTCTCAACTGCAGAAGCTGAGTACATAGCTGCATCCGCAGGATGTTCTCAAATCCTTTGGTTGCAAAACCAACTGCTAGATTATGGGTTCAATTTTCTTAAAACACCCATTTACATTGATAACACTGCTGCTATGTTCATTACAGCTAATCCAGTTCAACACTCAAAAACAAAACATATCGAAATTCGATATCATTTTCTAAGAGATAATTCTGAAAAAGGTTTAATCATTTTGATTCAAATAGCAACTGAAAAACAGTTGGCAGACCTATTTACTAAAGCTTTTCTACCAGGAAGGTTTGAGTATTTAGTGGAGTCAATTGGCCTTATTAACCATGTGTAAACCTGGTTAAAAAAATTTGAATCTTTTCATGATCAAAAACTTTCCTAAATCTAACATTTTCATAAGGATAACTTTTCCTAGTTATTTGCCTGATTGATTGTGTGTGTGTGCTTTCTTTTATAGAAAAACAAATACAAAAGTAGAAAACCCCAAAATCAAATAGAAAAATATAAATCAAAAATCCAAAAATAGAGTGATTTTCATTTTTCATTCATTATTTTAGGAATGAATCTGTTTTGCCTTCTGTGAGAAATGATAGTACATTAGTAAGATCAGTTACATACTTCACTCGCTAATAAAGTTTGACATGATCAGGAATTGTTGTGTAGACACTATCATGCTAGTATACTGAACAAGTAAATTCTTGTGATCACCCACATTCTTATGCTTGTTTGTGTATTCATCTAAGTACATTTGAGTGTATTAGCTTATCAGATTGACTGCTTGTTAAGCTACTCCTGCTCACACCTAATGGTAATGTGACTAATCATGAGGTTGTTACAAGCATCATTTACTTCTCTGTTATGAGTCATCATAGACCTGAAGTACCGAGATATCCTCTGTTGTAAGTCATTACAGACCTGGATATTCTCACTTGATGCAAAAGATGCCAATGTGCACAACCCATTCAAAAGGATGGTTAGAGTTGATCAAATGGTTATCCATGATCATTCTCTGTTAAATTAAGTAACATGAACTCTGATTATGCATATTTGTTAGGTAATAAGTTGAGAATAAGTGCTTTCTTGCATGTCTTGATGATGGTTGATCCTCTTTGTCTTGGTATGAGTCACATCTTGTCATACACCTCTACCATACTCATCCAAGAATTGAAAAAGTAAGTGAGCTGATAGTTTATGTCAAAAACACTCATTTGCTGTCCTTAGATCTTGTGTCTCCTTTGCTGTGATATCACTGACCTGGAACACACTTGATCAGGATTTAATCATTGTCTATGACTATCCACACAATTTTTTATTTTAATGTATGATCTTATCTAATATGATCTCACTGCAATTAAAGATTCTAGTGTAAATATTAGCTTTTTATTCTGCTTTAATTTTGATTTTATGCATGTTTTCTTGTGTGCAGGCAATATAACAAAGTTAAGTATGATATTCTTATGATCCATTAATAAACTTCTAAGTTTGTGAAACTTAAAAGTTTAGGGGGAGTAATAATCCAGTAAGAATATTCTCAGAAAATCAAAATGAAAATATCATGTTGAATTGAACGGATGATGCTTTAATTTCAAAGTATGTGTGTGTTTATCAAATGATAAAATGATCTCATAATTTTTAGCAAGGAAAAGCTTCTTTGAAAAGTTTATATCAAGACAGATGTTGAAATATTTGGTTGTTCATTTTGAAACTAAGATGAAGGGTCAAACTTGTAAATAGTTCAAATTTAAGGGTTCAAAATGAAAATTTGAAACTTTAAGGGTCAAAAATGAAAATTTGAAACTTTGAGGGTCAAAAGTGTAAATTTGAAACTTTGAGGGTCAAAATGTAAAAATATGCAATATTGTTTGAATATTAGTATGAAATATTACTAATTGTTTAAACAGTGTGCAGGTGGAAGACTTGAAAAAATTACAAGTGAATGTGGACATTTCAGATTTATTATACGACTAATAGTGCTAATGCTACTGAAAATTGCTTATGCTACTGAAACAGTACTCATGCTACTGGAACAGTACTTATGCGACCAACAGTACTCATGTGACTAACAGTTGTCATGTGTCTAAAACAGTTCTCATACGGCTAGACTAATGTGTCTAACAGTGCTCATACGACTGCTGTACAGTGCTCATATGTCTAGATACTTGGTGAAACTTTTGATCTAATGAGTCTGAATGATCCTAAAACGACCAACAGTACTCATGAGTCTAAATTTTTACTTAGTATAAATAGAACACTTGTGATATTCATTTCATTCTAAATTCAAAACCCTCTCAAAACCTTCTGAACACTCGAACTTTCGACTTCTTCGATCAAAAACCCTTATTCATCGATTGTATTCTCTTCGAACAAAAACTCCCGATTGTTGATAGGATTCGTGAGATTGTGAATGTAAGTAAATGAATCATTTTCAACTGATTTCAGTTTAAATGAAACATTTTTATGGTCGTTCGATCCCTGTGGGTCGTATGAACCCTAACACTTAAACATCACAGAGTGCTTCAAATCGAGAGAAAAATGAGAAAAATTGATGATTGATTCATGTTCATCTGATGATTTCGATCATTATATTAGGATAATCTTGTGATAATCTGATGTTTGATTGAATGTTTGGTTCAGGGTATTCGATGAACAGTCTCGGTTGAACTGTTGAAGAAGATGAACAGTTTCAATTTTTTTTTCAAAATAAAATAAAACAAATTTCAAATAAAATCAACATTGATACAAATCATCATCTCATGAATTTAAGAGTTTAATAAAGTGATATAAGATTTCATAAACAGAAGTGTTAAAATGCTAATCAAAAACAATCTTGAAAATTCATCATTTTTCAAAATTAAGTGCGTACACTTAAACTTAACATTCAAGTTGTTTTCAAAATTCAAATTAAATTTAACACATCAGTTTATAATTTCTTAAATCATCATTAATTTAAACTCACAATTAATCATTTGCTTCAAATATACATTATCTAACATCTTTGTTCTTAAATGTGCAGATGGCAGAACTGAAATTTGTTCCTAAGCATAATATTGTTGCATTTTTGAATGATGAAGTTCAAGATGCTTTCTCATATGAAGATATGATCAGATTTTTGCTAAGAACCAAATATGTTTATGCCATGTGTTTCAAAACAGTAATCTATGAAAGGCTTATCAGACAATTTTGGAACACAGCAACTGTTGAAGTTGAAGATGGAAGAAAATTTGTAAGGGGATTTATAACAAGAGATAGAATGATAGAAGTATCAGAAGATTCTATCAGAAATGCTCTGAGATTAGGAGATAATGATCCACAAGACAGATGTGAATTCTCTTTTGAAGAATGCAGAGAAAGTTTTATGGCCATGGGTCACCCTGATCAATTTCCCAAGAAACAATTCTTTCGAGCAAGAGTTTATAATCACTGGAAGCTTCTGTGCTACATCTTTCAACATTGCTTGTCCAAAAGAAGTGCTGGTTGGAATTCATTTCCTACGGACATAGCTTCACCAATTGTTGCTGTTGCTACAAATAGAAGATTTAATATGTCAAGATGGATACTGAATGGTTTTGCATTCAATTTGGAAAAAGGAACAAGGCATAGATACTTAATGTATCCAAGATTCCTCCAAATGATTATTAATGAGGAATATCCTGACATTCATGTATATGGTGTTGGAGGTGATCGATTGGAGATGGAAAATATGTCTGAAATGACATATAAAAAATTATCAATGATAACAGGTGCTCAAAATGTACCTATGTTTGACTACATGTTAAATGTAGCAAATGATGAGGTTGACATTAATGTGGAGCATTATCATTTGATAGAGGGAGAACCAATTGATCCTATTGATCTTATAGATGAATTTCCTTTGGAAGAAGATGATCAAGATAATGAAGATGATCAAGATGATGACAATGATGAAGATGATGATAATAATGATGATGATGGTGATGAAGCTCAAACTCACCAGGATATAATTCATGAATCACCAATATCTGAGCATGAAACTGAAGCTCAAAATGAAGATGATGAAAGAATTGGTGATGAAGTGCATGAACAAGAAAGTGATCATGAAGCAGTTGATGATGTAGATGCTTCCATGATTGATGAAAATGCAAATGAAGAGATACATGAAGAAGAACAAGCTCATTTTGAGAATGAACAAGAAATGAATGTTGCTGATCAAATTTTTGATTATGATTTCATTGAGACATTTCAAATTAATCAAGATATACCTGTTTCTAAAACTGATGTAGCAGTTCAAACTGAAGAAACTGTTGATGTTGATGAACTCGAAAGCTTAAAAGCTGAAAATGAAGCAAAGGAAAAACAAATTGAAGAATTAAAAGCAGAGCTTGTCTTGTTGAAGAAAGCTAATGAAAAATTGAAAGAAGATGGTTTATCAAAAGATGAAAAGATTGTTGAGTATGCAAAAGATAAAGAAGATATTATACATAACTTTGAAGTTATGATCAAAGATTATGATTTGCTAGAAGAAAAATTCAAGATTTTATCTGAAGAAAATGAAAGATTAAAGGAAGAAGTAACAAAGTTAAGAGAATCAGCAAAGCCCTCTTCTCCAGAAATTGTGATTGTTGCTGAAAATATTCCAATTGATATTGAAAAAGTGTCTGAAAGGGAGAAAGGAAAGAGGAAATTAGATGAAGCTGATGTTGAATTTGTGCCTGTAACTTCTTCAAAAGTTCAAAGAGTTGAAGAAACTACTGAAAAAGAACATCAAGAAGTCAAGAGCAAATGAGTCAAGACAAAATTGGTGCTCTTGAAGATTTGGAAGAAGAATTTGATGATGACTGGTATAATGAAGTTTTAGATGATGATGATGTAGTTGAAGAATTTGAACATCCTCCTTTGGAACATGATCAAGGAGTTGATGATATTCTATCAGATTTTGAAGAAAGATACAACTATCTTGTGAAGATGAAGTACAACAGAGTATTTTTAGATGGATTAACAGTTTCTCAAATAAATGATGAATATGAGAAATGCATAGCTGCTGAATCCATTGCTCCAATAGATCCTAATGAAATTGTGATTGAACATGGAGAGTGGAACAGAGAAAAAGAAAGTATCAATGTGGATGAACTTTCAAGTTCCGAGCTGCACCATCCTGATCCAGAAGAAATGAGTTTGTTTGCTTTAAGATCATGGTTGCAAGCAAGGAATTATCCTTGGAGAAAATTGAAAAGGCTTCAATCTGTATCTTTGAGAAATCTGGTTAAAAGTTTTCAAGAAACAGAGAAACAAACCAAAAAGATGATTATTTTGGATACTGACAATCCACAATATCTGGAAATCACAAAAGAACTCGAATTTTAAAGCCTCAGGAGATCAAGCAGATGGCTCAAAAATCAAGTATGCTTGAAAGGAGAAAAGAATTGATGAAGATGTTTCCAGAATCAGAAAAACAAGCATATAAAGCATCTGAAGATCAAATTCAAATTTTTGATAAATCAAGATCAACTGGTGATTTGGTAAGAAATGTTTTACAAAAAGGTCAATCAGTGGCTGAACTGTTAAATGCAATGATTGCACCAGACTTCACCAATCAAGTAAAAATTATAGCATGGAAGTATGATGAAGTGTTTGATGCATTTCTAATTAAAAGAGTGAATGCTATATGTGATGTGTATCATTTTATGCTAGCATCATAAAACTTCCAGTGCAAGATCTTAAGGAATTGAATAAATTGAGGTTGATTAACCATTCAAATGCAAAAAGAGGTCAAATGATGGTAGATTTGTTAAGAACAGGGTTGACCAGATCAAGTAATTTTCTGAAAACAAGATGTGATCAAGAAGACAAAGAATATTTTATGTCAATGAAAAAGAAAAGAAGCAAGACTGTGAATCAATCAGATGAAGATCACTTCATGATTGAATTTTATGACAAGTTTGTTGAAAAGGTGACAACTCCGGGCATAAAGATGATTGACGGAAATCAAAAATCAAAACCAATTCAAAGATGGTTTTATAATTCAGAAACGTTTGAACTGAAGCTTGTGAGAAACTTAGAAGACCGGAATGAAGACATGATAACTTTGTTTGGAGCCTTTGAGTTGAGGTTATTACATCCAAGTTATATTTCATTTCTATCTGTGCAGAAGTTCGACAAGTTATCAGATGAAACAGCTGAACAAGATAAAAAGTATTTTGTGTCGATTATCAATGTCATGAGTGCAGCCATGGAAAGAATTGCGTTGAGAAAAGCTTTGGCTTATGCAAATATTGTGAAGAAAGATATACCAGATATTGAATTCATGAGAATATCAAGAAAAGGAGTGCTAGAATTGTATACAAAAGACTGTGGGATTCCAATTGAGCTCTATGCTAATGTTGATATAGCATGTTTATCAAAGAGCACATTGGAAAGAATGAAGCATTTAGACATAAAAACAAATGAATCAAAACCAGAGCAGGCAGTGCTAGCAAAGAAGTTCAAGTCAGCAATTGAGAATGCTCTGAAGGAAGTTGAAATGTATAAGCAGAAGCCTATGTTCTCTGTAAAAGAAGAGCCTGAAGATTGAGGATTTCATTGAAGATTGAAGAGAGAAGATCAAGGATAAAAGAAAAAGTCAAAGGATGCTGAGAAGAAGAAATGAAGACATCAAGATTAAAGACAAAAGAAGAAAAAGCAAAGGATGGAGCTGAACAGAAGACTGAAGACAATGTCAATCTTAGGGGGAGTATTGTTAGGTCCCTTAGAAGATTAACATTTAGTCTTTTATTGTTTAGTGTCTGTTTTTGTATTTTATACTAGTGTAGGGACTAGTTGTGTAATTTTAGTTCCTTAGGTCCTAGTATAAATAGCTTAGACGTAGTGTAGTTAGAAAGTTTTTGCATGTTTTATGAGAACTGCTTTCTATCACTGTAATCGTCTTTGCAATCAATGGAATGTGAATTTTGTTGATTTGTCTTGATTTGATTACACTTGATTGTATTTTGCTTTGAATTGTTCATCTAATTGATACAGATTGCTTTAATTGATCCTATCATACCAAGCTCGAGAAGCCTGATGTTGCCCATACAGAGCCATGTCCAACTTGTAGACTCTGTCCCGATGATAAGGATCTTCAAATCCCTCGGGTTGACTGATGTAGACCTCTTCATGGATTTCCCCGTGAAGGAATGCACTCTTTACATCTAGTTGATAGACTTTGATCTTCATGTAAGATGCATAGGCTAGGAAGATACAGATTGCTTCAATTCTAGCCACGGGGGCAAACACTTCATTATAGTCGACTCCCTCGACTTGTCTGAAGCCTTGAACAACCAAACGTGCCTTGTTTCTGATAACAACACCTTGGTCATCCTTCTTGCAGCGTAGTACCCATTTGGTGCCAATTACATTAACTCCTTTGAGCCGGTCAACGAGTGTCCACACTCCAAGCTTCTTGAACTGTAGCAGCTCTTCTTGCATAGCATTGACCCAGGCCTCATCCTTCAGGGCATCGCTTACGTGTTTGGGCTCGACTTGAGAAACAAAGCATTTGAAAGCCCCATCATTCATGTAGACCTTTTTCATAATTTCAGCGTAATCAGCAGAATACAACTGATTTCTCGTCTGCACGCCGGAGTGTAGATCCCCAATGATAGCCTCCGGCGGATGATTCACACTGATCCTAGTCACAGGTGTCATAGGAATGACAACTTCAGTATCCAGATTTGTGACAGTAGGTTCAGTATCTGGATTCCCTGATGCATGTTCAGCAGCTGATGAGCTTCCTTCTTGATTAACATTAGGCTCAATTCCTGTCTCAGCTACTACTTCAGCATCTGATGACTCATCACTCTCGTCCTGATTAGCTGTTGAAGATCCCAATGAACCACTAGCCAGTGTCACATTGCTGGTATCCAGATTTGGTGTATTTAGGACATCGTGCATCATTTGAGCAGCAATTTCTTCATCTGAATCTATCTGAGGAAGGTTGAATGATTTGAAAAAGCCATCGTAGTCGAAGAAAGACGACGGACCTTTCCAGCAGGGGGGATGGTGAATCGTTGTACATCGACATTGCACCATACTTCTTCCTGACATGTTGAGTTGTTGTAAAATCATTTCTCTGGTATGCTGTATCCAAGAAAGATCCCTGATCTGCCTTTTCACTGAACTTGCCTTCCGGAGTTTTCTTCAGTAACATGCATGGAGCTCGGAATGGTTCCAGATACTCCAGGTTAGGTTTGCGCTTCTGAAGCAACTCATAGCAAGTCTTCTCGTGCCGCTTAACTACTAACACACGATTAAGTTTGTAGCACGCATTGGCAACAGCTTCATTCCAGAACTGTACTGGCAGCTTTGAATCTGCCAACATAGTCCTAGCAGTCTCGATCAAGCTCCTATTCTTCCGCTCAGCAACTCCATTCATCTGTGGTGTGTATGCAGAGGTGAACTGATGAACAATTTCCTTTTCTTTGCAGAAACCATCCATCCACTGATTCTTGAATTCAGTTCCATTGTCTGAACAAATCTTCCTCACCTTCAGCTTATAGAAAGACTCAAGTGTAGTGATGAGCACCTTGAACGACTCAAAGGTTTCTGACTTAGCATTCAGAAACATCACCCAGGAGAAACGGGAGTAGTCATCTGTGATGACAAAGCAGTACCAGTCTCTTGTGATACTCTTCGTGTTTACAGGGCCGAATAGATCCATATGTAGTAGCTCCAGTGGTATCTCAATAGAATCAACATGCTTGGTCTTATGAGACTTCCTGGTCTGCTTTCCCTTCTTGCATAAGAAACAAAAATCAGGAAGTTTGAAGTTCTTTACAGTAACTCCTTCAACTAGCTTGTTATGAATCAGATGATTCATCTTCCTGTGATTTATGTGTCCCATTCTCCTGTGCCATGAGATGGACTCCTTTTCTGTTGCTTTTGATAAAAAGCACTGAACAGTAGACCCAGTAGTAGAAGCATTTGACATGTCCAACATGTACAAATCGTTGTACCTGGATGCTGACATTAAGACCTGCTCCTCAGGAATCTCCATTTCCTTCTTCAGAATGTAACACTTCTGATTGTCAAACATCACCTTGAAGCCCTTGTCACATATCTAGGAAACTGAAAGCAAATTGTTTTCCAATTGTTGAACATAATTCACTTTATCAAAATTTACCTGCCCATTACCTACTTCTCCTTGTCGGTAATGTATCCTCCTTTGTTTCCAGCAAAGGAAATGTGTCCCCCTTTAATTTGTTTGACATTGAAAAGGAGAGACTGATTTCCCGTCATATGCATGGATGCTCCGCTATCTACTATCCATGTGTTGGTGGAAGCACTATATCGGACAACCTGCACATAATAGAAAATAATTAGTTAAGGAGGGGGACCTAAGCCTTGACTGGCTTGGGTTTCCCAGAGGCATCACACATTACAAACTCAACCCACTGACCTTTAGCAGTTGAGAGACCTCATCCTTCGGCTTATCAACACTATCAGGCACATCCGGTGTCTTAGCTTTCCACAGACCATCCTTGTGAAAGGATTATTATGGTAAACCGATGACTGATTTACTGTTTGAACTTTAGGTTTGGTTTCAAAAACAAGTTTCACCTCAGGTATCACAGACTTGCCAGTGACTTGTCTGTGTTGTCTGTGGTGTTGGGGAGGGGTAAAAGACCTAGAAGGTGTTTTAGACCTAACAGGAGTTTTTGACCTAACCGGAGTTTTAGATCTTTGTTATGAAGAAACCTGTTTAACATCTTGATCTAGTTCAATTTTAATCCTAGGTGTCTGATAGCGAGGACAGTTCGAAGACATGTAACCTCTTTGTCCACAAGTATAGCATGATCTCCTCTCAACAGGACTAGGAGATCGCTTATGGGGTGGGGAGCACACTACAGGTATAGGCTTTTTGGTCTCAACCTTTTGATTTTCACCTTCTTTGACAAATTTTACTTATTTAACATTATTAGTACTTTGTCTTTTAAGATGATTGTTATCTTGCTTAACCGGTTTAGATTGAGTGGTTTTTCAAATCTTGGGTTGTGTGATAGCAGATTTTGAACCCAACTCAAGAGATGATTGAATATTCTCTTCCACCTGGTTTTCAATGATGGTTTTATCAGTTGTGCCTGAGGTTGATGTCTTCTGATCAACAACCGGAGGAGCAGGTTTAACTGCAGTGTCCGGATCGCTGACCAGAGGAGTAGTCACCACATGGTCCTTTATTGGATTATTATTAATGGGTCGTTGTTTGGTGTTCAGGAGGATCTCATGTGGTGGAGGCACAACCTTATAACCCAGCCCTTCCCCGTTGTTTCTTTCTTTAACCAAGTTTTTCAAAATGTGAGAGGAACTAGCTAAACTGTGTAGTTTTTGCTTTAAGGATTCATTTTTAACTTGTAAAACAGCTCTATCCTTTTTAGTTTCCTCAATTATTTTTAAGTAAAACTTTATATCATTTTCTTGGTTGAAAGCAACAACTTCAGTCTCTTTTAATTGTTTTCTTAACAATTCAATTTTCTCCTTAAAACTGCTTTCATTTAGCTTTAATATACGATTTGCTTCAGTGCACAGTTTTAAGTCATTCACTAAGTTATCATTATGTTCTAATAACCTAGCAAATTTTAGATCAATGCTTTCTCTAAACTTATCACATTCAACACATGCATGTTTATCAAAGAGATCATCTTTTGATTCTACCTGTGCAGAGAGGTACCAGCCATGAGAGCAGATTCGGGTTTCTGGTGTGCTGCAGATTCTGCATTTAGTTCATCCTCCAAGAGTTGATCCATAGCAGCCAAAGTCTCATCCATATCAGTAGTGTCAAGCTCAACTGAGTACTCCCCCTCACTCGCTGAGTCTTCGTTCAGATCTTCAACAGATGTAATGTTAGCCTCACCATCAGATAAGAAACGGAAGGACCAGTCTTCTCCTTCATCACCCTGAGCTACCATTGCTTTAGAGTCATTGCTGGTTGATGTTGACTTTGGAGTCTTGTCTTTATCCTGCCTATTAAATGATGTGAATGGGTTGCCATTACCTGTCTTCTTCGGTTTGACACATTCCCGCTTGAAATGGCCTTTTTGACCGCAGTTGAAACAGGTGACTTTAGACTTGTCGAATCCAAGCGTCGTATCTTTTGTAGCCACCAGGTTCTGCCCTGTCTTTTTAACGAACTTCTTTGCTCTACGCACAGCACTAGCAAGAGCCCACATTATGTCCATCCTTTCAAGCTCTGTTTCCTCAACCTGTTCATAATCTTCGTCTGCAAGATGGCAGTTATCGATCTTTCCTGCTACTAACTCATCATAGGAATGTACCACAGCAGCTAGCAGATCCATATGCTTCTTAGCAACTTCAACAGTTACGTTGCTCAAATTCTCTATATTTAACTTCATCGATTGAATTTCTGGAGCATTGAATGGAACACTTGAAGATCCACCTGATTCACAACTTGAAGAAGTACTAGGAATGCTTACAGAATGTGTTAGACATGAAAGCAGTCTACAGAGGTGCACTCGAAGAAGCTGCAGTAGGAGTCACGTTGTAGAGAGAAGGATTCTGAGTGTAGTTACTCTTCTTAGACTTGTACTTATTACGAACTTCTTCCTCTCTCAACTTCAGAATAAAGTCATTTATGTCTAAAGTCTCCAACATAGCATTATGTCTCAAAGTGGAAACAAATAAATCCCACTTATCAGGTAACCCATCAGCCAAACTTGCCACCTTGTCTTCCATGGACGTTTTAACCCCATGAGTGTGCAATTCACTCATCAAGTGATAGAAGCGGTCGATTACATCATCTAAACTTTCATTCCCAATAAAAGAGAAGTTATCAAATTCTTTCTTCAACATTTTCGCCTTCAGTGACTTAAGTGTTGCATTACCTTCATATCTCATCTCAAGAGCCTCCCATAACTATTTGCACTGCTTGTGTCCTGAAAACTGATGGAAGATGTCTTTAGGAATGGACTGTGTCAACAATGCATAGGCCTTCTTCTCAGTATTGTACACAGTCTTTTGTGCTTCAGTCAAACCACTTAGTGTCAGTGGAACACCATCAGCACCAACGGGCAAAGTGTAGCCAGTCTCAATAGTGTTCCATAGGTTTGTGTCTACTCCATTCGGATGAATCTCAAACCGTTTCTTCCATTGAGGATAGTCATCAAGAGACAGAAGCTTTGGTGGTTTGTTATGGTTCCCGATCTCATTTTCCAGGAGCAATAGATTCTGGATCCTGGAGTCCTTCCCTGCTGAGAGTGCAAAGTGCTGAGTGTCCATATTAAATTAGTCTTTAACTGGAAAACCAACTGTGTATACGACTGGGTATGCGACTGGGGTGCGACTAAGACTCAACTGAACCAGTGAGCTTAGTCGTGCGACTGAACAGACGACTAGGACAGTTGTGCGAATGGTCAAACCGACTAGGCCAATCGTGCGATTGAGAAAGCGACTGGACACAGAAAACCAGATCTGCAGCCGCCACAAGGCTGAAAAACCTTAATCCGATGATTTGGACGAGACACAACACAATAATTGTACCACTGGATTCGTTTTTATGATCTGAAGAAGATTTCGGGATTTAACAAACAAACAACGCACGCAATGAGATTGGAGCAAAACAAGATGAACACGAAATGGGTTTTACGTCAAAGAACAAGAATTCGATCCAGAAATCAAGAGCTCGGGTTGCTAGATCGGTTGATAGACCTTACTAGCAGTAACCGGCTCTGATACCACTTGTTAGGACCGTGTACGGACGGAGTACTAACTGATTCTACGTGAAACCAGATCAAATAGTGTGGAATCCTATTTGGTCGATCCAATCAGGGAGAACGTTAATCCGATCAAAACTAACGATGAGAAAACGTTAAGAGTTGATTAGAATCGATCAGAAACGTTCTATGAAGTTGGAAGGGACTCTCTGGATGAACAGGAACGGCTAGGGTTGATAATACTCAAAGTGTTACGTTTTTCCACGAACTAAGTGGTATTTATAGGTTACAGCTTTCATTCGTACGACTGAGCCATGCGTATGGCTCAGTTGTGCGACTGAGTTGTACGATTTATTCATTCGTACGACTAAGTCAGTCTTATGACTCATTCGTGCGATTGACTCAATCACCTGGTTCAGTCGTGCGATTGGGCCATTCGCATGGTCCAGTCATGCGACTGAATCATGATACTTAGTTAAACATATTCCTGAACATTTAATGATACAGAACTATGTCTAACAACTGTAAACCTATATAACATGTTCATATAAGCGTGTAACAATAAATCATATTAATAGATATAACATTCAATAAACAATGAACATTCACAGAAGAGTTTTCATTACATATATTCAAACATTACATAAGTGTTACAAAATGAAAGTCTATGACATTTGAGCTCACTAGAACTAGAACTAGGGACATGTGTACCAACAGATTTAATTCCTTTCAAATTACATAAATGGTACTTTTCTTTCATTAGGATTAATATATATATATATATATATATATATATATATATATGATTTCACTAACTAACTCTATTTATTTATAAGAACCCCCAAATTCTTATCGAAACCCTAGTTCACGTTAGAACGTTAATCTTATTATTATCCTTAATCTTGGAACATATACGTTTCAGTATCTTGTAAAAGGAATCGTTGGAGCACCACTTAATTACTTGTTATTACCCTAAACATCAACTTATACAACATGTGAGTTTTCCATGCCCCTCTTTTATTATTTGACACCTTTTGGGGATAAACATATTAACTTATCTACTTACACTTGTAAACATTTTGATACTTGTAAACGCACAGGCAATTCATCTTTACTTTTTGTCATTGTTATCTGTATTTTTGTGAGTTTTATATGATATATATTATACGTTGACAATCATTAACTATTGCTAGCCTGGCGATGTCATAGATCTATGGGCCTGACAAGCCTATTTGGTGGCCCTAGTGTCGTATTCTTGAGCACTATGGGGACCAAGTACACTTAGCTAATCGTTTAATCTTGTAATCTGTCAAGGTTTGATTGTAGCTATATGTATTCTATAAACTTGCATAATTCATAACCATTGACATGAATTGCTACTTGTAAATCTTTTGCTATATTTATGTATACTTAACCCATGGAAACTCACCAACTTTCATAGTTAACCTTTTATTTTTAACGTGTTTCAGGAAATGCACAAGGTTGATGATATCTTTGAAGCATGCTTACCCCTAGTATTTGGACCTAGGAAATAATAAATTCTCTTGAATGTTAGATGCTAAACATTTGTTTACTTTGTTGCATTATGACATTTGGATGTATTATTTATTTGAACTCATGATAATCATATTTATATTTAATGGTAGCGTTATGTGGCTGTGAGCAATCTTAACCCTCACATCTCGATGATTCCGTCGTTAAGGTTAGGGTGTGATAGATTGGTATCAGAGCCCATAACTATAGGGATTTAGGTTATTAGAAATGGTGACCTAGACTATAGTTTATGCATGAACCTTATAGAAGAATCCTTATATTCTTGTAAATATACATTGTCGCATGTTACATGATGCTATCTCTTTAGGAATGCCTTTTAATGTGCAACTTGATGCCTTTAGATAGGTGTGCCTTATAATTGATTAAACTTGGTTGCTTGTCTCTCCTAAACTTATTCTTAGTTCTTTAATTCTCCCCGACGATTGAAACTTCTTAAACTTATTCTCGACGACACGTGGAATCGTACGCTTTATATCGAAGGTTTAAATCTTTATACTTTATGTCTAATCTATGAGAATCTCATCAAGGTTTTGATTCCATGAACCTAAGAAATATTGTGTGACACATAGACACCTGTATACTGGATTTCCTGGCAAAAAGCCTTCGGGTTATGGTAAGCATTTAGCATATATCCTATGGGACCAGTTATGCTTACCTGGGGATTTCTGGGATGAGTGATAAACTATGGTCAACAAACACAATTTTCTAAGGCAAATGGGTCAATTTACCTTGACGTGTCAACATTTCCAAATGGTAATGCGTTACCAAATGGAATCATTCCGTGTGTGTTTTACAAGTCTTGAATAATCCTTGTTTGATTTACCATATTTTTTTTCTCCAAATTCCTTTGACTAATCTAATTTGTATCAAGCATGTCTCGTCACCATGGAAAGCGTGGAAGTTCCGACCGTAAGTTAGCCGCCATGATTGCTCGTCAAATGGTTGCTGTCATACCGACCATTGTTACTGAACTGGATAGCACCACGATGACCAACTCGAGCAACAATGAAAATGGTCAAGGAGAGAATAGCGCGAACCAAGGGTGCAACAACGAAACCTGCATGTTCAAACACTTTAGTTTATGCAAGCGCACTAGCTATAGTGGAAAGGAAGGAGCCACTAGACTTCTCGAGTGGTTCGAAATAGTGGAAAACCCATTCATCAACTGTGAGTGTCTCGAGGCGCTCAAGGTTCATTATGCCACTAGTATGCTCCAACAAAGGGCACTTACATTGTGGAATAGCGAGAAAAGGAACCATGGTGCTGATGTTATGTTAGCACTGACTTGGGATGAGTTCAAAAATATTGTAATCGTGAAGTTTTGCTTGAGAAGTGAATTGCAAAAGCTGGAGGAGGAGTTTTGGAACCTCAAACAAGATGGTGGTGATCACTTGGCCTACTCAACTAGGCATCACGAGTTGAGCATAATGTTGCCCCTTATGGTCCACACTGTTCCTCGCAACATCGAGAAGTTCATCATGGGGGTACCACCCTAAATCCAAGAAGCTGTGGTGGGTAGTCAACCCACAACTTTGGAGGAAGCCATCAGTATCACCGCTCAACTTACCGAGAATCATATACGAGTGGGCACCATGTCTGTCAAGGGTGCCAAGAAGGTTGAGAAGACGGTCCCTGAAGCTGTTAAGGAGACTAAAACTGAACCCTCTTACAATAACAACAAGAAACGCAAGTTCACACCGGCTCGTAACTTTGCTGTGGCTGCACCCAAACCACCTTAAAGACAACTTGTACCTGTGGCTGCACCTGTAGCACAAGCACCTGTAGCTAGGGCCTATGCTGGTCCTCTAACTATGTGCAATATCTGTAGGTACCATCATCCGGGGAATGCTCCGTGCCACATCTATACCTTCTATGGTAAGTATGGACACTTGGTGGCTACTTGTCACCGTGCACCCAACAATGCCGCGATGGTTGCGAATCGTGTTTGCTACAATTATGGGGAACCTGGTCTCTTCTGCCCACAATGCCCTCGTCTTACGGGTAATGTTCCACAAGCCCGAGGACGTGCTTTCAATATCAATGCAAACCAAGCACAAGCAAACAACGAGGTGGTGAACGGTATGTTAAACCCAACCTTAACTTTTTATGATCTAAGTCTTTTTGATGCTTTACCTGTATCGTTAAATATCTTTAAAACTGAAAAGGTATGTTCCTTATTAATAATTCTTATACCTATGTTCTATTTGATTCTGGAGCAGATAAAAGTTTTGTCTCGTTAGAGTTTGAGTCTATTCTTGCTAAGCCACATGCGAAACTAGAAAGACCTCTCACCGATGAAGTTGTCGATGGAGAACCTATCACCATTCATATCATTATTTGTGATTGTATTTTGAGCCTCAACGTGCATGATTTCTTTATCGACCTTATTCCTATAAAACTTGAAAGCTTTGACGTTATCATTGGCATGGATTGGTTAGCCAAACATCATGCCGAGATTATTTGCTTCGAGAAATGTATCTGTATTCCTTTGCCTTTGGGGGATACATTGAAAGTTTTCGGTGAAAAAACCTCCAAAGGGCTCAAACTCATGTCGTGCACTCAAGCCCAAAAATGCCTAAGCAAGAACTATATGGCTTTCCTGGCCTATGTAGTCAACACGAAAGTCAAAGGAAAAGATCTTAAGGATGTCCCGATTGTACGAGACTTTCCTGAAGTATTTCCCGATAACCTTAGTGGTTTACCTCCCGTGCGTGAAGTCGAGTTTAAAATCGATTTGATTCCGTGAGCAAACCCCATGGCTAAGTCACCATATCGACTTGCACTATCGGAAATGCAAGAGCTATCTAGTCAACTTCAAGAACTATCCGATAAGGGTTTTATTCATCCTAGCTCTTCACCTTGGGGTGCACCTATTATGTTCGTGAAGAAGAAAGATGGGTCGTTTCGTATGTGCATCGATTATCGTGAGCTTAACAAACTTTCCATCAAGAACCACTACCCTCTTCCTCGTATCGATGATCTTTTTGACCAACTTCAAGGAGCTGCCATTTTCTCAAAGATTGACTTACGTTCTAGTAATCATCAATTGCGAGTCCATGATGATGATATCTCAAAGGCTGCGTTCCGTACTCGATATGGACACTATGAGTTCATGGTTATGCCTTTTGGTTTAACCAATGCTCCTGCTGTATTTATGGATCTCATAAATCACGTATGCAAGCCTTATCTAGACAAGTTTGTGATTGTCTTCATTGACGACATACTTATCTATTCCAAGTCCAAAACCGATCATGAACTTCACTTGTGACAAGTTCTTGAACTGTTGAAGAAAGAACAGCTGTAAGCAAAGTTCTCGAAATGCGAATTTTGGCTTGAGGAAGTTCAGTTTCTAGGACACGTGGTGAATAGCCAACGAATTCACGTTGACCCTGCAAAGGTGGAAGCTGTGAAAAATTGGTGTGTTCCTACAACTCCAACTGAGGTTCATTCCTTCCTTGGTCTTGCTGGTTATTACATGCGATTCGTTGCCAACTTTTCTAGAATCGCGAAGCCGCTTACTTCTTTGACTTAAAAGAATAAACCATTCGAGTGGGGGTCCGAGCAAGAGGAATCCATTGAAGCATTAAAGCACAAGTTGTGTAATGCTCCTATCTTGACCCTACCTGATTGAAACGATGATTTCACCGTGTATTGTGATGCATCTAAACAAGGCATTGGTTGTGTTCTCATGCAATGAGGAAAGGTCATAGCATATGCATCAAGATAATTGAAGGTCCATGAGGTGAATTACATGACACAAGATCTTGAACTTGGTGCTGTGGTTTTTGCCTTAAAGATTTGGACGCATTACCTTTATGGTACGCAATGTATAGTCTACACCGATCACAAAAGCCTTCAACATGTTTTTAATTAAAAAGATCTCAATATGAGACAACGTCGTTGGGTTGAGTTGATTAGTGATTATGACTGTGACATTCGTTACCACCCTGGGAAGGCAAATGTCGTAGCCGATGCACTAAGTCGTAAGGTCCATAACAAGATGGTCTCATTTCAAGAAATTCATGATCGACGACAATGGTTTGACACTTTAGGAGAATTTGATACCGAGATCCATCTAGATGTCAACGAGACTACTGTGCTGCTACAAAATTTGAGGATTGAAAGCGACATCGAGACTAGTATTTTAGAGACTCAACAAGCAGTTCAACAAGAAGGAAGAATGGGAGAGGAATTGGAGCATAATCTTCTAGCTCAACTAGAAACGAAACCCAATGGGTTGATGTATTTCGCTAATCGAATTTGGTTTCCGAATCAAGATAATCTCCGTACCTTTATCATGAACGAAGCTCATCAAACTCGTTATTCTATTCATCCTGGCTCTGATAAGATGTATATGGACATGCGTAGTCAATATTCGTGGCCTGGAATGAAGAAAGACATAGCGACTTATGTAACTAAGTGCCTTGCGTGTACGAAGGTTAAAGCTGAAGATCAACATCCAAGTGGATTACTTGAACAACCCGAGATTCCTATGTGGAAATAGGAACACATATCCTTGGACTTCATAACTAAACTACCTCATACCTCTCGTGGCCATGAAAGCATATGGGTGATCGTTGACCGATTGACCAAGTCGGCACATTTTATACCCATACGTGACACTTACAAAACATCAAGGTTGGCTCGTATATACATTGATGAAATTGTGAGTCGTCATGGTGTACCCTTGCATATCATATCCGACTGAGACGCTCATTTCACTGCGCAGTTTTGGTCGTCTATATAAGAACTCTTGGGTACTCAATTGGATCTAAGCACGGCTTACCATCCTCAAACGGACGGTCAAACCGAGTGAACCATCCAAACCTTGGAGGATTTGCTACGTCTTTGTGTCCTTGACTTTGGTGGTGACTTGGATACGCATTTACCGCTCGCAGAATTTTCGTATAATAATAGTTATCACTCGAGTATCAAGATGGCACCTTTCGAAGCGCTTTATGGTCGTAAATGTCATTCTCCGATCTACTGGACCTACATTGGTGAAAACTTCATCACTGGTCCTGAACTTATACAAGAAACGACTGATAACGTCTCCATAATTTGCAAGAACCTTGAAGTGGCGAGAAGTCAACAAAAGAGCTATGCCGATAAGCGACGTAAGCCATTGGAATTCCAAGTTGGGGATATGGTTCTTCTTAAGGTCTCACCATGGAAGGGAGTTGTTCGCTTTGGGAAGAATGGTAAACTGGCTCGAAGATTTGTAGGACCTTTTAAGATTCTGAAAAGGATCGGGAAAGTGGCTTACAAACTGGAATTACCTGCCGACCTTAGTGGAGTTCATCCTGTTTTCCATGTTTCAAATTTGAGAAAGTGTTTGGCTAACAAAAGTCAGCATGTCCCGTTGGACGACGTCCAGATCGACGAGTCATTACACTTTGTCGAGAAACCCGTTGAAGTCATGGATTGCATTATGAAGAAGACTAGAACCAGAACTACCCCAATCCTCAAGGTTCGCTGGTAGAATAAGCATGGAGCTGAGTTTACTTGGGAGCGTGAGGAACATATGAATAAGAGATACCCACAGTTGTTCATTTAAGTTTCATTCTTAATTTCGGGATGAAATTCTTAAAAGTTAGGAAGACTGTAACCTTTCGTACTTTCATTAATAAAAGTTAACTTTGTTATGCATTTGTAAGGACTAGTTATATCAATTATGAAACTTTGAGGGCTTGTTTATGCTTGTTCTTTCTTAATTTAAAAATTGATGACATAATTTATTAAATAATAATAATTATAATAAGGATGATAATAATAATGCTAATTATTGCAACTTTAGTTATTAGTTAAGAATTTTCACCTAACTTAATTTATAATGACAAAAATAATAATGATAAAAAAAGTATAATAATATTAAAATTTATAAAAGTTGAATGATTAATAAGTTAAAAATGTTAAAACATTGAGTTAAGGGGGCATTTACCTAAAATTGAAACTTTAAATAGAAGTTTGGCATAAGATAATAAACTTTGAAACTATAGGGGCTGAAGGTGTAATTTCTAAAAACGCAAACCAAACTTCCCTCCCAACCCCCGTAAATCCGGCCAAACTCCGGCGAAGTCCCAAACCCACTAAAATCCATCGAATTCCAACCCCAAAGCGCTCCAAATCGACTCGTTAACTCGATTCGAACTCAATTAAGTACTTTAAATGGGTTTATACGTCGGTTACGAGTGCATTCAACTCGAGTAACCGGTGAGCTTGAATCATTGAACCGTTCGAGCATTAAAGCTCAATAATAATCGAATTAATTAGAACCTAAATGACAGTTTAATCAATCCTAAACCTCTACACAACATAATTCTATCTGAAGTCCATGAAACCCCTCAATCGAGTATCACCATTACCGCAACCTGCACTTCAATCGAAATCCATCTTCCGAGCAAATTAAAGTGAAATTGATAGAGGGCTTAGGGTTGTGAACATCCTCTAAAGCTCAACACGAAGTTAGTTGGATTATAATCATCATTTGAACATCAATACAGCTCTACGTTGGTAGTGACTTGTTCATATCCTGTTCATCTCCAATCCATCATCATTCGGGTAATTAAAATAGGCATTGTACTCGTTTAAACATGGGGAACAAAAGCCCCATGATTGTTGTTGTTAACCAAATCGAATTAAACCTCAATTTGATCAAAATCGAAACTAGGATTCTTGAGAATTGGGGAATCTTTGAAACTGTGTTTTTAAAGTTTGAATTCCATCTTTAAGCACGGCCACGGCCCTTAGCTCACTGGTAAACCACACGCCTATTCATCTGGAGATCGCGGGTTCGAACCCTGACAACCTCACTTATTTTTTAGGCTTTTGCATCCTTTAAAAATATGGAAAAAGTCCTAAAAAAATATAAAAATCTGTTTTATAAACTTTAATTATTTTTAAAGTTATCCAACTATTTTTTGTAAAATTTATTCCTTTAAACACTTTAACATTTTCTTACAAATATTATTTACAATGTTATAATTAGTTATTTTTATAAAAATAGACTCTAAATAATAATTTAAATCATTAAAATTATTATTGGACACTATATTATCTTTAATTATGGATTAATCATGATAATCGCAGAATTTATATATATATATATATATATATATATATATATATATATTATGATTAAATTTCACAAGTTATTTACAAAGGATTTAATTCCTTTAAAATTGCATAGATGGTACTTTTCTTTCATTAGGTCTAAAATATATATATGATTTCACCAACTAACTCTATTTATTAATAAAAACCCCCAAATTCTTATCGAAACCCTAGTTCACGGTAAAACGTTAATCTTTCTATTAACCTTAATATTGGAACATATACGTTTAGGTATCTTGTGAAAGGAATCGTTGGAGCACCACTTAATTACTTGTTATCACCCTAAACATCAACTTATACAACATGTGAGTTTTCCATGCCCCTCTTTTATTATTTCACACCTTTTGGGGTGAAACATGTTAACTTATCAACTTTCACTTGTAAACCTTTTGATACTTGTAAACGCACATGCAATTCATCTTTACTTTTTGTCATGGTTATTTGTATTTTTGTGAGTTTTATATGATATACATTATACGTTGACAATCATTAACTATTGCTACCCTGGCGACGTCATAGATCTATGAGTCTGACAAGCCTATTTGGTGCCCCTAGTGTCGTATTCTTGAGCACTATGGGGACCAAGTACACTTAGCTAATCGTTTAATCTTGTAATCTTGTAATCTTGTAATCCGTTAAGGTTTGATTCTAGGTATATGTATTCTATAAACTCGCATAATTCATAACCATTGACATGAATTGCTACTTGTAAATCTTTTGCTATATTTATGTATACTTAACCTATGGAAACTCACCAACTTTCATAGTTGGCCTTTTATTTTTAACATGTTTCAGGAAATGCACAAGGTTGATGATATCTTTGAAGCATGCTTACCCCTAGTATTTGGACCTAGGAAATAATAAATTATCTTGAATCTTAGATGTTGAACATTTGTTTACTTTGTTGCATTATGAGACAATTGGATGTGTTGTTTATTTAAAACTTATGATAATCATATTTATATTTAATGGTAGCGTTATGTGGCTGTGAACAATCTTAACCCTCACATCTTGACGATTCCGCCGTTAAGGTTGGGGTGTGACAGCAATCAGATTGGCTTCTTCATCCAAGCCTTTAAAACACCCAACACCTAACTAAGCGGGGATTTTATCCAACGTTTGAGGTGCGATAGGGTTTTTATCTCATGTTTGATCCACGACAGCACGTTAGAGCCATAGTAGAGCTTGTATCTATCGTTTGAGCCATGGCATAGCATATCTCATGTTGAGCCACCACAGAGCTTTTCTCTCACCTTTGAGCCGCGACATGGCTTGTACCTCACCTTTTAGATATGAGTTGGAACCATTGTAAAGATCATGCAAGTCTCAGCCCATCCAGGATAGTCAAGCCACTCCTTCATATCTTGTACTATAGTTAGACTACTCACACAAACTATGAACAAAAACTCATACTTTTTTCACTTATCTTTTACTTCTAATGTTATGGGGATAGATACATACACTCAATTTTAGCTAGATCTGAACAAGATGAGGCTTGATATCACGTCTAATCCATCCCAAGCTACAACTTGTTATGTTCATCCCAAGCCGCAGCTCATGAGGTCCATTCTAAGCTACGACTATAGTTCATAACTCCCGGCCAAGGTTTGTTTCCTAACCGCGGTCTGTGACACTTAGCTCTATGACTGAAGCAATAATTTGAACCTACTTGAAACACGCCTCAATTAGGCCTAATGAACTGGTAGATAAACTTATTAATCAAAGTCTCCTAGAACCTTGTAGGAAGGTGACATGTACTATGAAGCATTTGGTATTAAATATAAAATAAGCTAGGTGTATTTATAATTAGTTCTTATTCTGACTACAACAATGGATCTTGATGCAAAATAAATAGAGGAAAGCATATTAAATGTAAGGCCCCATTCCCGGGACGCTTACAGCTTGTAAGGCCCCGCTCCCGGGCGCCTTACGGTTGGTGGTTCATCGCACGTAAAACATACATAATGTATATAATCATAAAATATCGTAGCGGAATTAATAAAATATACATTCTCATTCATTATAAAGTCATTACATCATTGACATAATTACAATATACAGCTTTCTCTACTTGTCTCTCCTCATAGGGTCATACAGCGACCTCTAGAGAAGATATTAAGTTCAAAAATATAAAAATTATATTTTATACTAAAGAATATTCCTTAAGTAATTCCGTACATCGGAACCCTTAAGGAACACTCTTGACATTCTCATGCAACATATTTCGTTGCATGTGCTACGCACACGCATCCAATGCGTGGCGAACTTATCAAAATCTAAAGAAGATTTCTTAAGTAATCCTTTTATGGGAATCCTCAAGAAATCTCGTAATGGCATGCAACGTGATGAGTTGCGTGCGTTATGGACCCACAACGCATGACGTTGCAGCATTATCAAATGGAGAATGCCATCCCAAAAGAGCTGAGTAGCCGCCTCGTGCCATCCCCAGCAACGCTACCTGCCAACTGGAAACACATAAAAAGTCAGCGTTGCTGAGTGAGTTCTAGTTTTATAATAAACATACTTTGTTTATATTAAAACCGTTATTCGTTACACGTGATCATACATCGTACATACATATAGATAATATCTTTATTATCCCGTTCGTTCTTTCGTTCGTTTATCCATTCGTTCATTTGTTCGTTCATCATACATCGTTATCTTTCACTTCTCGTTTAGGTCCTGTCAGGCTTTACCCACTTCATGGGACGCAGCCATGATTACTATGGTCGAATGACAAGGACCCCGTTACATCTTTTCTTGCACATTGGATATCTTTTGTACCACTACCATCTGCTATACCCCGAACGTTATTAGCTACCGGGCCGAAGTCATTAAATGAACAGCAAAACGTATGCCACGGTACTAGAGGTAAGCGGTAGGGATACCATACATATGGTCAATCACTAAGAAGGACCCGTTAACCTTATCCAATGTTTGCAAGACATCTTTCGTTCATTCGTTCGTTAATGCATGTATTCATCATCTTTTAAATCATTCGTTCATTCATTAATACATGCATTCATCATCGTGTTCCTCTTTCATTATCTTTCACTTTACGTTACGTAATACTTCGTTCGTTCGTTCATTAATACGTAAAGCCATGGAAAGTTATTCATGCATTATCATAAGGAACACACACATCATACATACATCATCATACATAACATCATACGTACATCATCACACACACATCATACGTACATCATCATACATAACATCATACATGCATCAATATCATCGTCATACATAACCTCGTACACACATAGCCTACATCATCAATCATCATTAGGCACTTACTCCCGTAACCTTCCCTAATCCAGGACTTACTATGCGTCATCCTGGTACAGTAGCACTAACTGTCCCTCCAAGACCGTGGGGACTCATACTAGGACCTTATATAACGTGCCGAGTCCACAACTATACCTTAGACGTATAACACAACATTATACCCAAATGGGTCATACATACATACGTCAGTAAACAAGTTTATATGTGTTCCAGCCCCAAAATCATTTAAAATCAGTAAATGAGGGGTCCTAGAACTCACCTGTGCTTGACAAGCAGCTTCTCGATCAAGCCTTAAAGTCGCGGGTCACACTACACTGCCTGCAGATAAGTTAACACTCAAAAGAGTTAATTTCTGCCTAATTTCGCTACTAAGTTCGCAGGTAGTTTCGCCCGTAAATTCGCCAGCAGTTTCGCTGGGCAAATCAGCAGTTTCGCTGATAGTTTCGCCGGGCAGCATTCTGCCAGTTTCGCTGGACAGATTCGCTACCTCGAGCGCCCAACTTTCGTTGGAATTCCCTAGTTTCGCAATATCTAAGGTCAACTTGGGCATTGGCATAGTCATCAGCGAAACTATAGTTTCGCTCAGGCGAATATGTAGTTTCGCTGCAGCGAAACTGTAACTTCGCTGTAAATCCTTCCAGTTTCGCTGGACGAACTCACAGTTTCGCTGGTCGAGACCTTAAATTTGCAGAACGAGCTGAAATTTACGAATCAGCTCGTTTCAGCCCAAAAATCCAATCCTTTCCACCCAAACCCTTGGATCATCATCCAGGAAGATATATCTAAGCTCATTACACGTTTTCTTACTCTAAAACGTGTGTTTTGGGGTGATTTTTGCCACTTTAAAACCCAAAAACCCCAACTCAGGTTTTTCACCAAATGTAGCAATTTAGATACGTTTCTTACCTTGATTCTTGTAGTTTAGGAGTCCACAAACACCAGCCTTCGATTCTTGACCACCCGAGCTTCAATCCGGCACTTTCTCTCTCTACACTTTCTCTCTCTAGAATGGGCGTTTGAGTGAAAATGAGAGTTGCTCAGCTGATCCATCTATTTATATGCCAGGCGTTCCCGGGACCCCAAACTCGTTAAACTCTTGACCCGGAGGGTTAACTCGGAGTAATACCCGCAACCATTTTATATTCATTAAATGGTTTTCATCCGAGCCCATCACTATCATTTGACTCGATTAGAAAATTTTCCGGGTGTTACAAGTCCACCCCCCTTATTTAGGTTTCGTCCTTGAAACCTGTTATTCTTCGAACAGATGTGGGTAATGTTGTCTCATTTCTTCTTCAGTCTCCCACGTAGACTCAGATCCCTTCCTGTGCTTCCACTGTACATGCACAAGAGGAACCACTTTGTTTCTTAGCCGTTTTTCTTTTCTATCGATGATCGCCACTGGTTGCTCCACATAGTTGAGCCGTTCGTCTACTTCGATATCCTCCAGTGGTACAATCATATCTTCATCGGCCAAACATTTCCTCAGATGAGATACGTGGAAGGTCGGGTGAATTCCACCCAGCTCATCTGGCAGTTCCAACCTATAGGCCACTTCTCCCACACGGGCGATAATTCGGAAAGGGCCTATATACCGCGGGCTCAGTTTACCCCGCTTTCGGAACCTAATAATTCCTTTCCAAGGCGAGACCTTTAACATGACCCGATCACCGACCTTGAACTCTATCGGTCTTCGCCTCTTGTCAGCATACGACTTTTGTCTGTCTTTCGCCGCCTTCATGAAGGCTTTGATCTTTTCTAACTTTTCAGTCGTTGCTTCAATCACCTCGACACCACCCAGTTCCTTCTGCCCAATGTCTCCCCAACATACAGGCGTCCTACACTTCCTACCGTACAACATCTCGTAGGGCGGCATGCCAATGCTGGCATGATAACTGTTATTGTACGAGAATTCTGCTAACGGCAGGTGATCGTCCAACTTCCTCCAAAATCGATCACGCACGCTCGAAGCATGTCTTCGAGTGTTTGGATCGTCCTCTCAGACTGACCGTCTGTCTGGGGGTGATATGCCGTGCTAATGTGTAGCCTCGTCCCCATTGCATCATGAAACCTCTTCCAAAACTTGGAGGTAAACCGGGTGTCACGGTCAGACACAATAGACACCGGTACGCCATGACGTGCTACAATTTCTTTGATAAATAGATCCGCCAATCTTTCAGATGAATATGTCTCGCGGATCGGTAGGAAGTGGGCACTCTTCGTCAATCGATCAACTATCACCCATATAGCATCATACCCTTTCGGGGTACGTGGTAGTTTCGTGATGAAATCCATGGTGATATGCTCCCACTTCCACTCGGGTATATCCAACGGTTGGATCTTCCCGTACGGTTTCTGATGCTCTGCCTTGACTTGTGAACAAGTCATGCACTTACTCACATATTCCACCACATCACGCTTCATGCCCGGCCACCAATAGTCTTTCTTCATGTCTTGGTACATTTTGGTAGCACCGGGGTGAATGGAATATCGAGTCTTATGGGCCTCATCCATGATCTTTCCACGTAGATCCCCGTACCGAGGAATCCACACTCGCCCAAATCGGGTCTTAACACCAAGAGTGTTCTCACCCAGTTCCGTAACTAGACCTCTCATCCTTTCAGAGTTAAGACGATCTTCCTTCAAAGCCTCGTCTTGAAACTCCTTAACCTGTGTCATCACGTCAGAGGTCATAATTAGCTGATAAGCCTTCACCCGAATCGGCTCGGGCCTTTCCTTCCGGCTAAGGGCATCCGCCACCACATTGGCTTTGCCCGGGTGGTAATGGATCTCACAATCATAATCTTTTATTAGCTCCAACCACCGCCTCTGCCTCATGTTCAGATCCTTCTGCTCGAAGAAGTACTTCAAGCTCTTGTGGTCCGTGAAGATGGTGCACTTCGTCCCGTATAGATAGTGCCGCCAAATCTTCAACGCGAAAACCACCGCAGCTGGTTCTAGGTCCTGCGTGGGATAATTGACTTCGTGGGTCTTCAGTTGTCGAGATGCGTAGGCTATGACCTTTCCGCGTTGCAACAATACGCAACCCAGCCCAGAATAGGATGCATCCGAATAGACCACCAAGTCTTCATTTCCCTCGGGCAATGTCAAGACAGGAGCTTGTGTCAGTCTCGTCTTCAATTCCTCAAAAGCGTCCTCCTGTTCTCGACCCCACACGAACTTTACATCCTTGCGAGTCAATTTGTCAAAGGTGAGGCTACCTTGGAGAAGTCTTGAATAAATCTTCTATAGTAGCCCGCCAGCCCCAAGAAGCTGCGAATCTCGGTTGGCGTTTTCGGTGACTTCCATTGCATCACGGCCTCAACCTTTGCTGGGTCCACCATTATTCCTTCTGCATTCATTACGTGACCCAGAAATTGCACCTCGCGTAACCAAAAGGCGCACTTGGAGAACTTGGCGTACAATTTCTCCCTTCTCAACGTTTCCAACACTTCCCGAATATGCCCAGCGTGCTCTTCTTCACTTCTCGAATAAATCAGGATATCATCGATGCATACAATTACTGATTTATCCAACATTGGTCGGCACACTCGGTTCATCAAATCCATAAAAGCAGCCGGCGCATTGGTCAACCCAAAAGACATGACAAGAAACTCGTAGTGACCGTAGCGCGTACGAAAGGCTGTTTTAGGGATATCCTGCTCCTTCACCTTTAGTTGATGGTACCTGATCGAAGATCTATCCTTGAAAACCAACTGGCACCCTGAAGTTGATCAAACAAGTCATCGATCCTTGGTAAGGGGTATCTGTTCTTCACCGTCAGCTTATTCAGCTCGCGGTAGTCGATGCACATCCTCATGCTACCATCCTTCTTCTTTACGAACAGAACCGGAGCACCCCAAGGTGAGATACTCGGTCGGATAAACCACTTATCCAGCAGCTCCTGCAACTGTTCCATCAACTCTTTCATCTCCATCGGAGCCAAGCGATACGGTGCTTTTGCGACAGGTTGGGCACCCGGTATCAGGTCGATCTGGAACTCGATCTCTCGGTCAGGTGGCAATCCCGATAAGTCTTCGGGAAACACGTCTGGAAAGTCACACACCACTGGCACATCGCATAGCTGTGGTGTTGGCGTCTCTACATTCTTTACATAACATAAGTAGGCGCTACATCCGCGCCTCATACACTTTCCCGCCACCGCCATCGAGATCACCTTCGGAATCGTCATAACTCGATCGCCATATATTGTCACCGGACTTCCGTCGGTCGCCGTCAGTCTAATCATCTTCTTTCGGCACACGATATTCGCTTCGTAGGTTGCTAACCAGTCCATTCCTAACACTACATCAAATCCTCCTAGAGGCATCACATGTAACTTGGCAGCAAACCTATGGCCCTCTAATTCTATGGCACAGCCTTCTATCACATCCGTAACCCTAGTGGATTTACCAATAGCGGTTTCTACGTCAAAGGACTCATCAAGGCATTTACTCCTAACAGGCAGTTTAGCACAGAAGGTAGTAGAAATAAAACTTCTACTAGCACCCGAATCGAATAATACAGAGGCTAAAATTTGGTTATTAGGAACGTACCGGACACAACGTCAGGGTCCGTTCTAGCTTCCTCCTGCGTCATGGTGAACGCCCTAGCCTTTGCCCTCGGTGCTTCTCCTCCCGTCTTCTTCTCCCCTGAGCCCTCAGCCCTCGGCTTCTTACAATCTCTGCTCATATGACCACCTTCCCACAGTTAAAACACTTACCCATTCGGCAATCCTTGGCCATATGCCCAGTCCTCCCACACTTGAAACAGATGTTGGATCCCCACTTACACTCCCCCGAGTGCTCTTTCCCACACTGTCCACACTTCCTCATCCCTGCTCCCTTCGCGACCACTCGGCGGTCGTCTACCCTTGCCTTCTTGTTACTTGTCGAGGTATCACCTCGACCAAACCTCTTTCCCTGCCAACCCTTCTCACCACCTCCTTTCTTACTGCCCTCAGCCTTCACCAATGCAGCTCGCTCATCGTACAACCTCCCCGCCAAATCCACCGCCGACCTGAAAGTACTTGGTCGAGCGGAAATCAAATGCCAACGAATTTCGGCTGGCAACCCCTGAATATACCGGTTGATCTTTCGAGACACCGGCGTCACCTGCTCTGGGACCAACCGCGCCATATCGTTGAATTTGGCAGTGTATTGTTGGTGGGTCATCGTCCCTGCCTCCAACTGCAGAAACTCTCTCTCAACTCGGTCCATTTCCCGTCGAGGACTGAATTCCTCATCACCAGCCTTTTCAACTCAGCCCACTTCATCTTCCCTATAGTCCTGCTATCCTCAGCCTGGACAATATTGTCCCACCAGCACAACGCCGTCCCCGTAAATAAATGGGTAGCAAACTTCACCTTTTTATCCTCCTGGCAGTCACTGATATCGAGGACCGCCTCCATTTCCCTCACCCATTGGTGAGCATCCACAGCCGTACTCGAACCATCAAAAGTCGGGGGCTTGCACCTCATAAATTTCCCGTAGTCACAACCCCGGGCTGTCTCACGCTCGACCTCCTCCTCCTCCTCTTCTTCATCATCAGAAAGAACCGTTTCCGGTCCTTGTTGCTGTTGTCGCCTCCCTGAGGCTCGATTCCTCCCTCGCCTCTCATCTTCGCGTACAGCTTTTATCACCTCAGTCACTACAGACGGTAAGATCGCCTGCATGACTTGGTGCACCTCCTCAATCACTGTCTCTTTCACCGAGGCCCTCAAATCATCACTCTCATCCACTCCCCCGAGGGAGTAGTATTAGGTTCTTCAGGAACCTTCTTCTCTTGTCTAGGCCTTCCTCTTGTGGCTCGTGGTTCCGCACCACTTCCGCCACTGCCTCCACCAAGTGGGGCTTTAGATGATCTACCACCGACCATCTTCTATCTCACACTGAAAGGTTCAAATACCAACACGGTCATTCAAGGAAATAGCTCAGTTTATGTCAAGTACAGTAAGTTGCTAATTACAGTGGCCAGTTGTGATTAGTCACTTACTCTACTTTTCGCACCCCAAGCATTACCCTTACTGACTACATCAGTATCTAAATCTAACAGCACACATAAACCACATTACACGCGCACATAACTTTGATTATCATTAAGAAATACCTGATGGCACGCAGCTACTCAGATGGCATTCATCCCCTTTCTGTCCCATTTCTCAGTTTAAGTTTTAGGTTTATATTGAAAATTTACCCATTTTACTTAAACTTTTGCTCTGATACCAACTTGTAAGGCCCCGCTCCCGGGCGCCTTACGGTTGGTGGTCATCGCACGTAAAACATACATAATGTATATAATCATAAAATATCGCAGCGGAATTAATAAAATATACATTCTCATTCATTTATAAAAGTCATTACATCATTGACATAATTACAAAATACAGCTTTCTCTACTTTGTCTCTCCTCATAGGGTCATACAGCGACCTCTAGAGAAGATATTAAGTTCAAAAATATAAAAATTATATTTTTATACTAAAGAATATTCCTTAAGTAATTCCGTACATCGGAACCCTTAAGGAACACTCTTGACATTCTCATGCAACATATTTCGTTGCATGTGCTACGCACACGCATCCAATGCGTGGCGAACTTATCAAAATCTAAAGAAGATTTCTTAAGTAATCCCTTTTATGGGAATCCTCAAGAAATCTCGTAATGGCATGCAACGTGATGAGTTGCGTGCGTTATGGACCCACAACGCATGACGTTGCAGCATTATCAAATGGAGAATGCCATCCCAAAAGAGCTGAGTAGCCGCCTCGTGCCATCCCCAGCAACGCTACCTGCCAACTGGAAACACATAAAAAGTCAGCGTTGCTGAGTGAGTTCTAGTTTTATAATAAACATACTTGCTTATATTAAAACCGTTATTCGTTACACGTGATCATACATCGTACATACATATAGATAATATCTTTATTATCCCGTTCGTTCTTTCGTTCGTTTATCCGTTCGTTCATTCGTTCGTCTTCATACATCGTTATCTTTCACTTCTCGTTTAGGTCCTGTCAGGCTTTACCCACTTCATGGCACGCAGCCATGATTACTGTGGTCGAATGACAAGGACCCCGTTACATCTTTTCTTGCACATTGGATATCTTTTGTACCACTACCATTTGCTATACCCCGAACGTTATTAGCTACCGGGCCGAAGTCATTAAATGAACAGCAAAACGTATGCCACGGTACTAGAGGTAAGCGGTAGGGATACCATACATATGGTCAATCACTAAGAAGGACCCGTTAACCTTATCCAATGTTTGCAAGACATCTTTCGTTCGTCGTCGTTCGTTAATGCATGTATTCATCATCTTTTAAATCATTCGTTCATTCATTAATACATGCATTCATCATCGTGTTCCTCTTTCATTATCTTTCACTTTACGTTACGTAATACTTCGTTCGTTCGTTCATTAATACGTAAAGCCATGGAAAGTTATTCATGCATTATCATAAGGAACACACACATCATACATACATCATCATACATAACATCATACGTACATCATCATACACACATCATACGTACATCATCATACATAACATCATACATGCATCAATATCATCGTCATACATAACCTCGTACATACGTAGCCTACATCATCAATCATCATTAGGCACTTACTCCCGTAACCTTCCCTAATCCGGGACTTACTATGCGTCATCCTGGTACAGTAGCACTAACTGTCCCTCCAAGACCGTGGGGACTCATACTAGGAACTTATATAACGTCCCGAGTCCACAACTATACCTTAGACGTATAACACAACATTATACCCAAATGGGTCATACATACATACGTCAGTAAACAAGTTTATATGTGTTCCAGCCCCAAAAATCATTTAAAATCAGTAAATGAGGGGTCCTAGAACTCACCTGTGCTTGACAAGCAGCTTCTCGATCAAGCCTTAAAGTCGCGGGTCACACTACACTGCCTGCAGATAAGTTAACACTCAAAAGAGTTAATTTCTGCCTAATTTCGCTACTAAGTTCGCAGGTAGTTTCGCCCGTAAATTCGCCAGCAGTTTCGCTGGGCAAATCAGCAGTTTCGCTGATAGTTTCGCCGGGCAGCATTCTGCCAGTTTCGCTGGACAGATTCGCTACCTCGAGCGCCCAACTTTCGTTGGAATTCCCTAGTTTCGCAATATCTAAGGTCAACTTGGGCATTGGCATAGTCATCAGCGAAACTATAGTTTCGCTCAGGCGAATATGTAGTTTCGCTGCAGCGAAACTGTAACTTCGCTGTAAATCCTTCCAGTTTCGCTGGACGAACTCACAGTTTCGCTGGTCGAGACCTTAAATTCGCAGAACGAGCTGAAATTTACGAATCAGCTCGTTTCAGCCCAAAAATCCAATCCTTTCCACCCAAACCCTTGGATCATCATCCAGGAAGCTATATCTAAGCTCATTACACGTTTTCTTACTCTAAAACGTGTGTTTTGGGGTGATTTTTGCCACTTTAAAACCCAAAAACCCCAAACTCGGGTTTTTCACCAAATGTAGCAATTTAGATACGTTTCTTACCTTGATTCTTGTAGTTTAGGAGTCCACAAACACCAGCCTTCGATTCTTGACCACCCGAGCTTCAATCCGGCATTTTCTCTCTCTACACTTTCTCTCTCTAGAATGGGCGTTTGAGTGAAAATGAGAGTTGCTCAGCTGATCCATCTATTTATGCCAGGCGTTCCTGGGACCCCAAACTCGTTAAACTCGTGACCCGGAGGGTTAACTCGGTGTAATACCCGCAACCATTTTATATTCATTAAATGGTTTTCATCCGAGCCATCACTATCATTTGACTCGATTAGAAAATTTTCCGGGTGTTACACAGCTGGTCAATCATCGCACTTAAAACATATAATTATAATAACCTTACTAAAATCACGCAGCGAAAACACTTTAAACAAACATTTCATTTCCTTTAAATAAACGCTTTTGCAAAATAATACATCGTCCATTACAAAATATCGTTCGATCGTATTACAATGATAAAACATTATACAAAAGAATGTCATCCAAAAATGAGCCGAGTTGCGGCCCCGTGCCATCCTCAGCAACATTACCGGCCAACTTGAAACACATAAAAAGTCAGCGTTGCTGAGTGAGTTCTAGTTTTATAAAACATTATATTACCTTTCATTTGTTAAAACATTTTCTTTACTATCGCACGTGATCACACATCATGTGTACATCAATGTAATAGTTATTATCTTCATCGTAGTTAGTTTCATACATTTCGTACTTATCGCACTTTTCATACATCATTTATAATTTTTCACTTCTATCTAGATCCTGTCAAGCTTTACCCTCCTCATGGCACGCAACCACGATTTCTGAGGTCGAATGACAAGGATCCCGTTTCGTACTTTATTATTATATTTTGTTAACGTTCATTTCATGCTTTGTCTCTTCGTTCATTTCATACTTTATCATCTCGCTCGTTTCGCACTAATTCTAGATCTTGTCAGGCTTTTTCCCCATCGCGGTCCGAAACCGCCATTTCGAGCACAAAGCTCCTTTACTAATTGGCACGAAGCCCATGGCCCGAAGCCACCATTCTAGGCACAAAGCCTGTTGGCATAAAGCCCGTGGTCCGAAACCACCATTCCTGGCACGAAGCCTCATTTCTAATTGGCACAAAGCCCGGGGTCGAATGACAAGGATCTCGTTCCTACTATGGGTTCAGTCACCTAGACTGGTCCCCCTGTGTGTGAACCCTCATGGGTTAAAATCTCACGTTATAACGCACAGTTGAGCTATCAACTCACAAAGAGTTGTAAACCTCCTTTCATTTTCTTACAAGACTTTCATTCGCTCGTTCATTATGTTCCACTTTTATTATTTTAGGTCTTTCGCTTCATTAAGATAATACTTTACGTTCATTATCATATTCATACCATGTAAAGTCACGTCATCAAACGTAATAAGGAACGTATCATACGATCAAACATAATCGTCATAATCACACATCATCATCATGCATAGGCATCAATCATACATCATACCTACCCAACATATCATCTATGACCTCAGAAGCCAACTTATAGGAACCCTGAGAACCTCTAAAGTCAAAGCTTGCCTCTACACATCTCCTCGAAAGTCAGAAGGTTAAACTATGTTCTCTCGGGCACCCGAGCCCTATTTGGGCGTATGGACACCCTTCAGTCGCATGGCCTCCCAGGCGACTGAACACTTAGGCGAATGAATATCAGGTGATTGGACCCTATGCGGATGGACACTAATGCGGATGAACCTCGGTTGCATGACTCCCATGCGAATGACCCTCAATCGCATGACTCACATGCGTATGGACCTCAGTCGCATGACTGACTTGCGTATGGACCTCAGTCGCACGACTCGTATGCGTATGGACCTCAGTCGCATTCCTTTCATTCGCATGACCTCCAGTCACATAGTCGTAGCTGTGTGTAGAATGCAGTTCATCCCGAACCCAATCTGCCATTTTCGGCCTCCAAGCCCTCCCAAACCTGTTCTAAGCTTGATTCAACCATCCTAAACCTTATAAACACATACCACAACACCATTCAAGCACACACAAGCTCAGAATCAAAACCCATTCGAATCACGCACAAACACCCACACACGGGTTCAACACACATACTTCAAAAATGGGTTTTACTATGTGTTCCAGCCCCAAATCAGTTGAAAACATGTAAAAGAGGGGTCCTAGAACTCACCCAAACAACACCGTCGAGTAGAGCTTCAATCTAACCTGCTACACCTCAACTTTTGTGCTCGAAACCAAGAAAACCGAAGCTTGAAACCCCTTTTTCTCCCGCTCTTCTCTCTTGGCTGAATTTTGTGAGTGTGGGGGAGGGTGTGGGCTGTTCTCCCCTCTTAATCCCCCTACTCTTCCAAACCTTCTCCCGTTTTGGCAAGTTTGGTCCCTCTACTTTAGGCTTTATTTCTTTTCTTTCTTTTCTTTCTTCTTCTTCTTTCTTTGGCTTTAAAAAAAATAACCGGGTGTTACATTAAAGAATTTGTTCTATAGTAGTCATGTGAGTACTTGTTTATACACTTTGTCTCATGAAGTACCCACCTTCACGTGTGGCTCTCCTTTCCCATCTCAAGTCATAACCTAGTTATGCCAATAGTTGTTAGCCACAACTTTAGCTAACCGCAACCCGATTGGCTAAGCTGGCCCATTGTTCCTTTGTTTAACGCAAATAGCAAGTGCTTAAATCTCAAACAGTTTACTACGGTCTAGTATGAAACGGACCAATGGTTGCCAGCGTCGTGTGCTTGGCTTGAATTTACACATCACCTCCACGATCTCGATATTAGTTTTATCAAATGATGACAAAACGGACAAATGCTAACACGAGGTAACATGTCAACTTGTGGGCTTTAACCTCAGGTAAACACTTACCCTGACACTTGATCATTATAAAACCCTAAGCAAAGAGCTTTGTCAGCTGGATGAAACAATCATCCCAAGAACATGGATTGGAGCTCACTCCATAAATGATATATGTACACAATTATAGTCACGTGTAACCAATGATGTAATTCAGCTTTTCTTAAAAGGTGCAAGCGAGCACCATACTTTACACTTAAATGATTAGCCAATAGTGTTGCCCTGATTCTGTTAGAGCTTAGTAACCCTAAAATAAAACAAGTAATCAAGATTGAGTAGATAATGTTACAAGAAACCAAGCAACTCAATCATATCTATGTTAATAACCATGAAATCAAGCAAGTAGCCAAGCCTGAGTAGATGATGTTACAAGCAACCAAGTAACTCAATCATATCTGTGTGTAATAACCATGAAATCAAGCAAGTAACCAAGCTTGAGTATATGATGTTAGAAGCAACCAATCATGTTCAATTTTTGTAACCATAAGACCAAGAAAGTAACCAGGCTTAGGTAGATGGTGGTAAAAATCACACTCACATTTGAGTTAGTAACCATGAGATCAAGCAAGCAACTAGGCTTGGGTATATGGTGTTAAAAGCAAGCACACTCATTTTGAGTTAGTAACTATGAAATCAAGAAAGTTACCAAGCTTGGGTCGATGATGTTAAAAGCAACCAAATGAATAAACCATGCTTGAGTTGCAATCATTATATCTGTTGAATCACCCAACGATGCTTGGGCAAATAACGCATTCAAAAAACTCAGCCAGGTTTAAGTCAATGAAACTAATATCGAGATAACTGTTGTTATATGAGAACTCAGCCGATATCACCCCAACAAACAGGTGTTCTACATCTCCTGCCGTATAGCATCTCATAAGAAGGCATACCAATACTGGTATGATAACTGTTGTTATATGAGAACTCAGCTAACGGTAAGTGGTCATCCCAACTTCCTCCAAAATCAATGACACATGCCCGAAGCATATCCTCCAGCATCTGAATCGTCCTTTCTGACTGACCATCCGTTTGAGGATGATAAGCTGTACTGATATGTAACCTCGTCCCCATTGCATCGTGGAATTTCTTCCAAAATTTAGATGTAAACCGGGTGTCACGATCGGACACAATTGACACCGGCACACCATGACGAATTACGATCTCTTTAATGAACAGATCCGCCAACCTCTCAGATGAATATATCTCGTGAATCGGTAGGAAGTGAGCACTCTTCGTCAAACAATCAACATATAGCATAGCATCATACCCTTTCATGGTATGCGGTAGCTTCATAATAAAATCGATGGTGATGTGCTCCCACTTCCACTCCGGTATGTCCAATGGTTGAATCTTCCCATACGGCTTTTGGTGCTCGGCCTTCACCTGTAAACAAGTAAGGCATTTACTCACATACTCCACCACATCACGCTTCATACCCGGCCGCCAATAGTCTTTCTTCATGTCTTGATACATCTTTGTAGCACCGGGATGAATAGAGTATCGAGTCTTATGAGCTTCATCCATAATTTCACACGTAGATCCCCAAGATGAGGAATCCACATCCGCTCGAATCGGGTTTTAACACCGAGTGTGTTTTCACCCAATTCCACAACCAGACCTCTCATCCTCTCAGAGTTAAGATGATCTTCTTTCAATGCCTCTTCTTGAAACTCTTTGACTTGCTTCATCACATCAGAGGTCATAATCAGTTGGTACGCCTTCACCCGAATCGGCTTGGGTCTTTCCTTTCGGCTAAGGGCATCCGCCACCGCGTTGGCTTTGCCCGGATGGTAATGGATCTCACAATCATAATCTTTTATTAGCTCGAACCATCTTCTTTGCCTCATATTCAAATCTTTTTGCTCGAAGAAGTACTTTAAACTCTTGTGGTCAGTGAATATGGTGCACTTCGTCCCATGCAGGTAGTGCCTCCAAATCTTTAACGCAAAGACCACTGCTGCTAGCTCCAAATCATGAGTGGGATAGTTAACCTCATGAACCTTCAACTGTCGGGATGCATAAGCTATAACCTTTCCTCTCTGCATTAACACACACCCCAACCCCAAGTAGGAAGCATCAGAATAAACCACCAGATCTTCACTTCCATCGGGTAATGACAATACAGGAGCTTGAGTCAACCTCGCCTTTAATTCCTCAAATGCCTTCTCCTGAGCTGATCCCACACAAACTTTACATCCTTTTAGGTCAACTTGGTTAGTGGAGAAGCGATCTTAGAGAAGTCTTGAATAAACCTTCGGTAGTATCCCTCCAAACACAAGAAACTACGGATCTCGGATGGCGTATTTGGAGACTTCCATTGCATCACCGCTTCCACCTTTACCGGATCAACACAATCACCGATTTATCCAACATCGGCCGACACACTCGATTCATCAAGTCCATAAAAGCAGCTGGCGCGTTAGTCAAACCAAAAGATATAACGAGAAATTCGTAATGTCCATAGCGCGTGTGAAAAGCTGTTTTAAGGATATCCTGTTCTTTCACTTTTAACTGATGGTAGCCAGATCAAAGGTCTATCCTCGAGAACCAACTGGCACCTTGAAGCTGATCAAACAAATCATCAATTCTCAGTAATGGATACCGATTCTTCACCGTTAACTTGTTCAACTCCCGGTAGTCAATACACATCCTCATACTACCGTCCTTCTTCTTCACGAATAAGACCGGAGCACCGTAAGGAGAGATACTCGGTCTAATGAACCCCTTATCAAGCAGCTCTTGCAATTGCTCCATCAACTCTTTCATCTTAGTCGGAGCCAACCGATACGGTGCCTTGGAAACAGGTTGGGCACTAGTATCAAATCAATCTGAAACTCGATCTCTCGGTCAGGTGGCACTCCTGGCAAGTCTTCGGGAAACACATCGGGAAAGTCACACACCACCGGTACATTAGACAGTTGTGGTGTTGGTGTATCATCATTCTTTACATAGGCCAAGTAGGCACTACATCCACGCCTCATGCACTTTCCCGCCACCTCCATCGAAATCACTCTCGGAATCGTAGTGACTCGATCACCATAAAACCATCACCATACTCCCGTCAGGCGCTATTAACCGAATCATCTTCTTGCGACACACAATGTTTGCCTCGTGGTCCGCCAACCAATCCATCCCAATAACTACATCGAAACCACCTAAAGTCATCACGAATGGTCTAACAGGAAACCGGTGACCTTCTAATTCGACATCACAGCCTTCTATCACCTCAGAAATCCTGGTAGACTTACCTATTGTAGTTTCTACATCGAAGGGCTCATCAATACTTCTACTTCTAACGGGTTAGCTTAGCACAAAAGGTAGTAGAAATGAAACTCCTACTAGATCCAGAATCAAATAATATAGATGCAGGAGTTTGGTTTACTAGAAACGTACCTGACACTATATCGGGGTCCGTTCTAGCCTCCTCCCGAGTCATCGTGAAAGATCGGGCGCTTGCCCTCTGCCCTTCTCCTCCAGCCTTCTTCGCTCCCGAACTTTCAGCCCTTGGCTTCTTGTAATCCTACTCAGATGATCATTTTCCCCACAGTTATAACATCTTATAACTCCACAATCTCTCGCCATATGACCAGGCTTCTCACACTTGAAGCAGATATTTGATCCCCATTTGCATTCTCCCGAATGCTCCTTCCCGCATTTACCACATTTTTCGACCCTACACCAGATGTGACCACACGGCGGTCATCCACCCATGCACTCTTGGTACTCGTCGAGGCACCACCCGACCAAACCTTTTCCAGTTCCAGTTCTGATCACCTCCACCTTTCGTACTTGCCTCAGCGACCATCACTTCCCGCTCATCATATAATCTCCCCTCCTGGTCAACCGCCGACATAAAGGTGCTCGGTCGGGCAGTGATCATGTGCCTACAGATATCCGCTGGCAAGCCCTGGATGTACCTCTTAATCTTTCATGATAGGGGCGTCACTTGATCCGGCACCAGCCGTGCCATTTCATTGAACTTGGTGGTGTATTGCTTATGCGTCATTGTTCCCGCCTCTAGCTACAGGAATTCCTTTCCACCTTGTCCATCTACCGGTGAGTACAGAACTCCTCAATTACCAACCTTTTCAGCTCTGCCCACTTCATCCTTCCAAATGCCCGACTACCCTCGGCTTGGACAATATTGTCCCACTAACACAGAGTCGAGTCCACAAACGAGTGGGCAGCAAATTTCACCTTCTGGTCTTCTCGGCACTCGCTGATATTTAGGACAACTTCCATTTCCCTCACCTATCAGTGAGCAGCAGCAGCAGTGCCATTACCATCAAAGGTAGGGGGCTTACACCTTTGAAATGCCCCATAGTTACAGCCTCGTACCGGCTCCAGCACAGGCTCTTCTCCTCCTCTTCATCATCGGAGGGAATCCTCTCAGTCTTGGTTGCTCCCGTCCTCCCGAGGACCGGTTACCCTCCCTTCTTTCTCCTTCCTTACAGCCTTAATTACTTAAGTCACCACAGACGGTAAGTTCTTCTGCATGTAGATGAACTTCTTCCACAACAACCTCCTTTACTGAGGCTCAAATTAGGGCTCTCATCTCCACCCTCTGGATGAGGGGTCTCGGGTCCTTCATGAACCACCTTTTCAACTCTAGGCATGCCTCTTTTGGGCCGCGGTGCAGCACCAAGTCCACCCCGCGAAGCTTTAGATGATCTACCATCGGCCATCCTCTAACACACACTGAAAGATTCAAACACCAACACGGTCATTCAAGGGAATAGCTCAGTTTATGTCAAGGATAGTGAGTCCCTAATTACAGTGGCCGGTTGTGATTAGCCACTTACTTTACTCTTCATACCCCGAGCATTACCTGTCCAGACTATATCAGTATCTAATCTACAAACAGCACATAACCCACATAACATGCGCTCGTAATACTGGTTAACATTTAGAAAATACCTAACGGCACGGAGCTACTCAGACTGGCATCCCTTCCCTTTCCGTCCCATTTTCAGTTTAAGTTTAGGTTTATTTTGAAAATTTACTCGTTTCACTTAAACTTTAGCTCTGATACCAACTTGTAAGGCCCCGTTCCCGGGACGCTTACAGCTGGTCAATCATCACACTTAAAACATATAATTATAATAACCTTACTAAAATCATGCAGCGGAAACACTTTAAACAAACATTTCATTTCCTTTAAATAAACGCTTTTGCAAAATAATACATCACCATTACAAAATAGCGTTCGATCATATTACAATGCAAAAACGTTATACAAAGAATGTCATCCAAAAATGAGCCGAGTAGCCGCCCCGTGCCATCCTCAGCAACATTACCTGCCAACTGGAAACACCTAAAAAATCAGCGTTGCTGAGTGAGTTCTAGTTTTATAAAACATTATATTACCTTTCATTTATTAAAACATTTTCTTTACTATCGCACGTGATCACACATCATACGTACATCAAGGTAATAGTTATTATCTTCATCGTTGTTCGTTTCATACATTTCGCACATTTCGTACTTATCGCACTTTTCGAACATCATTTATTATTTTTCACTTCTATTTAGATCCTGTCAAGCTTTACCCTCCTCATGGCACGCAGCCATGATTTCTGAGATCGAATGACAAGGATCATGTTTCGTACTTTATTATTATATTTGTTAACGTTCATTTCATGCTTTGTCTCTTCATTCATTTCTTACTTTATCATCTCGCTCATTTCGTACTAATTCTAGATCCTGTCAGGCTTTTCCCCCATCACGGTCCGAAACCGCCATTCTGAGCACAAAGCTCCTTTACTAATTGGCACGAAGCCCATGGCCCGAAGCCACCATTCAAGGCACAAAGCCTGTTGGCATAAAGCCCGTGGTCCGAAACCACCATTCCAGGCACGAAGCCTCATTTCTAATTGGCACAAAGCCGGGGTTGAATGACAAGGATCTCGTTTGTACTATAGGTTCAGTCACCTAGACTGGTCCCCCTGTGTGTGAACCCTTATGGGTTAAATCGCACGTTATAACACACAGTTCAGCTATCAACTCACAAAGAGTTCTAAACCTCCTTTCATTTGCTTACAAGACTTTCATTCGCTCGTTCATTATGTTCCACTTTTATTATTTTAGGTCTTTCACTTCATTAAGATAACACTTTATGTTCATTATCATAATCACCCCATGTAAAGTCACGTCATCATACGTAATAAGGAACGTAACATACAATCATACATAATCATCATCAATCACACATCATCATCATCATGCATAGGCATCAATCATACATCATACCTACCCAACATATCATCTATGACCTCAGAAGCCAACTTATAGGAACCCCGAGAACCTCCAAAGTCAAAGCTTACCTCTACACATCTCCCCGAAAGTCAGAAGGTTAAACAATGTTCTCTCGAGCACCCGAGCCCTATTTGGGCGTATGGACACCCTTCAGTCGCATGGCCTCCCAGGCGACTGAACACTTAGGCGAATGAATATCAGGCGATTGGACCCTATGCGGATGGACGCTAATACGGATGAACCTCGGTTGCATGACTCCCATGCGAATGACCCTCAGTCGCACGACTCACATGCGCATGGACCTCAGTCGCACGACTCACATGCGTATGGACCTCAGTCGCACGACTCGTATACGTATGGACCTCAGTCGCATTCCTTTCGGTCGCATGACCTCCAGTCGCATAGCCCTAGCCGTGTGTAGAATGCAGTTCATCCCTAACCCAATCTGCCATTTTCGGCCTCCTAGCCGTCGCAGACCTGTTCTAAGATCGATTCAACCATCCTAAACATTAGAAAGACATACCACAACACCATTGAAGCACACACAAGCTCGGAATCAAAACCTATTCGAATCATGCACAAACACCCACACACGGGTTCAACACACACACTTCAAAAACGGGGTTTACTATGTGTTCCAGCCTTAAATCAGTTGAAAACATGTAAAAGAGGGGTCCTAGAAGTCACCCAAACAACACCGTCGAGTAGAGCTTCAATCTAACCTGCTACACCTCAACTTTTGTGCTTGAAACCAAGAAAACTTAAGCTTGAAACCCCTTTTTCTCCCTCTCTTCTCTCCTGGCTGAATTTTGTGAGTGTGGGGGAGGGTGTGGGCTGTTCTCCCCTCTTAATCCCTCCCACTCTTCCAAACCTTCTCCCGTTTTGGCAAGTTTGGTCCCTCGACTTTGGGCTTTATTTCTTTTCTTTCTTTTTCTTTCTTCTTCTTTCTTTGGCTTTAAAAGAAAATAACCGGGTGTTACATTAAAGTGTTTGTTCTATAGTAGTCATGTGAGTACTTGTTTATACACTTTATCTCATGAAGTACCCACCTTTACTCGTGGCTCTCCTTTCCCATCTCAAGTCATAACCTAGTTATGCCAATAGTTGTTAGCCATAACTTTAGCTAACCGCAACCCGATTGGCTAAGCTGGCCCATTGTTGCTTTGTTTAAGGCAAATAGCAAGTGGTCAAATCTCAACAGTTTACTACGGTCTAGTATGAAATGGACGAAAGGTTGCCAGGCGTCGTGTGCTTGGCTTGAATTTACGCATTACCTCCACGATCTCGATATTAGTTTCATCAAATGATGACAAAACGGACAAATGCTAACACGAGGTAACATGTCAACTTGTGGGCTTTAACCTCAGGTAAACACTTACCCTGACACTTGACCATTATAAAACCCCCAGCAAAGAGCTTTGTCAGCCGGATGAAACAATCATCCCAAGAACATGGATTGGAGCTCAGCTCCGTAAATGATACATGTACCCAAGTATAGTCAGGTGTAACCAAGGATGTAATTCAGCTTTTCTCAAAAGGTGCAAGCGAGCACCATACTTTATACTTAAATGATTAGCCAACAGTGTTGCCCTGATTCTGTTAGAGCTTAGTAACCTTGCAATTGAGCAAGTAATCAAGCTTGAGTAGATGATGTTACAAGAAACCAAGCAACTCAATCATATCTGTGTTAATAACCATGAAATCAAGCAAGTAACCAAGCTTGAGTTGATGATGTTACAAGCAACCAAGTAACTCAATCATATCTGTGTGTAATAACCATGAAATCAAGCAAGTAACCTAGCTTGAGTATACGATGTTAGAAACAACCAATCATGTTCAATTTTTGTAACCATAAGACCAAGAAAGTAACCAGGCTTAGGTAGATGATGGTAAAAATCACACTCACGTTTGAGTTAGTAACCATGAGATCAAGCAAGCAACTAGGCTTGGGTATATGATGTTAAAAGCAAGCACACTCATTTTGAGTTAGTAACTATGAAATCAAGAAAGTTACCAAGCTTGGGTCAATGATGTTAAAAGCAACCAAATGAATAAACCATGCTTAAGTTGCAATCATGATATCTGTTGGATCGCCCAACGATGCTTGGGCAAATAACGCATTCAAAAAACTCAGCCAGGTCTAAGTCAATGACCATGAAATGATTAAATCACCCAAACTTTCTTAGATAGTTGTAATTAAAATCATTAAAATCACACAACGTTGTTTGCATTGATAAGTTGAATTCATTTGAATCAACTATTCTTGAGTAAAAAATATCAAAGGCAACCAAATTTCACAACCGTATATGAGTTAGTCCAAACACCCGACCATGTTCGGGTAGAAAGCACTACAAGCTGATTTGTTGGGCAACCTTGTTTGAGTAAACAATATTGAAATCAATCAAAATACTTACTTGCATTTAGGAAGATAATGTTGTAGGTTACTCAGCCAGATAACAACCATCACATGATGGTACAAGCAGGAGGAAACCTACCTAGCTGCAACATAGTGGATGCCACTACTAGTTATTGTTAGATCCACACACACATTTTTATGGACGTCTCTTCAAGCGTTAAGTTTTGGCACAAATTTCAAATTTAAAGCAATAACATCTTAGAAAATGATATGTGACCAAATATTGGTTTTAGATGGGACATGATTTCCAAGAAAGCACAAAAAATGAGATATGGTGATACAAACCACCCCCACAACACATGTTATAATTCCGATATCAATCATAAGTCTTTACACAAATATCATAACTTTGCACTACTCACACCTCTAGCTGATATCCGCGGTCGAGATCATTCCTGTCACAAGCCACAACTGAGGTCATAATCCTAACATACTTATCGAGGTCAACATCATAAAGCCTGAGGTGCGTTCGGACGTTATACATGTAATTACTATTCTAGAAAAAGTACTACAATTCCAAAGTTCGTATATTAGTCTAAACACGGATAACAAAAGTCCATTCAAAAGCAAGAAAAATCATATGATAAGAGTTCAATCCGTATAAAAAGTCAAAAACAACTAAGATAAACAAAACTAAAAGTAAACACAAGATCATCATATAATCATAAGCAAAACCCATCAGACTTTGGTATGAGCGATGAAGGCTTGGATATCTTCAAGATTCTAATCAAACACAAGAGCAATGGTGTTCATCATAGAAAAGAAAATTATATCAAACTCATCAGAAAATGCTAAGTGTTGTCTCATCCAACAATATTAATTGATGTAACTGGTGTAAAATGACTCAAGAAGGAGAAAAGACAACCGCCAAAAACTAAACTTTATTTTTTCTTATTATTATTTTTATTCCAATGTTATGGTGAAAACTATAGCATTGGACTGGGGGACATGATGGGGTACCACCCCAAATACAACACAAATGAAACTAGATGAAACAGAGCAACCTCAGTCGCGGCTCAAGAATGTGTACCAATCACATCTCCCAACTCGACTAGATAAAACAATGAGTCTTTCTTATAACCCTACCAACGCGTATAAGAATACATAGAATAAGGAATGTTTACCCTTTGTCGCGGCTGACACAGGGATACTACCTTGAGCCGCAGCTCAATAAGAGAAGAAGTAAAAACTCGAGTTCAACATTTAGGATTTTTATGAAAACGAAGGAGAGCAAAACGGAGTCTTAACAAGGAAGGAAGACGTCCATTAGTTGCTAAGGAATATGAACAAAACACAAGATGACAAAACATATAAAGTTAGGATCCGAGTCAGACAAAGATGAAAGAGCAGGCTGTAGCAGAAAATGACAGAATATCCATGTCAACTATAGAGACAAAGGGCATTAATTATATGTTAGAGACCATTTGCACCAAAAAGGTTTGGAACCCTCTACCCAAGAGAGTTTAGATTTAGATGGTTGACTACAGATGACCTAATATAGAACCAAACCTCACTTGCTCTGGATCAGAAACCACTATAAATACAATCCTCATTTGATATGTAAATGGAGGCATATAATCACTTACAACTCTCTACTTTTCTCAGAGGGTGTCATCTACTTATCTTCTTCAGCTTTAACATCTCATACTCACTATCTTCATTCTCCCCCTCACACTTCTATGATTATGTTTGACACATCTTATACACATACTGACTTAAGCGTCGGAGTGCCCTCGGAGCTCAAGCTCCAGGGCCCTCTAACGACTTATCTTTCGTTGCAGTCTATAGGTCTCATGGAGAACAAAAATGAAGCTACATCACCCATGGGACGTATCTTAACCGGATGAGCTATTGCCTTGCACCGCTCTTTCTTCGACTCGCCGCTAGGTGAGGAATTGAAGCAACAAACGTCAATCAGTCGATACCCAAATTTCAAATATATTGAGCACCAACATCCTATTGTGAGTGACTTTACTCTTCCTAATTGTACAGGTTATAATGTGTTGGTTACAACTCCTTTTGTGGTGGCCTACTTTTAGTTACAAGTCATTTTCTTTTCAAAGCACCGCCTTTCTTCTTCTTTTTGCTCAGGAATCCCTTTAGCATTTTACTGTATGTGCCTATACTAGCATCATTTCTCGCAGGTTTGATTCTATGAAATTAGGTTTTTTTCTCATCCGAGTTGACACCCTTGCTCAATTGTTAGTGATTGATTCACTCAAGAATGAGACAACCTGATAGAGTTTTGGGTTTTTTTCCTTTGTTACGTACATTAATCTTGCAGCCAAAAGTCAGTATGAGCTGATTATGATGTGGTCTTCAACTTAAATCATATGGCTCAGCATTATTATCATCATCTATTGTGCCATAAAAATGTTGGATTGTATTCGACCTTTTCGTGCCTCTTTGTTTGATCATGCTGTGATGCACTGTTCATCTCTTCTAATTAGGGTTCGTTATTTCTGCCCTCTTTCACCTGAAACTAAACACAGGACCTGTAGGAGAGCCTTAATTTCTTCGCTGTTCCAGTAGTTGAAGGCTGTTTTAGTGATATGTATGTAATGTTAATGGAGTAGCATTATACAAAATTCAACCTGCAAGCAGGTTGTGGTGTCCTCTCTTCCTTCTAAAGTGTTACAACTGCAATTGATTAATACAATTATGTATATAATGTTTACGTAAACATAAGAATGGTATTCCAATGGAGTGGTATGCCATGGACGTATGCTACAAAATTCCCAGTAAATTATTATAAATGCAATTTTAACCCATCTTTCTATTCTTTATTTTCAGGTGTCGGTTGTTAGGGATTTTGTTTATTTTGTAGTTAATCTCATCACGCAAAATCCTTCTATTGAACAAAACTGTTTACACTTGCCTTTTGCTGAGACCTTTTGGCTGATGGAATTGGTTGTTGAAACGTAAATGAGCAGGGGTCTTTTTTCCTTCAGCCATGGTTCACATAGCATCGGATTGATTTGCTTCTATTGTTATGATTACTGTTGGTTGTAGGGCATATTATAGTTTTGATTCAGAAAAGATATATTAGAAACAAACAATGGATCTTTGAGTCACTAGCTTTGTTTCTTCCTGTTGAGGATATGCAGTTGTTATGTGATTTACAAAGTTTTTAAGTATAAAAAATTGGCCTTATTCAAATCATAAACAATAATTTTTGACAATGGCTTTGTTCTTATGTGTCCTCCTATTGCGTTGTCGTTGTTATTTGACTTACATTTCATGGTTTTTTCAGGCTACTCGTTATAATATCCGTATATTACTCATTTATGTTTTTGGAGATACACAGGTTGTAAAATTACTGGTCATATTTTTTGTTTTCGTCTATATATTGTTTGTCATATTTGTATTTTATACTCCACATATTCCGTCGTTTAAATCGAACTCTATAGTCCAATACTTTAGCAAATCTTAATACGCGTTTGTACAAAACGCCTTACACTACACTTTGGTCATGTAAAATCCCAAAAAACAATATCGACTCATGTCGAAAGGTAGTGATACTTCTACACCTTCAACTTCCCTATAGCATAATGTTACTACTGCACCATCTCAACATCAGACGGTTGGAACATCTATGTAATGAGACCTCGACCAGTGTTGCAAAAATCGGTAGGCGGCTGATTAATCGGTGATTAATCGCTAGGCGGTCTAGGCCCTTGTAGATTAATGCTAGTCGGATCAATTAATCGGTAATCGGACCTAGGCGTGATTAATCGGTGCAAATCAGTAAAAATCGGTGTAATCGGCGTACTACTTTCTGATCGGTCAAAGCCGGTCAACGGCTTGAATGTGGGTTTTAAAACCATAATCTTACGGTTCTTACCATTTAAACCACAGCCCTAGCCCGCTAGCCGACATCCCCACCTCCACTTCAAATCTTGTGACCAGACCCCCTCCCGGCGACCAGCCTCCAACCGTGAACAGCTCCTCCTGCAGCAGCCCCAACCGCGAGCAGCTCCACCTTGAAGTACTTGATGGTTAATTTTTATATTTTGAAACTATTTGATCTTTGAAGTGTTTGAACTATTATGTTTTAATTTTTATATTTTGAACTATGTGATCTTTGAAGTACTTGATCGTTAATTTATATTTAATTATTAATGTTTGAAGTGTACTAATCTTAAGTATATGTATAATTTCTAAAAAATACATATAAAATTTCCAAATCGATTAATCCCGATTAATCCTTAGTCCCTACCTCATCGTTCGACTACCGCTTAGCGATTTTTACAACATTGACTGTTGGATCATGATAAAGGTTGGTGCAACCAAAACCATTTCACTTAGTCCATTTTTGGGCTACATTCAAAGGCTTCCGAAGCTAAGTATGAGAACTTACGAATGATGAAGAGTTCTTCCGAAGTCAAGTAAAAGATCAACTTCCGAAGACAAACTCTACTTCCGAAGACAAAGAAAAAGTTTCCCAGCCTCGGAAGAAGCAGTCTTTCGAAGTATAAGTGGCTTTGGAAGAAATTATTCTTCCGAAGCAACTTAACCTTCCGAGACACTGCTATAAACCAGTGGACATAAATATGATCTCTGACATTCCGCTGCAGACTTCTGATACAGCATGACTTCTTCCTAAAGAGCCATGTAGTTGACCATACTTTATTCCACGTTTACCTTTTTATGATAGTACATGTTACTAACCTTAGTTGGTGACAAAATGTAAGTCAGGGACATGTCCTGACTACCAAATCTCAGATAAAATATTCGAGATACCTTAACCTATAGTGTTGTGGTATAGGCTTTTGGTTATAGGTTTCCAGCTGGTATCAAAGTATATCCGGCTGTAGGTAGTATTATATATGTAGTTCTCATTGTACCTCAAAAAAAAGGAGAGATTGTGCTTGCAAGAGTCTTGTAATCCTTTGAGTTGAGAATTAATATATAAAAGTACCTTGAAAATTTACCTCTTCTGTTTATTATCATTTGTTACTTGTTATATTGTGATCAACTCTTGCTAGACTCGTTCTGAGTGTTGTTCTAGGTGAGTTTGAGAGAAAAACCACTTGTTAAGTGACCAATACCGATCCTGCAATTGGTATCAGAGCTTTGTTTGGCTCTTGATTGTGTGATCTAACCATGCAAATCAACTTGCTTTTCACTCCTCCCTACAACCCATTCACTTAAATGGCCGCTCTCACTAAAGCTGATATGGAAACTGGTTCCATGACCAAGTCCCTACTGATCACCCCTGAAGATTTTGACACATGGTGCACAAGAATGGAAGCCTTCATCAAGTGTCAAGACTCAAGGATGTGGGACTCCGTTGTTAATGGTCCTTTCATACCAAGCACTACTTCTGCTACTGGTAATCGTATCATTCCAAAAGATGTGGACGATTACTCAGAAGAAGATAGAAAAAGAATAGAGCTTGATCAAAGGGCTATGACTTGTCTTCAAACTGCTCTTCCAAACTCCATCTACAGAGGCTTCAAGAAGTGCAAGACAACTAAAGACTTATGGGATGCACTTGAAGCTCATGTATGAAGGATCCAAGGAGACTAAAGAGAACAAGAAGGATCTCTTAAAGTAACAGTTTGAAAACTTCACTTTCAAGGCTGGTGAAACCTTGACTAAACAATACTTCAGGTATGTTGAGATAGTGGATACTCTGGTGGATATTGTAGTAACTCATGAGAATAGGGTCATAGTAAGGAAGTTCATGTCTTCTCTTCCTAAACTATGGACACACTATTGTGTTGTGATCAAGAGAACATCAGACCTTAAGACTCTTACTCTCATAGAGTTGTATCGTATCCTCAGTCCATTCCAGATGGAGATGAACATGCAAAACTCCTCTGGTAACTCTAATAACCAACTGAGTTCAGCTCTTCATTTGTTGAAAGGGAAAGCATAGAACCACAACATCAGTTGCTATGCTACCCTGACAACTCACAAAATGGACCCTTTATTACCCTACCTGAGACTCCAAGGTCTCAACAGGCTCAACATAACTCCTTTCAGGATAGTTGTGTGCCTTTGTCTCTGGAAGTGAACACTCTGATGATTTTCATTGCTTTGATGACCTTGAGTGCTTCAGTCCAGATGATGTAGAGTATATGGACATTGTCCAACAGATGGCTCGTTTAACTTACATAGCGAAGAAGTTTTTCAAGAGAACTGGAAGGCAATTCCCTCAAAACCCTTTCAAATGCAAGTTTGGGTTTGACAAGATCAAGGCAAGGTGCTATAACTGCAACCAACTGGGTCACTTTGCTAGGGAATGCAAGGCTCCCAAGAACAACCCGGGAACCCCACAGGCCTCCACACATCCCTCAACCTCGAAGTCCGAAGAAAAGACAACTGAAACAACTACAATAGCTCAAGATGTTGACTGGAGCTTCATGGTACAGGATGTGACTCCTGCTCAAGCACTCATGGCCGGAACAAATGACGCTCAGGTATATGAACATCTTTGCACTCCAGCCTGTATTGCTAAAGTTAAACTTTACAAGGATTACAATATGGAAATCAGATTTGATGTTGAGTCTTAAATATCTTAAAATATGACTTTAAAAGAGCTGAATCTGACTATCAAAAAAAATTTAGGAGTTCTATAAGACTCAAATCAAAGATCTGATATCCAAGCTGTCTGAAGCTCAAGCCCAGCTTGTCACTGCTGAGGCTCAGGCCAGGAAGCAAGCTATTGCTGAGCAAAACTTCCAAGCTATTCTTGCATCATCCTCCATTCCAAAATGTTTTATCAACACAAAGCAGGGTTGGGAACCAATGAAATCGCTCCACCACACTCTTATGAGTCTATTCGACAACCGAGATGTGGTATTGAGGAGCAAGAGGTTCCAACTGCTGACCCTTCTTCACTAGAATTGAAGGAGGATGCAACAATAGTGGCCACCATAGGGAAGAAACAGGTAAATGCACCTATCTCCTCCTGTGAAGATCAAATCCTAACCTCGAAAGCAAGAAGAAGGAGAGCTAAAGCTGATAGAAAGATTGCCAAGAAGGTTGCTGAGTCTAAACTAAAGATCGACCCAAAGTAAAAAGGTGTCTTTATATCAGCTGGATTTCAAGTGTTAGGTACCTCTGATTCAGGAAAGGAGTGTAATACCACCACTCCTGTCCTATCAAAGGATCAGAAGTTGAAAGGAAAAGTTGCTGATGAAGAAAAGAAGCCCAAGAAACAGCAATCTTTAAATTCCCAAAAGACTAACATCACATGCATAATGTGTGGTCTGCACAACCACATGGCAAAAGATTGTTATACAATCCAGCAAGCACACATTATGCAATTAATGTTAGAAAAGAAGGGGTCAGGAAAGGTTTCACATTTGGACCATTTCAAACGGTCCAAATGATGAAAAAGGGAAAGTTGGTCTCGGAAGCCAAGTTGCTTTCGGAAGAAAGTAATTCTTCCGAAGGGAAAATGGCTTTGGAAATCAAAGCTCAAAGGTTCGGAAGAACAAGAAAGCTTCCCTGAAACCAACCCAGAAGAAGACTACTTCGGAAGAAAAGGTGGTGAAGGCTTCTTCCGAAAAGAAAGAAGCTTCGGAAGAAGTCCATGCTGCAATTGCCTCAACAAGCTCATCCTCAAAGATCAACCAAGGGATGGATTGGAAGATCAAGGAAGATGCTGCAGCCCAAACCTCTCTTCAACGACCTCTATTGAAGTCCAATGCATATCTTTTGGTTCAATTATGTTATCATCTTTTGAAGCCCAATGCATATCTTTTGGTTCAATTATGTATCATCTTTGGAAGAGCCCAAGACCAGCATATCCAAAGATAACAATTCATCTTATGTGCTCAGGCACTTGACAAGAACAGATGAGTGCTCCATTGATCCTCAAACCAATGGATGAACAATTGTTCCTCAGGGAAGTATTAAATGGTGATTCCTTGAATCTTCCTCAGGAAAGGGGATATGTACAAGCTAGATATGAACAATGCTTCTCCTATGGGTGAAGTATCATGTTTTCTTTCCAAAGCTGATAGTGATGAATCAACACCATGGCAGAAACGTATGTGTCATGTAAATTTTAAGACAATGAATAAATTGGCTAAAAATAACTTGGTACATGGTTTGCCTAAAAAGGAGTTTTTCTGCAAAGATAACTGTGTTGCCTGCCTGAAAGGGAAACAACACAGGAAATCTCACAAATCCAAATGTGTTAATTCAATCACTACTCCATTACACTTATTGCACATGGATCTTTTTGGTCCCACATGTATAATGAGCATTGGAAGGAAATCATACTGCCTTGTGATAGTTGATGATTTTACAAGATTCACATGTGTATTATTTTTAAGAACTAAAGATGAAACAACTGAAATTTTAAAATCTTTTATTCTTAAAATAGAAAATCAAATTGATCATAAGGTTAAAATTATTAGAAGTGATTAAGGGATTGAGTTTAAGAACTTTGCTCTTGACTCATTCTGTGACTCAAAAGGGATTGCCAGACAATATAGTGCTCCCAGAACTCCTTAACAAAACGGTGTTGCTGAGAGGAGGAACATGACACTTATTGAGGCTGCTCGAACTATGTTAGCTGATTCAAAACTTCTCTAACATTCTGGGTAGAGGCAGTCAGCACTGCATGTTATGTGCAAAACAGAGTTCTTGTAGTTAAGCCCCATGGAAAAACCCTTATGAGTTATGGAACAAGAGACCACTGTTTATTGGTTTTCTAAGGTCCTTTGGCAGCAGGTATACCATACTTAACACAAAAGACAACTTAGCAAAGTTTGCTGAGAAGTCAGATGATGCTATCTTTGTTGGATACTCTTCTAGCTCCAAAGCTTATAGAGTGTACAACATTAAGAATCAACAATTTGAGGAGTTATCCAATATAGTTGTTAATGAGCACACTCCTTGTGTTAGGGGGAATGGACCTGATTATATCTTTAGTTAGAATTGTTTCCAAACTATTATAAACCATCTTGTGAGAATGCTTCAGCTGGAATAGGTGTTCAAGGTGATGCTGATGCTGATGCTAATCAACTATTTGAGCTACCCAGACCTCTTTCAAATTCTCCAAGAGTTGAAAGACAACAAGCTTCAACCATTCACAGATCAGATAGTGTAACTATCTCAAGGAATAGTGAAGCTTCAACAAGTGAATCACTTGATGAACCTCAAAACTCATCAGGTGATCCAGTACAACACCAGGTTGAAGGAAGCATATTTGAAGGAACAGGCAACTGTTAATACTACTTCACAACCAACCATTGATGATATTTCTCAATCATTCAATCAGTCCTCATTAAATGACTTTGAAACAGCAGCTGGACAGAGTGTTCCAGATTCCTGATATCAAGGAATATGTCACAACCTGGACAACTCTGCATGGACAGTGATTCCTGGAGATGTCTCTGGGTGTCACACAACACTCATCAACTGAGAACATCATAGGGATGTCTCTGAAGGTGTGAGAACAAGAGGACAACACATCATGGGAATGTCTGTTTGTACTCATGTTTTCTATCCCAGATGGAACCTAAGAAGGTAGAAGATGCCTTGAAAGATAGTAGTTGGGTTGTATCGATGCAAGAGGAGCTGCTTCAATTCAAAAGACAAAAGGTCTGGAATTTATGCCCACTACCATCTGGTCAAGTACCCATAGGCACTAAATGGGTTTTCAGAAACAAGAAAGATGATAAAGATTTGATTATCAAGAACAAAGCAAGATTAGTAGTTCAAGGATACACCCAAGAGGAAGGAATTAATTATACTGATGTCTTTGCACCGGTTGCAAGACTTGAGGCAGTTAGGATCTTCCTTGCTTATGCGGCATCCAAGAACTTTACTTCTACAAACTTGATGTCAAGTGTGCTTTTCTATATGGGGATATAGATAGGGAAATCTATGTATGCCAGCCTCCAGGATTTGAAGACCCACAACATCCCAACTATGTGTGCAAACTGGACAAAGCTCTATATGGGCTGCACCAAGCACCTAGGCTGTGGTATGAGACTCTATCTCAATTTCTTCTGAAAGTGGCCACACCAGAGGTACCATTGACAAGACTCTCTTCATTAGAAAGTCTGGAAAGGATATTTTGCTTGTCCAAGTCTATGTTGATGACATCATATTTGGTTCTTCAAATGATCAAATGTGTAAAAACTTTGAAAGCATCATGAAAAAGAAGTGTGAAATGAGTTCCATGGGAAGAATGGACTTCTTCCTTGGGATTCAGGTGAAACAATTGAAGGAGGATTCTTCATCAATCAATCCAAGTATGTCAATGACATCTTAGAAAGATTTGAGATGAAGGACTGTAAGCCAGACAAGACACCCATACCCAGAAACCATAATCTTTGCCCTGACCTTGAGGGGGAGGATACTGATCAACATCAGTACAGAGCAATTATTGGTTCTCTGACGTACCTTACTGCTAGTAGACCTGATATCATGTTTGCTACTTGCATTTGTGCAAGATATCAGGCTGCTCCAAAGGTGTCTCACCTAGCTGCTGCAAAGAGAATCCTTAGATACCTCAAAGGAGCACCTAAACTAGGTCTCTGGTATCCAAGAAATAGTGATTTCAATCTCTATGGATACTCTGACAGTGACTATGGTGGCTGCAACATTGACAAGAAATCAACATCAGGAGGATGTCAATTTCTTGGTGGAAGGATCATCTCATGGCAATGCAAGAAACAATCCTGTGTATCTACATCAACTGCTGAAGCTGAATATATTGCTGCTGCCAGTTGCTGTGCTCAGCTGCTGTGGATTCAGAACCAGATGTTAGACTATGGATTCAACTTCATGAGCACTCCTATCCATATTGACAACAATAGTGCTATCTCCATCACTGAAAATCCAGTGAAGCACTCCAAGACAAAGCACATTGATATCAGGTATCATTTCATTAGAGATATTCATGAGAAAAATCTGATCAAGCTAATCAAAGTTGACTCAAATAAACAATATGCTGATTTGTTCACCAAAGTTTTTGATGAACAAAGGTTTAAATATCTCATATCAGCTATTGGGATGATAAACATTGATTAAACTACCTCTTTTGCAAGCTTTTTAATGTGTAATGTCTTGTGTCAATACAATTTAAGCCCTGTTACAAAAGATCTCTTTGAAATATTCCCAGTGTAGATTTCTTCCGAAGAGGAATTAACTCTCGGAAGATATTCCTTAATATCTTCCGAAGTCAAATTCCTCCATGGAAATTTTCTTCTCGGAAGAGTTTTTAGTCTCGAAGAAGCGATTGATTTCACATCGATCTACTTCCGAAGCTTATAAAACTCTCATTCAAGAAAACAGTTCTTACCTTGGAAGCAATGCTTTGCTTCAAAGAAAGAATTGCCTTCGGAAGACAAATTACCTTCGTAAATGTTTTATACTCGGAAAAAGAGTTTTTACTGTGTAACGGATATCTTTTGGGCCCCACTCTGTAAAGGTAAAGATTTTGCTAATAATTGTCAGATTATTTAAACTTATCCCTTGCCGCCATTGACATTTCATAACCGCAAACCATCATAACCGCCGAAAACCACCATAAACTCCCACAGTTACTCCCCACAGTCACCCGCACTGTTAAATAATCCAGACTTGTTTAACTTTTACCTATTTACTGCTCTAAAAGTTTCTTCACTTCTAATTCACCCAAGTTCAAACTGATCTTCATTCACCTTTCATAATGGCACTAAACCCTCAGCACAACCAAGTCGCATTACTTGATTCTTCAAGAGATGCTGACTTCTTTGAAATCATCACCTTTCTCTCTGAATCAACTACTTCACAGCTCTTACCGTTAACCCCACTGTTTACTCAAACCAAATGGCCGAATTTTGGGGAAATGGTCGAGCAGAAACCCTAAATGGGGTTCGTATACTGAGGACCAGCATTTGTGGACAGGAGCTGATCATTACTGAACAACTCATCAGGGAGCATCTAGAGCTCCAGGATGAAGGAGCTCCTACTGAGTTTTCCAAGGACGACTTAGACAACACTTACCCTCTAATGGGATATGGAGGAGATGTAAGCAGGTCAACTGTGTACAAGTTCAACTTCTCCTACAACTGGAAGTTTCTTTTGCATATTGTTCTCCACTGTCTGTCTAATAAGTCAGGGGGATGGGATCAAATTCCCTATGAACTAGGATGCTTAGTTCATGGATTGGTGAGAGGCCTGCGCTTCAACTACTCAAGGTTTGTGCTGACTAACCTCATAGGGAATCTTCAAAGGGAAACATTCTTCATGTACCCTAGATTCCTTCAGCACATCATCAACTGTGAGTTAGACCAGAGCAGCTTGTCTGTGCAGCTGCTCTGACTGTCCCTCACATGAGGCCTGCCATCTTCAAGACCATGAAGAAGGTGTCCACCAACTTCACTGGAAGACACACTGATCTACTTCCAGGTATGATTGAGCGCATAGCTCCTGGTGACATCCCTGTTAACCCCACAGGTGATGAACCCACACCAGCAACCTTCATCACAAATCTCACATTACCTTCTCCACTCATCATAATCACATATCAAAGACGCCCAAACGAACCTTGTTCAATCTACTCTGATTGAACAAGCTCCTCCTGTTCAATCCAAAAGGACTAGAGTGGAACAATGGGCTCCCACTCAGTCCGAGGTCACACCATCCTTCACTTTTGACCTCAATTTGGGTTTTGAGCTTCCTCAGTCTCAAACCCAAGAGCCCAACACCAAAGCCTTTAGCACAGGGTGAGTATTTACACTCCTCTGTGCAGCCAATTAGGGACAGCCCCACCAGAGGCTCAATGCCTGTAGACATTGATCAAGGTCCCGTATGGTAGGTTTAGCCTCCCTATCCTTTACTGATCTCCTTCTTAAAACTGATGAAGAGATAACATCTCTCCATGGCAATGAAGTTGATCTACCACACCCTCTCCAAGATCAACAGAGCCTGGAGACATCCCTTATCTCTAGCCCCCATCAGCAAACCTTAACTGAGGTGAGTCCCACTGATGTGGAGGGACTCATGTAGGCTCAGCTGCCACTACTCAGAGTCTCTCATTGAGCTCTCAGGACAGTGGTAACATTAATCAGACTGAGTCTATGGCAACTTTGCCCATTGATGTCTCTGAAAGAGATAACTTTGAGCAAAGGTATCCAGGGTGCCAAGAAGCCACATCTGGTGGTGAGACTGAACATACTAAGTATGTTATCTCATCTCCCCGTGATTCTTCACATGAAGATGAGGGAAGTATGCAACTCACCATTCAGTACTTGATCTCAAAGGCCTCAAACCTTGAATCTCAGGTTAGGATCTTAGAGAACAGGTCAGCCACTCAGCAACTTGAGATTGACAATCTCAAGGCTCAACTAGCTGAGACACAGACAGAGAGGTCTGTTAGGCATGTACCAGTTCAAGTCTTATTGACTTCTTCCTCTAGCTCATCTAGCTCTCAAGATGATGCTACCCAAAAGGGGGAGAATGTTCAGAGACAAACATATGAGGAACCATCGGTCAAGCTTCAACTTCATACATCATCTCTATGCCCAAGTCATCCCAATCTATCCTTCAGATTGACCCACAGATGATTAAGGATCACTACAGACTTTTCATCAAGTTTGTATGGAGATCCTCCATTGATCAGCCAAGTCTTGATCCTACACTGATCTACTTTGGAGCTGAAGAGCTTCAAAGGATAACTGCACCTTTTACCACTGTGGAAGAAGTTGGTCAACCTAAGGTCCACATGGAACCTAAGATTCACTTCGAAGGGGAAATAGGGACTGATGGCCAGCAACTGAAACCATTAGGACAGAAGGTGTATCTCCTTCAACTTCTAAAGCTACAAGGAAAGCTTCGGAAGAACCAGCTAAAGCCTCGGAAAAACAAGCTGAATCTTCCGAAGCTGAAATAGAAGCTGCGAATGACTGTTCCAGATGTCCGAGGATCTAATCATCATAGATGCAATTCTTGAAATGGCATCTGAGGTGAATAGTGAGGACTCACTCAAACCTGCTCCATCCCAAACACCATCTGAGCCTCTCTCTCAATCTGAACCCTCTATCCAAGAACCACCACAGTCAAGCTCTTCAACAGACAAAGAAAAAAGGAAGATGACTGTGGAAGAGCTTCAGGAAGAGAAAAGAATTGAGAAGCTAAAGAACAAAGGTAGATTCCCTGCTGAGAAGCTGCTAGTTGCTAGTTCAAAGGCAGCTGCAGCCAATCAGGAGGCAATCAACAACAAGAAAAGAGAGGAACTCATTGATCAGCTCATCAACTTAGGAGCTGCAAATGAAGAAGTACTCCTGTTACCACTAGAGGAGTTGGTGACTTTGGAGAGGACAACTAGGCTTAAACAAGAAGAAGAAGCCAGGTTGGCCTTAGAAAGGGAAGAGGAGGAACCGAGGAAAGCTGCCTTGCAGCTGAGGGAAGCTAGGATAAAATTCCTACTTTCCAGAGGCTTCAACCTTCAAGAACTTTCTCCACATGATAATGATACGATCCTCTGGCTCCACAACAAAGAGCAGGGTCAAATGAAGAAAGAAAGGAAGAAGGCTGCAAGGGAAAAGAGCAAAGAAAAGAAGAAGAAGGAAGAAGAAGCAAGGATCTCTGCAACCAAGAAGCTCAGTGACAAAGCCTGATTGAATGACTATCTCTGGGCTCATGGCTTCTCTGGTAGGCAGGTGGGTCCCATGTCTGGAAAGACACTCCAGCAGATTGTCAGTGAAATCAAAGCTGACATCCGTATGGGAAAGAAGAGAGAGATGTACAGAAGGGGACAGGGAACGATCTTCACCCCAACCACTCAACCACAACCAATACCAGAAGAATCAATCCCATTCTCCGTCCCCATCAAAACTGAGCCCTTAGATGAACCCTTCACCCCTGAACCTACAACTCTACCCATACCCACTTCATCACCCCAACCACCTAAACTTCCCATCCTTCAACCCAAAACACTTCCCAGAACCTCTAAACCACAACCGACACAACCTCCATCCAAACCATCCCGTCAGCCTTCTCAACCTCTCTCTCTTAATGAATTCAAGGAAATTAAGACCAAGCTCATAAACTGTACAACCTTGAGCGAGATCTCATGTGAAGAGGACTCTGTCAACATCACCTATGTTGATGGATCTTCATGTTCCTTCACAAGAAATCAATTTCTTGACTTGCCTAGAGGAACATTGGACCAGGCTGCAAGACTTCTAGGCGTCAACTCGGATTCATTAAATGATGAAGAGAAGAAACTTAGAAGAAAACCGGTGACTCTACAGGATACAAGGAAAGAGGACAAGATTTCTAGTCAGTCTCTTATGCCTAGAAAGAAAATAATCTAGTGGAGGTTCGATGAAACTTCTCACAACTTTATTGTGGAAAGAGAAAGTGGAGAAGTCAACAGACTTAATGCAACCTCTCTGCTATACTCCAGCAGATTTGACATTGCTGAGTTAGCAGAGAAGCTATTTTCCAACCCCTCCAACTCTGAAGCTGCTGCAGTCATTAGAAATCATATCAGCAGTCTTCATCTAGCCAAGCTAACTGTAAAGCCAAGATTGAAGAAGAGTTGAAGTTGAGAAGAAAGGAATACAAGGAAAGATCTTCCACCAAGGGCACTGCCTTTCTACAGATGATGGAGGGTCCAGACTTGGAACCTATATTCAGATGGGAATATGATTACAGTTCCCATCAACTAACTCTTTTCAGAGGGCCACAGCAAAGGGTACATATAATCCAAGGTAACAGACTGGATATTCTGTCTACAAGGATTTGTACAGACTTCTCAGCACCACATCAGGGAAGAACAAAGAAACTGATAAGTATCTTCTTTCCCTAGTGCTGAAAGTTTTGAGAAGCCGAGATAAGTGAAGTTTTGGTAGCATCAGCCTAGGGGGAGTTTGTTGGATCATGATAAAGGCTGGTGCAACCAAAACCATTTCACTTAGTCCATTTTGGTGCTACATTCAAAGGCTTCCGAAACTAAGTATGAGAACTTCCGAAGGATGAAGAGTTCTTCCGAAGTCAAGTAAAAGATCAACTTCTGAAGACAAACTCTACTTCCGAAGACAAACTCTACTTACGAAGACAAAGAAGAAGTTTCCCAGCCTCGGAAGAAGCAGTCTTCCGAAGTATAAGTGGCTTCGGAAGAAGTTATTCTTCCGAAGCAACTTAACATTCGGAAGACACTGCTATAAACCAGTGGACATAAGAATGGTCTCTGACATTCCGCTGCAAACTTCTGATACAGCATGGCTTCTTCCTAAAGAGCCATGTAGTTGACCATACTTTATTCCACTATTTACCTTTTTATGATAGTACATGTTACTAACCTTAGTTGGTGACAAAAGGTAAGTCAGGGACATGTCCTGACTACCAAATCTCTGATAAAATATCCGAGATACCTTAACCTATAGTCTTGTAGTATAGGCTTTTGGTTATAGGTTTCCAGCTGGCATCAAAGTATATCCGGCTGTAGGTAGTATTATATATGTAGTTCTCATTGTAACTCAAAAAAAAGAGAGATTATGCTTGCAAGAGTCTTGTAATCCTTTGAGTTGAGAATCAATATATAAAAGTACCTTGAAAATTTACCTCTTCTGTTTATTATCATTTGTTACTTGTTATATTATGATCAACTCTTGCTAGACTCGTTCTGAGTGTTGTTATAGGTGAGTTTGAGAAAAAAATCACTTGTTAAGTGACCAATACCGATCCTGCATTGACCTCTACTAATCAACCTACATCAAGTAGATCATTTTGCCGCTTTGTGCGCCGCTCATCTTCCCATTTTAACTTTCAAAAACCATCGTACCTTTAAATAGACAATGGTGACTGCAACAGAGTTTGTGAGTTCTGTGGCGCCCTCTTTTGGTATGATGAGCGCTTAGTTTAAGCATCTACCAATCGTCGTCCAAAATATAGACGGTGTTGTACGGTGACCAGGTTGTTTTACCTTACCCGAAGAAACTGAGCGATCAGTTACTTGACCTCTTTGACGATGTTCATTTTCTCAACAGTATAAGATCATATAAATCGATCTTTTCTATGACATCGTTTGGTGCAAATATGAATGACGCTATAAACAACAAAAATGCTCCTTATGTGTTTAAGATCGAGGGCCAGATACATCACTACCTTGCTGGTTTATGTCCTCCTGCAAATAAAAGGCCGCTCTTTCTACAAATGTATATATACGATACTCAAAATGAATTTGTCGAATCACCTGTGTGTGTTTTCTTCGGAAACGCAATCTCGACTTAAAAAAGAAATAGTTCTACTTCTTATTAGTGTTCTTGATAGTTCTAATGACTTGGTGAAGCCTTTTAGGTCCACTAGAGATATTTGTTGTTCCTCTGATGTGCCTGAATTTTGTATTTGTCTTTATAGTTCGCATAATGCACACTCATATGACAAACCATCTCCTTGTTTGTGCTATTCTACCTGAGATGGTTCCATCATGTACAAACTTGTATATTGTCATACGCTTTAAAGAGGGACAAGCACAACGAATAAGCAAACTGCACCCGTTCTATATGGCTTTACAATACCCAATTCTTTTCCCACACGGTGATGGTGGATGGTCCCCGAAAATGCAACTCCGTGTTAGTACTCCTACTGAAAAGGCTCAACTTAGTATGAACATTTATTATAGTTACATTTTGCATGACCGTTTCAACATACATACTCATCTTTTACGTGAAGGTACACTTATACAACAATTCATTTTGGACACGTATGTGTGCATTAAGCAAAATCGTCAAGATTACATAAGGCAAAATCAAAACATTTGTCACATGGAGTTCCTACAGGGTGTGCATGATGTTGTACAACGAGGCGACACGGAGGGCCATTCTATAGGAAAAAGAACGATATTACCATCATCATTTACCGGTGGTCCATGTTGCATGTACAAACACTACCCGGATGCTCTTGCTACATGTTGAGTACATGGAAATCCTCAGTACTTCATTACTTTTACATGTAATGTCAAGTGGCCAGAGATATAAAGATACATATCTTAGTACAAATCACTCAAATCAGAGGACCGGCCTGACATAATAGCAAGAGTATTTCAGATTAACGTTGCGTCGTTCACAAACTTCCTAAGAACAAGCAAGCCATTGGGAGAGGTTGTTGCATGTTACTATCCTATTTTTGCATTACTCTTATATCTTTTATGTTGTTTTTGAAAAAAATAACTCGCTTTTCTACCAAAAAAATGTAGTTCGATACACTTGAATTTTAGAAACGGGGATTGCCTCATTGCCATTTACTCCTTTGGGTAACACATACATGCAAAATAAAGGATGCAGAGGAGGTTGACAACTACATATCTGCAGAGATTCCTGATCCATATAGAGAACACGACCTTTATAAGGGTGTTGCCGACTTTAAGATTCATGGTCTCTGCGGGTTAATTAGACCTTTCCCTCCATGCATGTTGAAAGGATCATGTACAAAGAATTATCCTAGGAGCTATCAGCCAAGAACGTTCTTTGACGCTAGCGGTTATGTGCATTACAAAAGAGGCAGATATGGATTTACTGTAAACAAAAATGGGGCTCTCACAGACAATAGATATGTGGTTCCATACAATCAAACTTTGTCCCTACACTTAATGGCACACATAAGGGTCGAGTATTGTGGTTGGATCATGCTAATTAAATACCTATTTAAGTATATCTCAAAAGGAGTAGATCGTGTTCGAAATGCTATTAAAAAGATCCCCGCTTATGAATGCAATGGAGGCACATCGACTAACGATCATCACACCGTTGATGAGATTTAAGACTATGTTGATGGCCGATATATATGTCCCTATGAGGCTTCTTGGAGGATTCTAAACTTACTAATACATAGCAGAAATCCACCTGTACCGGTGTTAGTTGTTCATTTGCAATACATGCAGAACATTACTTTCAAAGACAATGATCAATTAGCTAATGTCTTGACCAAAAAGGTGGTCAATCATTTGAGTCCATCCGGACTGTTCACGGAGAACTATGCCATACGTATCATGTTGCGTGTGAAAAGATGGACCACTTAGAAAATGACCAAGAATGGTCTTCTACATTTAATGAAGCAGCAGGTTGGGTCGACGCCTCACAACTTCATTCACTATTCTCACACATGCTTTTGCATTGCAAAATTTCTAACCCATCATACTTTATGGAACGAACACTGGGCAGAAACGGTTGATGATATAACTATAGCGGAAAATACTATTGACACAGGTTACCAGATGCAATCTGTTCTATACGAAGTTGAATTGTTGTTATGTACATGCACCTCAGGTAAGTCATTATGAGACTTCGGTCTTCCGGCACCAACACCTAACTTCATAGAATTGCTTCGTAATAGACTTTTGATGGAAGGAAAAAAACTATGACATAGATCAACTAAAAAAAAGAACATGAGTCCTATAGTAGAAAACTAAATCAAGAACAACGATTAATATACAAGGACGTTGTCAGATCTATAGCCCGTAATAAGCAAGTACTAAGCTTCGTGTATGGTCATGGCGGCACAGGCAAAACTTTCTTTTTGACCACAATTATCTCAACACTTCGCTCAAAAGGAAATATTGTTATAGCTGTTGCTTCATCTGTTTTGCATCATTATTCCTACCATCTGGTAGAACAACTCCTCCTCACTTTAAAATTCCACTTGACTTGACAAATGAGTCACTATGCCAAATCAAAAAGAAAACCCACCTAACAGAATTACTTAAAGAAATATCTTTGATCATTCGAGATGAGGCGCCATCGTAGATGTTTTGAGTCATTAGATAGGTCTTTACGTGGCCTTCTCAACAAACATAATGCTCCTTTTGCTGGTAAATTGGTCTTGCTAGGTGGCAATTTTCGCCAAGACTACCTGTAATTCCAAAGGCTTCAAACGCCACTATATTATCGTCCACACTACCACAATCACTACTATAGATAGATTTTAAAATCTATCATCTTTCTCGAAACAGACATTTAGATCGACCAAACCTCACTTTACATGAAAGAAATACTATAGAGGAATTCTCCTCATGGCTGCTTGGCATAGGTGATGGTAAGTTAGGCACATCGGACAAAGAGGATCCCCAAAATACAAGGTATATACCGGTGCAGTTTCATATACCTTTTTCAGGAAATGCACTTACCCACCTAACAGATTTCATATACGACACACATACTTTGCCATTCCCATCTGCAACCATGTTGTCTAAGAAAGTGATTGTTTCCCCGAATAAAACAGCCGAAGAAATTAACCTGATGGTACTTAAAATATGCCCTGGAACAACAAAATCACATACTAGCGTTGATACAATTATACCTCACTCAGCAGATCGTGGTGATACAGAAATGCTATTTCCTACAAAATACCTAAGCCTTTTACACTTTTCAGGAGTCAGGACTGCCACCTCACTGTCTTAAGTTAAAACTTAGTACACCAATAATATTACTAAGAAATCTAAACCCAACAGCAGGCCTTTGTAGTGCCACCAGACTAATAATCACACAACTACTACCAAGAATTATAGAGGCCAAAATTATTGGTACAATGATTGGTAATCTTTTGTACATACCATGCATTTGTTTGATATACATGAGAATTACCATTTACATTTAAAAGAAAACAGTTTCCACTGAAACTATGCTATGTTATGACCATAAACAAAATCCAAGGCCAATCTCTAGACAAAATAGGCGTTTACTTCCATAACTAGGTTTTGGTCATGGACAATTATATGTAGCCCTGTCAAGAGCAACTACACCCAATGCACTAAAAATATTAATTGTCCCATGGAATGAAAACAACAAATCAGAAACAAAAAACATTGAATACTCAGATTTCTTAGTCTCCGTTATTAACACATAACATTAGGAAATTATGTACGGTAAACCAAACAAAAACAAAGGTAAGCGGACATGACCGAAACAATTGATATTCACTAGGAAGCTGAAAAAATGAGGGCGGGCCTTGGCGCAGCGGTAAAAGCTGTTCCTAAGGGACCGAAGGTCTCAGGTTCGATCCGTGGAAACGGCCTCCCCACAAAATGTGGGGAAAGACCGCGTACATCTTCCCTTAAATGGGACGGACCCTCCCTGGACCATGCGAAAACGCGGGAGCTCTTTGCAGCACCAGGTACGCCCTTTTTTTTTAGGAAGCTGAAAAAATATTGCTCATAACTTTTGTTGCAGTATGTTACAATTTTAGGTTTTCCGCAGGTGGCTTTGAAGCGTATTTCCGAAATTAAAGACGGACAGGAGGCACAAGCGATAGAGATCTGAGTGGTTAAAAAGTGGATACCATTTCACCAAAAAATTGAATTCTGCAACCTCTTTGTAGATGTTCATGTAAGAGCCCTCTAATTTACTATGTATGTTACAAGGTAATTTACATGAAACTAACAACAATCCATCAACCAATAAGGAGATGCGATACAGGTGACCGCAACAATCAGCGAACTGGATTGTTTTGATAATATATTAATCGTCCAGTTATGCGATATAGTGGACATGTACATCACATTGCCTCAGAAAAGCCACAACCCTTCTGTTCCGCAGAATGCATTCTTACGGATTAGGAGGAAGGCAACATTCATCCTGATCATAAATGATAACATACCTGACCATTACTACAGCATTGCGACCTTTAATGAATTAGAATCCAGAACAAAGCCACCAAAAATGCTTAGACGTACACAATCCAACACAAAATTGCAAACCATAACTCTCAGCAACCTAAACCTGCTTTTGTAACAGATTACATTAGTCGTATCGAAAACAACAACCAAACAATTATAAGTACCGACAAAAGACCTAAGAAAGTCACAATTCAAGACACAAGGTAGTTGACCCCTTACAATTGGAACATTATTGATGCGTTAAGAATATGTAGTTGTTTCTTTCTCCGGATACCACCTAACAGATATATAGTATGGATAATCTAGGCTAATATAACAATATGTGTATGTGTGTGTTATTTTAACTCAATGCTTATATGTTTTATTATGATGACACTTTTTTTAATCTCACCCATTTTTGTTTGATCAAAAGAGGGAAAACCTTCTGAGAGTGACTTTTTGGCCAAACCAATCATTAATACTGCCACATGACATAAAAGTGGGGGACATTATAGCACTAACATTTGCAATTGTTACAACGTTCAATGGTAAAGCCCAGATACAAACCATATTATATCTCATATTAGAAAAAACATATAGCTGATGTACTATCAACATATAAAGACACATTTCAACTAGAAACAAAGCCTGCAACAATGTTTTTGTGAACCCAACTACATCAGACACAACCACCCACACATCCAAGTAAAAGAAAGATCTAATTATTTTCGTTTACTTGCTCATAATAAATTATTACAGGACTCCAATATAAAATAGTTTTGCTTTGCTATATGGAAAAAACTATTGCTTAGGGCTTCACATGTGTCTTTCGTGGTTATATACCCTATCTAAATTCCCGTTTTCAAATGTACCATACAAAGAGAAATAAAATTGAGTACATATAAATGTGTGTAGATATACATACAAACATATATACATATATACTACATACATCTTTTTCTCCAAAATTCATACTTCACCATATGTGTATTTAACTAGTTATCAATTTCATTTTATTATTATTTTTTAAGTGAGAGATCCTATATTACTTCTCTATATTATAAAAAAGAGGTTTTACTAATGCAAAAATAGACAATTCTAGGCTCAAAGGCTTAGTAACAAAACAAACACTTCAGGCTAACATCAGCACAACAACAATAGAGGAATCGACAGCAAAGATACATCTGCAAAGACACAACAAAACTGGTACAATTGTACAGCAAAGATCAAAGTATTACACAACAATCACAACTTGTACTATGTCCTTTTCCCGAAATGTAATGAAAAAATTGCTAATTTGATGAATAACTTGGAATTAAAATTAAATCACTAGTGTTGATACATATTAATGTACCTAGTTTACATTCTCAAATGTAAAAGTCTTTCATGTCTTACACTTATGTAATCCAATGTAATGAAATGATTGAATGATATATTAAATGCATTGTGATGTTTATATGCGATTGATTATGTCATGTTATATTTATATTGAATGTGATTCACATGTATGAACTAAATATATAGGTCTGATGTTGGTTTTACATAGTTCTAAGTCAATAAGAACTTAGAAATGTGTTTAACTTAGTCATGTGGACATTCATGCCAATGGACCATACTTATGGCCCATATGAATGAATGAACCATGCTGATGGACCAGTCGCACGACTGAACCAGGTGACTGGATCAGTCGTATGATTGAGACATAAGATAGGTTCAATCGCAAGACTGAACCATCAGTCGTGCATATGAGTCAATCGCATGATTCAGTCGCACGACTGAACCATGCTAATGGTTCAGTCGTACGAAAGAACGCTGATAACCTATAAATACCACATAATTCGTGGAAAAACATGACACTTGATAACACTTCATAATACTTCGTACCTTAGCCGTCCAGAGCGTCCCAAGTCGCAAATCCAAGTTCGTAGTTCGTTCCTGATCGATTTCAATCTGTTCTAAACGTTTATTCCATCGTTAGATTGATCGGGTTATTCGTTCTCAATGATTGGATCGCCATTTAAATAGAATTCTGCGCTATTTGATCTGGTTTCACGCAGAATCCGTTAGTACTCCGAACGTACACGGTCCTAACGAGTGGTATCAGAGCTTAGGCTAGTGATTTTTCGTGGATTCAATTGGTTTTGGTGTCAAAACTAACGTTTTCATTCAAAAGATACACTTTTTCGCTTCAAAGCTTGTTTTTGATGAGTCTCTGTGTTAAAAGTTTCGACCTTTTCCCATATGACAGATTAGGGTTCGTGAAAGTTCGTAATTTTGAGTCAAGTGTTCAAAAATTTGATTTTTTCCCGCAGCAGCAGCTTCAGTCACACGATTGGCCCAATGGCATGACTGAATCCCATTCGCATAGTTCAATCGCACGACTGGACTCATTCGTACAGTTTATTCGCACGGTTGAAGTATTTCATACGATTGACCTCATTCGTCCTGTTCATTTGCACGACTGAACCCAATCGCACGATTGAAGCCATTTGCATCTTCAATCGCACGGTTGAACCAGTCGGCTTATCCAATCGCATAAGTCAATCTGTCATGTTCTTAGTTTAGCATGTTTACAGAAATGGAAGATCAGTTCTCTGCTTTTACTGCCAGAAAGGACTCTCGCATCCAGAATCTTCTACTTCTGGAAAGTGAAACCGGGAACCACAACAAACCGCCAAAGCTGTTAACGTTGGATGAATACCCACAATGGAAATAGCGGTTTGAAATCTACCTGAATGAAATTGACCCCAATCTATTGACGTCTATTGAGACTGGTTATGTGACACCAGTCCGTGCTAATGGGGTAAAGCTGACTTTAGGAGGAATGAGTGAATCCCAGAAGACTATGCATAATGCTGAAAAGAAAGCATATGCCTTGTTGACTCAGTCTATACCTAAGGAGATATTTCATCAGTTCTCTAAGAACAAGCAGTCTAAGAAATTATGGGAAGCCTTGGAAAAGAGATACGAAGGCAATGCAACTCTGAAAGCACTAAAGGCAAAAGCTCTTAAAAAGGAATTTGACAATTTCTCACCAATTGGAAAAGAGAGCTTGGATGATATCATCGACAGATTCTATCATCTGATGAGTGAATTGCACACTCATGGTGTGACCACATCCATGGAAGATAAAGTCTCTAGCTTTGCTGATGGTCTGCCAGATAAATGGGATCCATTTGTGTCTAATTTGAGGCAAAACGACATTCTTGCCACTTTAGACATAAAGGATTTCATTCTGAAGTTAAGGGAGGAAGAGTTGCGTCAGAAATACAAGTCAAAGAAGGGATCCTATGCTCTGCATCCTGCATTCTACAACTCAGTTCTAACTCCTACTACTTCAGGTGCACCGCTTCAAATGGAGTTTGTGTCTAACTCTTCTGCACCTTCTTAAAGCAACTCATCAGGAACCGAAACGTCAGGGTCAACTAGCACCAAATATATTGTTCCTGAGGCAAATACTACCAAGTTAAAGACCGAGAATCTCGGAAATATCACCGTGGAAGTTGCTAAAGAACATATGGATCTTTTAGCTGCCGTTGTTCAATCTTATGATGGGTTAGTTGCTGGTAAGATTGGGAACTGTCATCTTGCCGATGAAGACTACGAGCAAGTTGATGAAACTGAGCTGAAACGCATGGATATAATGTGGGCATTCGCTAGTGCTGTTAGAAGAGCCAAGAAATTTGTCAAAAAGACGGGGCAGAATTTGGTTGCAACTAAAGACACAACATTTAGATTTGATAAAACCAAAGTCACGTGCTTCAATTGTGGAGAGAAAGGGCACTTCAAACGTGAGTGCACAAAGCCAAAGAAGACTGGAAATGGAAATCCTTTTCCCACGTTCAACCATCAAGACAAGGAGAAGGTTGGAGCATCATCAAGTAAATACTATAAGGCTTTGGTTGCACAAGGTGATGAAGGACAAGACTGGTCCTTCCGATTCGTATCCGAGGGTGAATCCAATGTTGCATTTGTTGATACCTTGGATGATGGATCTGCAAGTGAGGGAGATATCGTAGCTGATCAAGCTAGTTCAGATATCGAAGAAGCTAGGGATGTCGTCGATCACTTGGTTGAAGAAGAGTTAAGTGCTGGAAATTCAGAATTTCAAGTCACTGAAGAATCTGACACTTCACTGATGGCTGATTCATCTAGCTCTACACATGTATATTCTAAAGACGAATTATTTGATAAACATGCTTGTTCTAAATGTGATAAATTTAGGGAAAGCATTGATTTAAATTTTGCTAGGTTATTAGAACACAATGATAATCTAGTAAATGATTTACAACTCTGCACTGAAGCAAATCATGTGTTAAAACAAAATGAGTGCAGCTTCAAAGAAAAGATAGAACTGTTAAGGAAACAACTAAGGGAAACCGAGGTTGTTGCTTTAAATCAATCTAATGATATTAAGTTCTATTTAAATTCTTTAGAAGAAAATAAAAAGGAGAAAGCAGTTTTGCAAGTAGAAGTTGAATCGTTAAAACAAAAACTGCATAGTTTGGCTAGTTCTTCACATATAGTTCAAAACTTAATGAAAGAATGAAATGGCGGGGAAGGTCTGGGTTATAAAGTAGTACCGCCACCACATGCTATCCTTTTGGATACTAAATATAAACCAATCAATTATAACCCGGTAAAGGATCATATGGTGTCTACTCCTTGGTCAGTGATCTTGATTCTACGGGTAAAATCGTGAAGTCTATCACTGAACAGAAGAATACTACTTTGGTATCAAAAGATAAGATGCCTGTTGAAGACTTGACTGTTAAAATTGAGAAAGTTAACTCAGGGTCAGGTTCAAAAACATCTATTTCAGTACCTAAACAATCTAAGTGAACAAACCCTAAAACAACAAGTCATCAATATTTAAATAAAACGAAAGCAGTAAAGTCCAAAAACCGATCGATCGAACTTCGTTTGATAGTTGCACTTGATAACACGCGAAGACGGGTGCCTACTCTACTTGAATCATACGAGAAACAATGTACTGCATATGTTTATGATGAAATCATTGAAATTCAAATGTATATAATACGTCGAATGATTACAATGATAATCGATACAAGATCGATCTCACCCGAGGGTGGGCGAATCACAAATGTGATCTGCTCATTTTAAGCGAATAAAAGCTAAAACACACACAAACACTCAATTTCCAGTAATTGTTCTCTGTAAAATATATGGCACACAACCTAACTGTGCTCACATGCACATATATATACATGTATTTAACTTGTCGCATGCATGTGGTACCAGCCAAGTTTTCGCATGCATGTGATTCCATCCAGGTTGTCGCATGCATGCAAGTTGTCTACCTTTCGCATACATGCATGCATGCAACTTCGCACGAGTTTGTTGCCCAAAATGCATGTTGTCACATGAAATCCTTATTGTTCATCTATTATGAGTTAAAACGATATTGTAATCCAAATGTTTAGTCTCTACAATCTCCCCCTTGGATTATGATATCGTTTTGTGTTTAATTCAACTTGAATCTTCAACAAAACCTTTCTCTATGAAGGTTCTCGGACGAGCGGATATCGAATTTGATGCAACTTTTAAGCTTCAAATCGTCATAAGATCATGCCATTTGATTCGGTTTAGTGTGTGTTCTCGGTTTCGAATAGATCCTCGATGAAACCGGAAATAACTCAATCAAATTTTATACAATGAATTCACTTGAGCATTTATACAAACACTTGGTGTGCATATCAATACTTCATACTGATCATAGCATTTGAATCAAATTTGTCTTCAATTTCTTCACCAACTCATACAATTTGAATCAAAATGAGACGAAATTGTGTGTGTGTCTTGGTTTCAGTTTGAACGTTGATGAAACCGGATAAACTTTCAACAAAATTAACTAACCTTTTTAACTTGTTTAACATCCTCGAACGGAAGATCGCGGAATAATAATCCATTGTATCAAGAGCAACACCTTGCTCTGATACCAATTGTAAAGTCCAAAAACCGATCGATCGAACTTCGTTTGATAGTTGCACTTGATAACACGCGAAGACGGGTGCCTACTCTACTTGAATCACACGAGAAACAATGTACTGCATATGTTTATGATGAAATCATTGAAATTAAAATGTATATAATACGTCGAATGATTACAATGATAATCGATACAAGATCGATCTTACCCGAGGGTGGACGAATCACAAACGTGATCTGCTCATTTTGAGCGAATAAAAGCTAAAACACACACAAACACTCAATTTCCAGTAATTGTTCTCTATAAAATATGTGGCACACAACCTAACTGTGCTCACATGTATATATATATACATGCATTTAACTTGTCACATGCATGTGGTTCCAGCCAAGTTTTCGCATGCATGTGATTCCATGCAGGTTGTCGCATGCATGCAAGTTGTCTACCTTTCGCATACATGCATGCATGCAACTTCGCACGAGTTTGTTTCCCAACATGCATGTTGTCACATGAACTCCTTATTGTTCATCTATTATGAGTTAAAACGATATTGTAATCCAAATGTTTAGTCTCTACAAAAGCAAAAGATGTTGCAAATGTCAAAACAATTAATTTTGTTAAAGAAGGAGAAACATCTAAAAGTGAAAAGAAACTACCCAACCCCCGACCAAACTCAACCCCTCATTAACGCTTTCCTCATACCGTCGAAGGTAGATCGTGCTACAGTTGTGGAAAAAGAGGACACATCCCTCCAAATTGTCCTTACTTTCAGACACCTAAAAGGAAAATAGAACTTTTTGATGATGAAAAACTAAAATTTTCTAAAATTAGATCTAATACTCCTTCAAAACACAAAAATCAACACAGACAAGCCAAAAGCGAAGCTGTGTAACCTAAACTTAAGTCTAGGATTATTAGTGAACCTAAAGTTCAAACCATAAGCCAGTTGTCTGTTTACCACAAACAGACCTTAATAGAACTGGTTTATGAAAGAAAAATCAAGTTTTGTGTCTGATAGTGAAGATAAGAAAGAGAAAGATGTGCCCTCATCCTCTAAAGGTTAGTGGGTTGAGTTCATGATGTGTGATACCTGTGGGACACCCAAACCAGTTAAGGCTTGGGTCCCAAACCTGAACTAATCATTTCCATTGTATGTGCAGGGTGTCACTAATACCTGGATTATTGATAGTGGGGCGTCCAGGCACATGATCGGGAATTCGTCCCTCCTTTTCAACGTCAAGCAAATTAAAGAGGGACATGTGTCATTCGCTGGGAACAAAGGAGGTTACATCACTGCGCAAGGCGAAGTGGGAAACGAGAAAGAGAAGTTTGACAAGGTCAACTACGTTCAGCAACTATAGAACAACTTACTTTCTGTCTCCCAAATCTGTGATAAGGGATTCAAGGTTGTGTTTGACAACAAGAGGTGCTACATACTGAAGAAGGAGTATGTCATCCCGGAGGAGCAAGTTCTAATGTTGGCTTCAAGATACAACGACCTGTACGTCTTGGACCTATCAAGAGCCTCCATAACTAAGTCTACAGCTCGGTGCTTCTCGGCAAAAGCAACAGAAAGAGATTCAATCTCCTGGAATAGGAGAACGGGACACATCAATCCCAGGAAGATGAATCATCTAGTTCAGAACGATCTGGTAGATGGAGTTATAGTCAAGAATTTCCAGCTTTCAGATTCTGTGTCGCCTGCAAGAAAGGGAAATAGACCAAGAAGTCTCACAAAGCAAAGAAAATTAATTCTATCGACATTCCTCTCGAGCTTCTACACATGGATCTGTTTGGCCCAGTGACCACAAAAAGCATAGCCGGGGATTGGTACTACTTTGTGGTGACGGATGATTACACAAGATTCTCTTAGGTGATGTTTCTGAAAGCTAAATCAGAGCATTTGAATCATTCAAATATCTTGTTACCACATTGGAGTCTCTCTACAAGCTGAAAGTAAGAAGGATTCGATCAGACAACGGGACAGAGTTCAAGAATCAGTGGATGGAGGCCTTCTGTCGAGAGAATGGAATTGTTCATCAGTTTACCTCTGCCTACACTCCACAAATGAATGGTGTTACTGAAAGGAAGAATCGGATCTTGATAGAGACAGCAAGGAACTACCAGTTCAATTCTTGAACGAGGCAGTAGCTAATGCATGTTATACTCTAAATTGGGTCTTGGTAGTCAAACGTCATGGAAAAACTTGTTATGAGTTGCTCCAATTACGGAAACCCAATTTAGAGTATTTGGAACCATTTGGTGCACCCTGCATGCAACTAAAGAAGAATCAGACTGGGAAGTTCTGCAAGAAGGCAGAAGAAGGTATCTTCCTTGGATACAGTATACCAGATAAACGGGTTTACAATAACTCATCTGGTCAGGTAAAAGTGTGGTGCGATGTTTATGTTCAAAGACACACCACCCCCTGCAGGAAAAGGACCTTCCTTTTTCTTCAATTATGATGAATTTTTAAAATCTTTCAATCTACCTCCCTCCCATTCTGATGATAACTTAGCTGCACGAATGATGTATGATGTTCTGAATGCTCCCACACTAAACACGACATCATCTGTTCCATTAGATGATACTTCTAGCCCTTCAAGGGGAGAGCTTGAGGTAAGTGATTGTTTCTCTGATGATGAAGCAATTGAAACCACAAATGTGGAACAGGAAGAACAGGTTCCTACTACCGAGAGCACTCCCGCCTCTGATCATGAAGCAGCTGAAACGTCTGAACCGCATACTCCAACAGTTCAGAATCGGGATACTGAAGTCACAGTACCTACCACTCTAGGAACTCGAGTTAATGTACATCATCCCCTGGACAACATCATCGGGATATTCTATCAGGAGTTCAAACATGAAATTAGCTATACTCAGCTGACTATGCTGCAGTCATGGAAAATGGATACTTACACGATGGTGCTTATCGATGCTTTGTTTCTCAAGTTGAGCCAAAGCACGTCAGCGAGGCTTTAAAAGATGAAGCATGGGTAAGTGCTATGCAAGAAGAACTCCTTTAGTTCAAGAAGTTAGGAGTCTGGACACTTGTGGACAGACCAAAAGGTGCAAAAGTGATTGGCACAAAATGGGTTCTTCGATGTAAGAAAGATAACCACGGGTTATAATCAGGAACAAGGCTCGACTTGTCATTCAAGGGTTTAGGCAAGTCTAAGGCATTGACTACAATGAAGTGTTTGCACCTGTGGCAAGGATGGAAGCTATTCGTATCTTCTTAGCTTATGCATCCTACATGCAGATTAAAGTCTATCAACTGGATGTGAAAAGTGCATTCCTTCACGGTGAAATCCGGGAAACAGTGTTCGTCAGTCAACCCAAAGGATTTGAGGATCCTTATCATCAGGATAGAGTTTATAAACTGGACAAGGCTTTGTACGAGCTTCATCAAGCCCCTCGAGCCTGGTACGAGAAACTCTCTACTCATCTGCTGAAACATGGTTTTCACAGAGGGTTCATTGACTGAACATTGTTTATCAAAGAAAAGGACCGTGATTTACTACTGGTGCAGATATACATGGATGACATAATCTTCGGTTCCAAGAACGAAGCATATGTAAAGAATTTGAGTCTGTGATGAAAGCTGAGTTCGAAATGAGCGCCATGGGAGAGATGAAGTTCTTTCTCGGTTTACAAGTAGATCAAACACCAAATGGTATCTTCCTACATCAGACCAAATATGTAGGAAATATCCTTAGTCGGTTTGATATGGAGAATGCAATGGTTGCTGGGACTCCACTTGCCACGAACCACGATGTGGGACCCGACGAAAATGGTGATCTGGTCGATGCCACCATGTATCGAGGAATGATCGGATCTCTCATGTACCTCACAGCTTCTCGTCCTGATATTATGTACGCCACATGTCTCTGTTCCAGATATCAGGCAAAATCCAAAGTAAATCACCTAATTGGGGTAAAGAGGATCTTTCGTTACTAAAGGGTACTCCAATACTTGGGTTGTGGTATCCTCATGATGATGACTTTGAGCTTACAGCGTATAGTGACTTGGATTACGGTGGTTGCAAGATGAACTACAAGTCAACATCAGCGTGATGTCAGTTCATTGGAAGACGTTTAGTCGCCTGACAGTGTAAGAAGCAGACGTCGGTAGCTCTATCTACATGTGAAGCCGAATATGTTGTCGCTGCAAGTTGCTGTTCTCAAATCATCTGGATTCAACAGCAAATGTGAGACTATGGTTTGCAATTTTCTAACACCCCTATTTATGTTGATAATTCAGCTACAATTGCTGTAACTAATAATCCGATCCAACACCCAAAGACAAAACACATCGGTATTAAATATCACTTTATACGTGACTGTTTTAAAAAGCAATTAATCGATGTTGTTATAATTAATACGGATTTTTAACGCACCGACCTCTACACAAAAGCATTTGATAAACCTCGGTTTTTATATCTCTTAGAGGTCAATGGCGTCAAAAAGAAGATGTGATTTCGGAAGAATCTAGTTCCTAGTCCGTCTTTATGTTTTATGTTTTCTTTATTTTTTCTTTATTTTATTTTCCTGTCTTTAAAAATCCAAAAACACAAAAAGATTTTTGGTTTTAGAATTTTAGGGGGAGAATAGGTTAGTTTCAGTAGTTAATATTTAAATTACTCAAAAAAAGAGGTCGGACAGAAAAGCTGAAAAGTAAGGACATCAAATCTGTGAGATTGATTCAAAACAATGGAATATGATAGTACACAGGAGACTGATTGTTTGGGACATCAAAAGGACATAAAGGTTCAAACTGTTACATTAAAACTACAAGTTTGAGAAGGAAAGCCAAACAAAGGATAAATGATAGTAAACTAGCCTGTTACTGAGGTTACATAGAGAAAGTAGGCCTAGATATGATGTGTCAGTAGATTCAACACAATAGACAAGTATACCTCATTGGTGAAACAAATTAAAACTAAATAGTTCAACTAGCTGTGGGCTTCCACCTTATCCCTAGTTAACACAATCAACGTATTTCCAATAAGGGGTGAAGAGCAAATTAAACGCCACAATTGTGTGCGGATGACCACAAAATGAGCAAAGCACATGAAAAAAATTGTTAAACGCAATCAAGCTAATGACTAATGTTGTTGGTGTGTAATGTGTAAAAGAAAAGTGCTCAAACAAGAAGATAGGTTGTGTGCCTCTCTGCTATGCGATGGCACTGACCTGAGGATAAGCATAACCTAAATATTCTAGAATTCACTGTTGATTGCACCTCTCTACTGTATGATGGCACTGACCTGAGGCTTGGCATCTCTTTGAAAGCTCTTAGATAGTTTCTTCTTGTCCAAACCCGTAGACCGAGCAAAAATCTCCTGAGGAATGTTGATTACCATATAAGCGTGGGATCCACAAATGCTTGTTGAAGTAACAAATCAAACTAATCACCAATGTGAGTCAAAAGTCTATGTATGGATTTAAGTGGACAAATATACTGACAATCATCATGGCAGCAATCCTCGACAGTCAAAATCATTATGTGCTTCTTACATTTCTAGTATGATTTCCTGTAAGGGCTTTGGACTCTCAGACAAATAAGAATAAGTTAAACAAACATATGCTAAAAGGTCCCAAATGATTATGTTTATGCCTGTATGATTCCATAAGAGTCTTTCCAGACAAGATGTAAATGCTTGATGTTGTTCTGTTCAGGGGGAGAAATCGTTTAAGGAAAATTAAATTGTATTCAACCCACCTTAAACAAAACCACAAAAATATGTTCTGCTTTATTTCAATTTAAGTTGTTTTCTGTTTTATCTATCAATTAGGTGTCAATGTCGGACTATGTAACTAGATAAACTCTGTGCATAATAAATTAAAAACGTCACGTCTGAGGTGACCAAACTGGTATGAGTTTAAAAGGATCATGTCTGAGATGATCAAGTTTTGAAAATTTAAAAGAGTCATGCCTGAGGTGACCAAACAATTTCAATTAAAAGGATCACGTCTGAGGTGATCAATCGGTGTTAATCTTAAAAGGATCACGTCTAAGGTGATCAAAGTAATACTGTTAAAAGATCATGTCTGAGATGATCATCGGTCATAATGTTTATTTATCAAAAGTTAAATTTGAGTGTCTGGAAATTGTTGAAGCCAAACTTGTAAGTATGAGCCAATCGCACGATTGAACCATAAGTATGGACCAGTCGCACGATTGGACCATAACTATGGACCAGTCGCACGATTGGACAATAAGTATGAGTAAATCACACGAATGGACCATGTGTATGAGCTGATCACCCGAATGGACCATGAGTATGGGGCAAAACATGCGATTGGATCATAAGAATGAACCAATCGTACGACTGAATGAAGGAGTCTGAGTCAGTCGTACGACTGAACCCCAGTCGCACGATTGAGTCGTGCGCATGGATCCAGTCACACGATTGAGGCATGCGCATGGGTCCAGTCGCATGACTGAACCCCAAAACAGTATAAATAGAGACTCAGTCGGTCATAAACCCTACCACTTCAAAAATTCTCAAAAAGCGCCCATTACCCAGACACTCTGCCAAAATTTCCAATATTTGCCATTACACTCCGATTCGATTTCTAACCACTTAGTGTTCATCTTCAGGTACTTTGCGGATGAAATCGAGACAAACAAACAGTTAAATCGAACCTAAAATGGTTGTAATTGATAAAACAAATAATCAGGACAAATAACCTAAAATATGCCACTTAAATGAACAATAAAGTTGATTTTAATGACCTTAAGTGCTATTTCGAGTCATTGCAAATCTATTGAATCTAAACACGAAGTCTATTTTATCGTTTTGACGAAGATTCAAATTAAATGGTTCAAACAGTGCAAGACATGAATGGACAGGTTGATGAACTTCAGTCGCACGATTAAGCCAGACGTATGACTCAGTCGCACGATTGAGCCAAATGTATGATTCAATTGCACGATTGAATCAATCGGTGACTCAGTCGCACGATTGACTCAACAGCATTGGTATAGCATACGACTAAGTTTAGTCGCAGGCTCAATCGTATGACTGAACTCAGTCATATGGTTCAATCGCATGACTGAACTAGTCCTTCTAAATCTGTTCCAAGTCAGTTGTTTATCTCTTATGAACGGAACTAATATGTTTGTTTCTTGTATTGCAGCAAAATGGCTGAGAGATGGACGATGAGCACCAAGCACAACATATGTGCTCATCTGGATACCACGTCCGGGAACGCTTCTGAGTTCACCGGGATTATAGCTTCCCTACGTAGATCGAGGATCTTCAAGGCTATTTCCACTCAATGCTCACCGCATAGGTCGATCCAGCAGGCATTCTGGGAGAATGCCGTTGTTGAACGGTCTCTTGAGCCATTCTGCATACGGAGTTCTATCTTTGGTCAAGATACACAGATCGGAGAAGACGACCTACGATGAGTCTTGGACTTGGGTGAGGATGGAACCCACCCAACCAAGCTGTATCCCGTAACGGTACGGGGATGCTTTCTCAGGATCAAGTACGCCGGCACATCAATGCCGGCGTGCTAAACAAGAGCAACATGTGCCCACAATTCAAGTATCTGGCACATGTGATCCTGAAATGCATAGCCTCCAGGAGAGGAGGATTTGATGAGCTGTCAGATCAAATCAAGAACGCATACGTTACGCTGGTGCTGAACCACCCGTTCAGTTTTTCACGCGTGTTCTTCTCCTACCTGACGGAGAACATTGAGGCCAAAGGCAAGGAAGGCTTCTGCATGTACCCAAGATTCTTGCAGATGATTATCAATGAGAAGCTTCCTATGCTGCCTAAAGAGGAGGACGATGCAGTGACCCTAGAGGTGATGGATGATACCACCTAGGAAGGATGAAGGTCTACCGGGGGAAGCAGGTGAAGCCCCCGGTAAGGAGGCTCTTTGGCCATCTGGCCAATGAGGGATACGTGGCGCCAGCTCGTAAGAAGTGGGGTCACGACGACAGTGATTCCGATGTCGAGCCGATTGTGGCTCCTGCTGACGACGACGACGACGACGATGACCATGATAATGGTCAAGGTGGTGGAGATAAAGGCCCCAGTCAATCACGGGCCACTGACATGTCTACCATATCTCCACCACCTCCCCATAGTAGTACTTCTGCTCCCGGTGGATCGGAGCAGGCTGCCATCCACCGGGACTTCTTGATTGATGAGGAGGAGGATGAGTCTGATGAGGAGCCCCTCACGAGGACGGTCGTTAGCCGAGTAGTGGCTACCAAAAGGGGCAAGGAGGCGGTTGGAGGACGCCAGGCTAGGGCTGAAGGTGCTGAGACTTCAGATCCCACTTACACACCTCCCAACCAACTAGCCCAGGGGGAGCCCAGCTTGCTAGGGGGTCGTGGTTGAAGAGAATGGCCAGTCCCACGACAAGAAGGGCAAGAGATGGAGGATAGTATTGATTACCACCTCTACTACCACAGCTACCATAGCCACCACTACCACCACTCGTACCACCACTCGTACCACCACTCGTACCACCACTCCTACCACCACTCACACCACTACTACCACCACTGCTACTACCACCACACATACCTCCACAACCACCACTACTACCACCACCACAACCACCACTATTCCCACCACCACACATACCATATTCACATCTATTCCACCACCATTCACCTTCATTCCCACTCCATCATACACCACATCCACCACCACATCTACCATACCCCAAACCGGCCCTTCCACATCATCGATCCCTCCACAGGGATCTCCTCTACCCACTGTTGGTCTAGAGGTGCAGCTGGCTAGCCTCAACCGTCCGGTGCTCAAACTGCTCGCTACAGATGACATCTGAGCTAACCAGATGAACCAGTTGATGGCAGTCAATGCTGCACAGGGCAAGCAAATAGCCCTGCTGACCGAGAGGGATGCAACTCAGAGTCAACAGATTGCCCATTTGACTGAGAGAGATGCTACTCATGAGAGAGCATTGGCCAGAGCTCATCGTGCCCTCACAGTACAGAATGAGCTGCTAATGGCCTCGGTGAAGAGAATAGAAGAGGTTGAGAAGAAGAATAAGAAGCTTCTTCTCAGACTTAAAGGGACGAAGGGTGAGCACTTAAAATTAAGTGTGACGGTGATGACGGAGATGATGATGGTGATGATTCATCTGATGATGAATCGGATGATGATGATGATGATGTGGGTGAGGTTGAAGGAAGTGGGAAAGATAAAGAAGGGGGAGATGATGATGAGCCTGAGCATGAAGGTGATGCATTTGTATCAGCCTCAAATCCATCGGCTCAGGAGAGGCGCACCAAGAGGAATCAAGGTCCACGACCCACCTCCTTAGCTCCCCAAGCTAAAGAGTCGAGAGACAAACGCAAAAGTAATGATTAAACGTCTATGTATTTGAAAAACTTTTGTACTTGAAATATGTATTACACTAATGTAATCGATGTTTATTAATGTCTAATTATCTTGATTACTGATGTGTGTGTGTTTGTGTCTTAAATGTTTAATCAAACAGATAAAGCTGAACAAACTGACGACTACAAGGGATCATGAGATGATCAATGAGCTACATCCCCGAAGAGGGAGAGATTATTCATGATCTCACAGATGAGCAGCTGGCCTACATGTTTAGACTCAACCCGGATGAGCTAGTCAAGGATGCTCCGAGGTTGATGTCATCAGTGATGAAGAGCTGCAAGAAGTTGATGAGATTGATATCGAGGATATCACTACACAAGAGTATGCAAAGTACACTAACCAACAGGGAAATGTTATCCCCGATCTGGGTGAAACATTTGGCAGTGATACTTTTGGAACTCTTGATGCTAAGGAGAAAGAGAAAGAGAAAGAAGAAGGGAAAGCCCAAGCTTCAGATGTTCATGTCGATATTAAGAAGGCTGAGTGGGCAGTGTCTAGCTGAAATGAGAGCCCAACGACAACCTCCAAAGTCTAACGCCTACACCAAACTCTACAGAGTGAAGAAGCATCAGAAGTGTCTAGCAAGATTATTAGTTGGGCATATTTTGAAGACTTGGATATCTACGCTGTGAAGAGGGAGAAGGGGATAGAGTACTTCAGATTCCCTCTTGATCTGAAGACTCTTCCCAGTTTTGAGCTAAACAGGCTTTCCTGTTTAGATCTTTTGTATGCCAACCCTAGAAAGATGTCGGGGTGGTTCGACATGGCATTAAAGAGGGAATACCACACCAGGTGGGTCAACTTCAGGCCTCAACATCCTAAGCTGTTCATAAATAAGACCGAAGTTGATCCTCACACTGGAAATCCTAAAGTTGTGTTGAAGTGGAGTGCTCCACGCACAATGTCAAGATCACATTAACGGAAATGCCTCAGAACTTCACTCCACACTTCAAGTGGTGGTATTATGACTGGCGGACGGGAGAAGCAGTCATAGTTTTGCATAAAGAGAGCAAAATCGAGACTATCAGGGTATTTGACCCAATGTGGCTAACCAACTTGTCGGCTGAAGATGTTTACACTCTTTACAAGTGGCCACTATTCTATGACTCTCAAGACATTATACAAGCTCTTCCATTCTAACTTGTCTTACGACTCTGCTTCACGTTTGAGATTCACGCGGGAGTCATAAGAGAAGAGAAGTATAAGAAGTTTCAGGAACATGTGAAGAATGTTGGACATTAGACTACACTAGGTCCAAGGGGGAGTTTGTTGATACATATTAGTGTACCTAGTTTACGTTCTCAAATGTAAAAGTCTTTCATGTCTTACACTTATGTAATCCAATGTAATGAAATGATTGAATGATATATTAAATGCATTGTGATGTTTATATGTGATTGATTATGTCATGTTATATTTATATTGAATATGATTCACATACATGAACTAAATATATAGGTTTGATGTTGGTTTTACATAGTTCTAAGTCAATAAGAACTTAGAAATGTGTTTAACTTAGTCATGTGGACATTCATGCTAATGGACCATACTTATGGCCCATACGCATGAATGAACCATGTTTATGGACCAGTCGCACGACTGAACCATGTGACTGGATCAGTCGTATGATTGAGACATAAGATTGGTTCAATCGCACGACTGAACCATCAGTCGTGCCTATGAGTCAATCGCATGATTCAGTCGCACGACTGAACCATGCTAATGTTTCAGTTGTACGAATGAACATGATAACCTATAAATACCACATAATTCATGGAAAAACATGACACTTGATAACACTTCATAATACTTCGTACCCTAGCCGTCCAGAATGTCCTAAGTCGCAAATCCAAGTTCACAGTTCGTTCCTGATCGATTCCAACTAGTTCCAAACATTTGTTTCATCGTTAGATGGATCAGGTTATTCGTTGTCACTGATTGGATCGCCAATCAAATAGAATTCCACGCTATTTGATTTGGTTTCATGTAGAATCCGTTAGTACTCCGCACGTACACGGTCCTAACAACTCGGATGTTCTTGAAATCGATTACTCTTTCAGATTAAACCATTTGTGCACTTGCAATTGATTTAATCGGATTAGATCAAGAAATAGAAGCAAGAACCTGAATTGAATTGATGAAGTCTCCTTGAGAAAAGTCGCTGTTTGTTTCTTTGCTATGAAAGAGGAATCTGTATAATTTTTCACAAAATGTCGATCATACATACATAAACTAAATACACATATTCACTTTATACCCCTTAAGTTTATTCCATGGAATAATAATTATCCTAAAACTTAACTAATAGATTTAATTCATAAAAAGTATAACATGAATATGTATATTTATATACAAGCCAATATTACTAAAATTCTAACATTCCTCCCCCATTTTAGTAAAACTCATGATCAACATAAGCAAACTTCACCATAATCAAACTTATGCATAAATGAATTGTCCTACAGATTGAATTTCACATTAGTATATTACGCGATCCAAATATTCGAATATCAAGCTGTCGTAATGATTGAACCTGTTTTATTCATCTGAATGCTTGAAGGTAATACACACATAAATTCATAATTTGATTGTTCTAACTTGACATAATGTTTTACTAGCATATGTCCCATCCTTCAAAGAGTATATCAAAGCCAAGTCCAAGCTTCTTAAAGCAGCTAAACTTCATACTCTTATAGGTAGTTCTCATCTTGCACTTTCAAATGCAATTTATCAAAGAACTATTAAGAAAACTATGTTTTAACCTTCTTTATCTTGCAGTCTTAACACATACCTTGGGATGCTATGTTGTGTTCCAATATCTCATGACAAGCCTTTCATATTGAATTCAGCATTTAACGTTGTATTAAATAGGAGTTGGGTATCTTAACATGAAATACTAAAAAACGGACTTCAGACCAATCCCTATGGGTGATTTTTTAATATCTTCTCAATGTAACGTGATTGAGAGATAGTAATTCCATTGCTACCTCGGGTTATTCTTATTCCAAGAACTACTTCCGCCTCCCCCATATCTTTCATGGCAAATCTTGATGATAAAAACTCCTTAGTTTTATCAACTTGTCCTTGATCTGTACCAAAGATCAACATGTCATCAACATACAAACAAATTATGACTCCTTTTCTAGAAGAATCAAATTTACTGTAAACACACTTATCAACTTGGTTTATGATAAAGCCATCCAACAGGACAACCTTATCAAACTTTTGATGCCATTGTTTAGGAGTTTGTTTTAAGACATAAAGAGACTTAATCAGCTTACAAACTTTGTGCTCTTGTCCAGGCATAACAAAACCTTCAGGCTTGCTCATATATATATATATATATATATATATATATATACAAATATATATATATATATATATATATATATATATATATATATATATATATATATATATTTCTTCATGTAATTCACCATTTAAGAACGCAGTTTAATATCCATTTGATGTATTATAAGATTATGTATAGCTACTAGAGCTAACAATAATCTTATAGTAGATATTCTTGCTACTGGAGCATAAGTGTCAAAGAAGTCTATCCCTTTTTTTTGTCTAAAGCCTTGTATGACCAAACGGTCTTTATACTTATCTATACTCCCATCTACCTTTACCTTCTTCTTGAAAATCCATTTACACCCCAAAGGTTTACACCCTGGAGGCAAACAGTAAATTGCCAAGTATTATTATGCATGATGGAATCAATTTCATCTTGTATAGCTTCCTTCCAAAAATTTGCATCTCTTGAAGGCATAGCTACACCAAAATTATTTGGATCTTCCTCTATTATGAAAAAATATTGATATCGATGTCTAATTTCAACTTTAGAACCTTATACTAAATATAGTTGAAAGTCATCTCTAAATGACTTTGCCTTTCTAGTTCTAGTACTTCTTCTAGGCTCGGGAGGAAGAACTGCATTATCAGTAGAATCATTGATCCTACTTCGGAGAGTTGACCCACAACAATAGGTCTAGGTACTAATGTAAATCTTTCCTCACCAAATATAACATCTCTAGATTTAATCACAATATTAATAGACAATGAATCATTTCATTCTATTACATAGAACCTATATGCTTTTGAATTATTAACATATCCAATAAAAATGCAATCTATGCCTTTCTCACCTAGATTCTTCCTTTCAGGATTAGTAAGGCATACAATTGCCCTATATCCCCAAACTCAAAGGTAATGGAGATTTGGAGATCTTTTCTTCCATAACTCATACGGAGTTATTTGGCTTTTCTTATTGGGAGTTCTATTTAATAAATAACATGCAGTCAGCATAGCATCTCCCCAAAACGCATCACTCAAACCAGAATAAGATAACAAAGAATTGATGATTTCTTTTAAAGTTCTATTCTATCTTTCTGCCACACCATTTTGTTAAGGTGTATACGATGCCGCGGTTTGATGTATGATTCCAGTGGATTGAAAATACACCGAATCATAGTACTCCCCTCCCCGATCTGTTCTGAGGGTCTTAATTAGATCACCATAAAATAATTCAACCTCTTGTTTATAAATTTAAATTTATCAAGAGCCTCTTGTTTTGCATGTAATAAGTAGACATAACAATATCTAGTTGTATCATCGATAAATATGATTACATATTTATTATTTCCTAATAACGGTGTGCTAGAAAATCACATAAATCAGAATGAATGAGATCTAATACCGGAGAATCCCTTTTTACATCTTTAAAAGGTTTTATTTTATTTTTGTTAACTAACAAGTATGACATTTCTTATTTGTCATATCAAAGCCGGGTATTAGACTCATTTTTGCCATGTCTTGCATTCTAGAATAGTTAATATGACCTAATCTAGCATGCCACAAGTTAGATATAGACTCTAATTATTATTATATGAAGATGTCATGTAAATAGATTTATTTCAAATGGTATGCGAATATTAAGTTCAAATATACCACTAGATAGATATCAAAATCCAACAAACACACCATTTTTGACAACACACACTTATCCGACTCTATTACTTGTTTAAACCCATGACTATTTAACATAACTCCGGATATAAGATTCTTTTGAATCCCCGGTACATACAACATAATATCTAAAATTAATTGTTTTCCAGAAGAAACTAAAAGTTTGACTTTTCCAATCCTTTTGATAGTCTCGGTTGATACATTCCCCATCCTTAGCACGGTTCCATCTTCAATTAATTCTAGTTCAACGAACCATTTTGAATTCTTGCAAACATGACTAGTAGCACCCGAGTCTACCCACTAAGCTGTCAAATCATCCTGTACTGTAACGTTTATATAAAGGCTGATGCAACCAAAACAACCAAAGACTTCCTACATGCATGCACTCATTACTAAGTAGAAGATGCTCCGAAAATTTTATACTTAGAACAAGAAATATTCTAAGTATAAAATCTACCGAAGCCAAAGTTGCTATGAAAGCTTTATACTCTGCACAAAAATATTCTAAGTATAAAGTCTTCCAAATCCAAAGACCAAATCTTCCGAAGCCAAAGACCAAATCATCCGAAGCCAAGATGAAGTCGTCCGTAGCTTCAAAGACAAAGTCTTCCAAAGCCAATGAAGTGAAGACTGATTTCTTATAAAGACTTAGAAGAACATGCTTTTCTCTGATGTACTTTTGTATAAAGCTAACCCACTTTCCGCTGCAACTCTGAAGACTTGCCAACTTGCATGTGTTGGTGAAAAGGTCCATGCTTTTGCAACTGTACATTAAGGTATTTGTTTGTAACTTTCTACTTTATGTACTTTTATCCTCTTTGTATTATATTAGGATGTGAGCTATGGCATGTCATACTCACTAGTCAAAAGGCAACCTGCCTTTTGACTCTATATTGATTTTGTTATCTTTCAATGTTCCAACTGGCTTTCCAAGTATAGCCAGTTGTAGGATGTAGTATAAAGTATCTAAGGGTTTTGTAACTTAATTAACTTATGCAATGTAACTTTTGTAAGAGAACTTGAGATTAATATACAACATTCTTAAAAACCATATATTGTTTTTCTTGAGTTCTGTCTCATTGGTACTTGTGTTCTTTACATCTTGTTCTTAAACCCGGTTCCCTATTTGAATTGTTAAGTGTTCTAACACTCTCCTTATTATGAGACTGATTGTATTGACCATCCCTTAATTGGTCCCGCAATTGGTATTAGAGCATTCCAGGCTCTTGATTGTAAGATCTCACCATCTAAATCTCCTCAGCTCTCACACAACACTTAACATCTCAAATGGCAGCATCAAAGCATGATATGGAAACCGGTACCATGGTAAAGTCCCTAGTGATCACTCCTGATGATTTTGATACTTGGTGTTTAAGAATGGAAGGTTTCATCAAGTCATAAGACAACAGGATGTGGGAGTCTATTACCACAAGACCTTACATTCCACGCACCTCTTCAGCTGCTGCTTGAGGTGGCATGATCCCAAAGGAGGTGGCTGACTACTTTGAAGAAGATAGAAAAAAGAATTGATGTAGATCAGAAAGCCATGACTACCCTCCAAACCACTCTTCCAAATGCCATCTACAAAGGCTTCAAGAAGCGTAAAACTGCTAAGTAGCTCTGGGATGCACTGTAGCTGACGTATGAAGGGTCTACTGAAGCCAAAGAAAACAAGAAATACCTTCTAAAGTAGCATTTTGAGAACTTCACCTTTAACGCAGATGAAACCATGACTCAACAACACTTTAGATATATTGAGATTGTGGACACTCTGGTGGATGTTGGAGTGAAAACTGGAGAACAGGGATATTGTGAGAAAGTTCATGTCCTCAATTCCTAGACAATAGACATACTATTGTGTGGTCATTAAGAGGACTAAAAATCTCAAGACCCTCACTCTGACTGATTTGTATGGCATACCCAATGGTTACCAGATGGAGATGAATATGCAAAATCCATTTGGCAACTCTAGCAATCAATAGAGTTCTGCCCTGTATGTGGTTGAAAGGGATTGTAGAGAACCATAACACCATTTCATGTCATACCCTAACAACTCACCAAAGGGCCCTGTATCACCTTCCCAGAGACACCAAGGAGAGCTACATCTAAGGAAGCCCATTTCAAGAGACAAGCTCATCATAAGCCTTTATGTCTCATGATGAAAGCACAGGAAACTTTCTCTTTACCCTTAAAGACTTGGATTGTATCCATCCAGATGATCTGGAGTATATGGAGATAGTTCAACAAATGGCTCTTCTCAGTCATAGATCCAAGAGGTTCTACAAGAGGATAGGGAGAAAGTTTCCTAGCAATGTATCTAGTGGAAAGTTTGGGATAGACAAGAGCAAGGTGAAGTGTTATAACTATAACCAGATTGGATACTTTGTTAGGGAGTGCAAGGCACCCAGGACAAATGGTGGCCAAGCACAACCAATGCCAAACTACACTGAGGGAGCTCCACACATTGAGAAGCCCAAGCAACAAGCTGCAATTGCTCTAGAAGAAGGAGGCTTTGTGTTGAGCTTCCATGCAAAAGATGTGTCTCCAAACCAAGCATTGATAACAGATCTTGATGAAGCCAAGGTATTGGACCACCTTTGTACCCTCAGTGCATTGCTAAAGTAAACGGATGCAGGTCCTATAACTTAGAAATAAGATCTAATCTTGAGTCCTTGAACATCTTAAAATCTGATTTTAAAGGAGCTAAAAGTGAGTAAATGTTAAAATAGAAGACTTAAAGAAAACCATTTCAACTCTTAAACATGAGCATACCAACTACAGGACTCAAATCAAAGATCTCATCGCTAAGTTAACTGAGTGCCAGGCTGAGCTAGTGATCAGCAAAGCCAAGGTAGAGAAACATGTTCTTAAAGAAGAGACCTTCAAGAGCATGATATCCTTATCCCTGCATTCCAATGTATGTTATCAAAAAACAAACAGGGTCTAGGATCTAGTGAGATTGCTCCTCCATACACTATATTTTCTGAAAGATCTCCCAGGTGTGGAACTAGTCAAGATGAGCTTCCATCCATAAATCCAAGTAATGAAGAGGATGAAAAGGAGATAGTGAAGGATAAATCTGGGAAGAGTGAAGAAGATCATCCTAACAAGGGTCACCATTCTCTTGAGGAGAGAAAGAAGTCAGGGATGACAAAGTGCAAGAGAAAGAACTTGATCGAGTAGCCAAGAGAAGATCAAACAGAGCTCAAGAGATCAAGGCCACCTTCAACTCCAAGCAGAAACAAGTTTTTATCTCTATAGGTTTTAAAGTGGTAAATACTAAGGATACAACTTTGAACTCTAGTAAAAAGAGTTCAAGTTTGGGTCCAAATCATCCCTGTGAAGGAATGAAGGCTGATCAGACGGTGACACTGCTACATAACATGAACCATCCACCTCCAAAGGCAGCTTCACCTTAGCAAGCCTGCTACATCATCTGGAAGGATGAGGATGGAGATGGAAAGTGATCAAAATTAGTATTCCGTTCACAAGAAACCCTCAAAGAAAGCAAATTGATTGCATTATGTTTTGCAGTACTTCTTATCTGGCTACGGATTGCATCTACAATCCTAAAAGTACTGTCAACATAACAAAAAAGAAGGCTTCTAAGAGGAACTAGAAGAAGAAAACTTCAAAAGAAATCTGTATCTCTTTTGGAAGCTCCAAAATGAAAATGAAGACAAGTGAAAAATTGCCTTCAGAGAAAATTTGGTCTCGGAAGAAAGGAATGCTTTCGAAGCACTAAAGCTTGCTGCAGTTAAAGCAAGATCTTCTGAAGGGTCAATCTCCAAAACTTCCCAAGTTGTAAAAACTTCCAAACCTTTGAAGGTCAAATCTAATCTTCCAAAGATGGTGTGGAAGATAAAGGAAGACCCTGTGACTGAGAATTCTTCATTAATAACAGCAAATAGACAAACGAATAAACAAACATACCCAGTATATCCCACTCAAGAGTAAGGTCTGGGAGGGCTAGGTGGTGGCGAGTCTTTCCTCTATCTTGGGAGATAGAGAGACCGCTTCCAAAGAGACCCCCGACTCAATAATAATAGCAATAACAATAACAAATATATTATATAACATACAACACATAGGTATATATCACATATAGATTTAGATAGTGCATACATCAAATAAGCGGCACGTTTCACGTATAAAGGGCATAAGTTAAATACCAACACAACACGTGATGGGTCCCGCATCCGGTCATCCTTAACTCTTCCTACCCACAGATCCATCTAGAAGTCCTTGACTTTAATTCTATGTCTCCACGCACTCCTATCCTTGACCATGTGCTCAGAGAGGTGCAAGTCTACCATATCTCGCCTAATTATCTCGTCCCAAGTCAACCTAGGTCTTCCTCTACTCCTCTGACCCTTTAGGGTAATGTTCTCTACTGCTCTAACAGGAGCTGCCATCGGTCTCCTCTTCACATACCCACACCATCTTAATCTATCATCTCTTATTTTATCCGTGATACAAGCCACCTCTAGGCTCTGTCAAAACACGTTGTTCCTTATCCGATCCAGTCTTCTGTGTCCACATATCCACCTCAACATTCACATTTTGGTGACCTCTATTTGTCTCTGGTGTTATTTCTTTATGGCCCAACAATCGGTTCCCTATAGCATAGCTGGACGTACTGCCACCCTGTATAGTTTTCCCTTTAGTTTTACTGGAAACCTCTTATCACACAAATCCCTAATGCTGCTCTCCCCTTGCACCATCCTGATTGAACATGGTGGGCTATATTGCTGTGGATCTCTCCGTCCTCCTGTACGTATGAGCCCAGGTATTTGAACCTAGAAGTTTGTGGGACCACCATACCCTGGATACTGATTTGGGTGTCCTCTTCAGTCTCACCAGTAAAGTTACAATGCATGTATTCTATCTTAGAGCGACTTATCCTTAACCCTTTGTGCTCTAGTGCCGCTCTCCACTGTTCTAGCCTCTCGTTAAGCACCCTTTTAGATTATGATATTAATATAATATCATCCGTAAACAACATGCACCATGGGACTGGCTCCTGTATAGACTTGGCCATCTCATCCAACACTACTATGAAGAGAAATGGGCTCAATGCCGATCCTTGGTGGAGTCCCACTTCCACCCAGAAGAAGTCTGTGTCTACGACTAGTGCTCGCACACACGTTTTTGCCCCTTCATACATATCCTTGATTTTTTTGATGTACCTCTCTGGTACCCTTCTAAGTCGTAGACTTTCCTAAATGAGTTGACACGTGACACTGTCATAGGCTTTCTCTAGGTCAATGAATACCATATGGAGGTCCCTTTTCTTTTCTCTATATTTCCTCATTATCCTCCTTATGATGTGTATAGCTTCTATTATAGATCGTCCTGGCATAAATCCAAATTGGTTTACCGCTGTCTGAGTTTCACGTGTAATTCTTATGTTAATAACTTTTTTCCATAGTTTCATCATGCGACTCAAGAACTTTATTCCCCTGTAGTTTACGCAACATTGGACATCACCTTTTTTCTTATATATAGGGACTATGACACTACTTCTCTACTACTCCGGCATCTTCCCGGTCTTGAAGATAGTGTTGAATAAGTCTGTTAGCCATTGCGGGCCCTCATCTCCCAGGCAGTTCCACACTTCAATCGGTATGTTGTCTGGCCCCACCGCCTTAGCCCTTCCTATTTTTTAAGAGCTCTTGTAACTTCATCGACTGTTATGCTTCTACAATAACACTTGTTTTGTTGTGTTGTTTGGGTTGTTTTATCAATATTAGTTTGTTGATTAGGGTTCCTTACGTTGAAGAGGTTATCAAAGTAGGTTTTCCATCTCACCTTGATGTCCTTCTTCTTTACCAAGACCTTTCCATCCTCAGCCTTTATAAACTTCACCATTCTCAAGTTGTGTCTTCTACTTTCTCTTGCCTTGGAAATCTTAAACATGTCATGTTCTCCTTATTTCATCTCTAATCGCTTGTACATCCTCTCATACACTGTGTTCTTAGCCTCTGACGCAGACTTTTTCGCCTCTCGTTTGGCCTCCCTGTATTTAAATTTTAGATCTGCTCGCTCTTCCTCATTTTTATAGCGTAAAAGCTCTCTAAAACTATGTTGTTTAATTCTTATCTTCTCTTAAACATTTCGTTCCACCATCAGGATTCCTTATGACCGACTGCCTTATTTGTTTTAACTCCAAGAGTTTCTTTAGCTGCTTGAATGACTCTAGTTGCCATAGCCTCCCACTTTTGGTTTGCGTCTTCCTGTGGCACAGTCCGGCTCATTGGCATGACCTTATCTCGAAAGTTGGTAATCTTATCATCTTTGAGTTGGCCACATCTAATCGTAGGTCTAATTCTCTTAGTTGGTTTGACAATTGCTCCCTTCACGCATTGATCCGCAACCAACATATGATGTTGAGTCACTACTGTCTCGCCCGGGATTGCCTTACAGTCTTTCCACGAGCTACGGGCTTCTCCCCTCATCAACAAATAGTCTATCTGTGTGTGCCTCCCGCTGCTACTAAACATTATTAGATGCGAGTCTCTCTTCTTAAAAAATGAATTTATAATTCCTAGGTCATGCGCTAATGCAAAGCCTAGAAACTCCTTACCGCCGTCATTCCTAAGACCATACCCAAAGCCTCCATGCACCGACGAGAAATGATCATTATCCTTACCGATATGTCCATTAAAATCTCCTCCTATGCATATTTTTTCTTCTCTAGGTATGTCTCCCATAACTTGATCTAAACTCTCCAGAAGTTCTTTCTTTCCGCTTACCCTAATCCAACTTGTGGTGCATACGCACTAACTACCGCCACTACTTCATCCCCTATTACTATTCTTAATAGCATAAGTCTATCCTCGTATTTTCTCACCTCCACTATATTATCTTTAAGTTCTTTCGCAACTAGAAAACCAACTCCATTTTTTTTCCATCGGATCCTATACTATAGTTTATAACCATTGCACTCTTTTGCTCTCCTACCCTGCCATCTAGTCTTTTGAAGACACGTTATCTGTACCCTACATCTCATCAGCACATCTATTAACTCTAATAACTTACTAGTTAGGGTTCCTGCATTCCACGATGCCAATCTTAATCTATAACCCTTTTTCCCTGTAGTTGCACCTCTCAATACCGAACATGATCACGGTGTAGCATAATGGTTCTTGCTATCTATTTTACCGTACTAACCTACCGTAACAAAAAAACCAGACAAAGTCCACGAAAACAGCCACAGTTCACGGGTAACACCTTAAAAAGGAAGTTTAGCACTTGTAGTGCACAATCAAATGCAGTCACTCACATGAGGTAAAACAGCACACAGGTGATGCACAATCAAAACAAGAAGCAAAAATAAATCAAATCCCAAGAAAGCAGAAATAGCACAAAAAATAAGGGATGACACTCCCTATTTAAAACCAGATGCTAATACTCCTAACCCAGCCAAACAGTCTATGTAAACAAGATTAAAAGCAGAGATAAAAAGCAGAGATAGAACAATCTCACCAAATGTACACCTAAGTTAAGGGTTCTTCAATTAGGCCTATTTATGAGTTACTGAGTGTGGATTCTACATGGTAGGTGGTGGTTCGCGATGGCAGGTGGTAGGCGGATGGTCTACGGGCTGCGGTGGTGGTGGTTGTATGGGCTATGATGGTGGTGGTTGTATGGGATGCGATGCAGTCTGCTGGTCTATAGGCTGCAGTGGTGGTGGTTGTATGGGTTGGCGGTGGCAGGTCGGCTGGTGGTATGGGTTGACGGTGGTAGGTGGGCGACGGCTGTGATGGGTGGTGCGGCTGTGATGGGTGGTGTGACGGTTACGGTGGGTGGGTGGTGCAATTACTGTTGCATTGTCTTCAGTTCATTTTAAAGAGCCCAAGGCCATTAAGGCTTGGGTTTCCAAATGTAACTAACTCTCCTTTATTGTGCAGGAACAGCTGAGGTCCAAGAAGAATGTATGGATTATTGATAGTGGCTGTTCCAGGCACATGACATGCAATGGCTCTTTGCTCTAAAACTTTGAAAGAATTGATTGAGGGCCAGTTGCTTTTGGAGGAGATGCTGGAGGTTATATTACTGGGACACCAATAGAAAGCTCAGCATTAAGAAGGTAAACTTTGTTAAGGAGCTTGGGTACAATTTACTGAGTGTATCCCAATTTTATGACCAGAGACATAAAATGCTCTTTACTAAGCATGAGTGCATTGTTCTCAAGCCCGGGGTGGTCATTCCTTAAGAGCATATCCTGATTAGAGCACCCCAGAAATGGAATATGTACAAGATGGATTTGTAGGAAACATCCCCATCAGGAGAGATTTCTTGCTTTCTATCTAAGGCCAATAGTGATGAGTCTTATCTTTGGCATAAACGAATGGGCCATTAAAACTTTAAGAACATGAACAAATTAATTAAGAATGAATTGGTAACTGGAATGCCAAAGAAGGAGTTTACAAGTGATGATCATTATGTTGCATGCTGAAAGGGAAACAACACTTGGTGTCTCACAGGCCAAAGGAAAAGAACTCTATCACTACTCCCCTACACTTATGACACATGGATCTCTTTGGCCCCACCAGTGTAATGAGTCTAGGAAGGACCTCTTATTGTTTAGTGATCATAGATGATTTCACAAGATTCATTTGGGTTTTTTTCCTTAAAACTAAGGATGAAACTCCTGAGATCTTGAAGAACTTTATTTTGAAAATTAAGAATCAAAATAATCACAAGGTCAAAATCATAAGATGTGATCAAGGAACTGAATTCAAAATCAAAACCCTTTACATATTTTGTGATGAAAAAGGTATTACAAGACAATCCAGTGCTCCCAGGACTCCTTAGCAAATGGTTTTGCTGAGAGGAGAAACAAGACACTTATTGAAGCTGCAAGAACCATGTTGTCTAACTATAAACTGCCCATCACCTTCTGGGTAGAGGCAGTTAACACCGCCTGCTATGTGTAGAACAGAGTTTTAGTAGTTAAAACTCTTGGTAAGACTCCTTATGAACTATGGCATAAAAGAAGACCTTTCATTGGTTTTCTCGGATCATTTGGATGTCCTTGCACCATCTTGAATATCAAAGATCAAGTAGCAAAGTTTGCTGAGAAATCAGATGATGGACACTTTATTGGATACTCTTCCCAAGATAAGGCTTATAGAGTATACAATCTTAGAACTAGAGTAATTGAAGAATCAGCCAATGTGATCTTCAATGAACACACTCCTTGTGTCAAAGGTTCTAGTCCTGACTGTCTATTTGATCTTGATTTATTTACTAACTGTTTTAATAAATATATGTAGATGTTTCAGGATCTACAGGTAATAGATCAACAAAAGATCCTGACCCAAGATTTGAGCTAAGAAGACCAAGTAAGAATAGTACTTCAGCTCCAGTTGTAACTAACCCTGCAAGTGAAGCTCCTATTAGCACAACAATGACAAATCAAGTTGATCAATCTGAAGTGCCTGAAAATTCTAGCTCAGAGGTACAAAACACAAATGAAGTAACTTCAAATGTAGGAAGACATGGTAGTGGTGAAAGTGATCTAGAGTTTCTTGATGCTGACAACCACTCCATTGAAGACAACATCAATGATGTCACACACTCATTGGATCAAGCTTCTCTTGATAAGTGTGCTGATGTGGTAGGAGACACTTCATTGCAAGATCTAAACTTCTGAAATTTAGATCTGTCTTATCAACTTGTTGTGATTCCTCAACGTAGGATCCACAAGGAACATCCTACCACAAACGTCATTAGAGATGTTGACAAGCGGGTAGAACAAGAGGACAAACCCAAGACAAAAATGTTTGTCTATACTCTTGCTTTTTGTCCCAGATAGAGTCAAAGAAAGTTCATGAGGCTTTGAAGGATGGAAGTTGGGTTGAAACAATGCAAGAGGAGCTGCTTCAATTCAAAAGACATAAGGTTTGGAGCCTGTGCCCTCTTCCTCAAGGGAAGACTATCATAGGAACCAAATGGGTGTTTAGAAACAAGAAAGATGATAGAGGACTTGTCATCAAGAATAAGGCAAGACTAGTTGTTCAAGGGTACACACAAGAAGAAGGAATTGATTACACTGATTTCTTTGATCCAATAACAAGACTTGAAGCTGTTAGGATATTCTTGGCATTTGTTGCATCCATGGACTTCAAGGTCTACCAACTTGATGCCAAGTTTGTATTTTTATATAAGGTGATTGATGAAGATGTGTATGTCAAACAACCACCTGGCTTTACAAACCTAGATCATCCTTATTATGTTTGCAAGCTGATAAAGCTCTTTATGGGCTGCACCAAGCTCCAAGGAAGTATTATGAGACACTATCTTAGTATCTCTGTCAACATGGCTATAAGAGGGGTACTATAGATGGATGTCTCTTAATCAAAGGAACAGGAAACGACTTGATGCTGGTTTAAGTATATGTAGATGACATTATCTTTGGGTCAACTATCCAAAGCTCTGCAAAGACTTTGAGAAGCTGATGAAGAATAGATTTGAAATGAGTGCCTTGGGGAACTCAATTTCTTTCTAGGAATTTAAATGAAGCGTAAGGCCCTGTTCCCGGGATACTTATAGTTGGACTGTCATTGTATAAAAACATTTTAAAACATACATCATTTTTGGAGTGGAATTTAAAAACTTCCATTAATAACTAAAACATGTCATTTCATTACATAACATCATTCATTTACATATCAAAATACAATAACATGTCAAAATGTGGATGCCAGCCTCAAAACGCTCCCAGTAGCTTATGCATCCATGCCTGCAACCCCTCAGCATCAACAAAATACATGCCAACTATCACGCATACAAAAGTCAGTGACGCTGAGTGAGTTCTAGTTTTTATAATAAAATACTTTACTTCCTTTGAAAACCAAAAGTTTACATTCGTTTATGGTCATACATCATACGTTCACATTGATAATAATTATTATTATCTTCATTATCGTGCATTCATTCATTCATTCTTTCATTCCTTCTTTCGTTCATTGTTATCGTACATAATCATATGGATCCGGTCACATGCAATACCCTTGTCCCCTACCGAAGACAGTACCAGGGTTCGCGACAAGGAATCCCCTTCGAGTCAATCTCAAGGATTGAACTCCTTTTGAGTCAATCTCAATAATTGCACTCCATTCGAGTCAATCTCAATGATTGAACTACCTTCGAGACAATCTCAATGATTAAACCTCCTTCGAGTCAATCTCAATGATTGAACTCCCTTCGAGCCAATAATAGGCTCCCTTTGAGTCATTAATAGACTCCCTTCGAGTCTATCTCAAGGATAGACTCCCCGTGTGCATCCTTTAGGTTAGCTAAACCACACACAGTTGAGCTAACGACAACATGGTCGTGCACCTCCCTTCGTTTGCTTGCAAGTCTTCTATTCGTTCATTACGTTTCACTTTTAATTATTGCTATCTTTCACGTTCATCCATAATACTTTACGTTCATTATTCACACATCATAGCACATAAATTCATAACATAATGCATAACGTATTACATAGCATAATACATACATTTTGAAAACTATTTGACAAAGAAAGATAACACATCACACACAAATATACACATGACAAACCTTATCACGTCCTCATGCATTAATCAAGCATAAACCATCATATCACAGCGTGGCCAATCTCAAACATCTCCCCGTAAAACCCCTGAGAAAATCCTAAGTACAAAATGAGGCACATGGATGTTGGGGTTTGTTAGAACTTGAAACGTAGTTTAGCCATTTAAACTTTGTAAAAACGCAGCGGAATTATAGCTTTATAACCTTGCTTATAAGTTGAAAATTTCAAGTTCTATTTGATGTTTTAAGATGTAAACAAACCCAAGAACAAAGAGGATCTTATATATGTGAATAAGCAAGCTATGTAAGCATATGAAACTACATAATATGACAACCACAAAGGGCTGTGAAACTACCTTTTTCAGCAGCAAAAATCGACAAAAAGGAGATGATGTGAAGCAAGAAATCCGACCAAGGCTCCAAGGAAAGGATCCCTCAAGCTTGTATACCCCAAGCTAGCTTGCAAACAACTCTTGTTAGGGAGAATCAACGCCAAGAATAACTCAAAAACCCCTTCTTCTTTGCTGCTTGTTTCCGTTAACAATGAGAGAGAGAGAGGAGAGTTTTGATCAAGTTTGCATGTATGAGAATCATGAAAGATATTGAGTCCAAGACTAGTAAAATGTGTGTGCTCTCAAGAAGGAAAAAGAACCAATGAAAACAAGGGGGGGGGGGCGAAAAATGGTTTCAAAAGTGGTTTCCCTCTTTAACTCAAACACACAAATTAAACTAGTCTTGTAACTAGTTATACAATTAACCATTTAATTGTATAAGTTATATATATATATATATATATACTCTCATTATTATTTGGTGTTATCTAACTTATTTAAATAACATTTCAAATAATATTATTGAACAAAATATTCTAATAAGTTGTTCCATCTCATATGCAACTTATTTAGAAAACCCATTTTCTAAATTGGTGTAAATATTTAATTGCATGATCATATAATCAATTAAATATTAATTGGTGTTTGCTAAGCTTGTTATTGGGTATAACCCGTCTTGGATCATAACGTACTAACCGCATCAATATTCTACGTGTCTTGGGCATATAGAATCCTTCAATCTCACACTTGCCCAAGATTCATAGAAGATTGATACAAGCAGTAAATACTGCCTAACAACGGTTTACTACCCTTAATACGCATGACTTATGGCTATTCAATAACATCATCCCATTTAACTACCCTACTTGAAGTGATTTAGGTGAAGCAATCATTTATCCTTTTCTTACAGACGTCATGTTAAATCCAAGGACACAGAATGATCATTCCTTGTTGATTTAACTTAATCAGGCCTTAGACATCTTGCTCTCAATAAATAAGAGGAACAAATCCCATCTTGACTACATACGTTTCTCACAAACACCTCGTGTCACACTAACATAGCCTTATGTACTGTCCAATATTTCAGGACAGTGAAGAACAAGTTCAAGGTATAACATCTGGTGAATATCAAAACCCAATATGTATCTCAGGTCTGAGGATACCAAATGATATTCGCCTTTTACTCAAACTTACTTATGATCAATCTAGAAGATTCCATGTAGTAAAATTTGAGATGCGGGTTAGTCCAATATTTGTATCCCACAAATATCTATGAACCTTGGTAGCTACCCATTTCTCTATATTCATCCTTATGAATATCAACCAATCCAAGTTCATAATAATCTTACCCTCACACTTGTTCCCACAAGTCTGAACGACTACGGACATTTAGAGTAAACAATTTACTCATGGATTAAACATGCTAAATTGGAACATTAATTAAAACATTATAACCAAATAATTTTATTCAAATAATTAAGAGTTCCACATATCCAAATACAAGATTTAAAGATCAAACCCAATCACTAGAATATCGAAGTCCCATGGCACAAGTATGACCTTCATTCTTTGCCTTTTCAAGGAGCTTCGTGAGAGGATTAACAATATTTTGATCAGTGTGAACTTTGCGAATACATATCTTTCCCTTTTCAACTTCATCTCGTATGTAGTTGAATCTCCGCTCAATGTGCCTAGTCTTTTGATGAGCACGAGGTTCCTTGATTTGAGCAATCGCACCCTCGTTATCACAAAAGATCTCTAGGGGTTCCTGAATGGAAGGGACAACCCCTAGATCGGCAATGAATTTCTTCAACCATGCAGCTTCTTGAGCTGCCAATGAGGCGGCGACGTATTCTGATTCTATAGTTGATAGAGCCACCACATCTTTTTTGGAGCTCTTCCAAGAGACAGCTCCTCCATTCAGAATGAAAATATATCCCGATTGTGACCGTGAATCATCACGATCGGTTTGGAAACTCGCATCCGTGTAACCTTTTCTACGAGTTCCTCATCACTAGATCCATAGATTAGGAACATATCTTTAGTCCTCCTCAGGTACTTAAGTAAGTTCTTAACAGCCATCCAATGACTGTTTCCAGGATTTTGCTGGTATCGGCTTGTCATGCTTAATGCGCATGAAACATCCGGCCAAGTGTATATCATTGCATACATGATGGATCCAATAGCAGATTCGTATGGGATTGCCTTCATGTTATCTTGCTCATCCTTTGAGCTGGGACATTGAGTCATACTCAATATCGTTCCTCTTTGAATAGGTACGGTACCTTTCTTAGAGTTCTCCATCTTGAACCTTTTCAAGATCTTATCAATGTATGCCCTTGATTTAAACCAATCAACCGCCTTGATCTATCCCTATAGATCTTTATTCCCAGAATATAGGCGGCTTCACCAAGATCCTTGTTGGAAAAAAACTTCCAAGCCAGGTTTTTACACCTTCCAAGGTTGGTATGTCATCAACATACCTTCCAGGTTAAATCAACCGCCTTGATTTAAACCAATCAACCGCCTTGATCTATCCCTATAGATCTTTATTCCCAGAATATAGGCGGCTTCACCAAGATCCTTGTTGGAAAAAACAACTTCCAAGCCAGGTTTTTACACCTTCCAAGGTTGGTATGTCATCAACATACAATACTAGGAAAGTGAGGATGCTCCCACTAGCTTTCTTATATACACAAGTTTCATCAGCGTTCTTGATGAATCCAAATTTAATTACTTCTTCATCAAAACGGTGATTCCAACTTCTCGATGCTTGTTTCAATATATAGATTGATTTCTTTAACTTGCATACTTTATTAGGATGTTTTGGATCGACAAAACCTTCAGGCTGAACCATATAGACATCTTCCTCAAGATATCCATTTACGAAAGCGGTTTTGACATCCATTTGCCAAATCTCATAATCATAATGAGCAGCTATGGCAAACAATATCCTTATAGACTTTAGCATCACAACAGGTGAGAAGGTTTCATCATAATCAACCCTTGAGTTTGAGTGAAACCCATTGCTACAAGTCTTGCCTTATAAGTATCCAAGTTTCCATGCATATCGGTTTTCTTCTTGAGAACCCACTTACTTCTAACTACCTTGGAATTAAGAGGTGGTACAACAAGTTCCCAAACTTGATTGTCATACATGGATTGCATCTCAACGTTCATGGCTTCAAGCCATTTGTCACAATCCGAATTGGACACTGCATTATGGTATGTGGTTGGTTCATCTGAATCTATCACATAGCATCCATCCATGAAATATCTGTATCTTTCAGGTGGATTACTAGTTCTACCACTTTTGCGAATGTTTTGTGTGTATTGATCAACCGCTTGATCATCCTCAACATCCTCATATTGAGTGCTAGTTTCAACCAAACGTGCATCGGGTTGTGGTTCTTGATCCTCCTCAAGATCCACTGTTCTACTGCTAGTTTCTTCCGTAAGGAACTTTGCTTCTAAGAACTCACCCTTTCTGGCAACAAACTTTTTGTTCCAGTGGATCATAGAAATAATATCCCATAGAATCTCTAGGATATCCAACAAAAATACACTTGGTGGATCGGACTTCCAATTTGTTTGGGGTGGGAGTTTTAACATAAGCCTCATAACCCCAGACCCTTAAGTATGATAGGGATGGAACTCTTCCATGCCATATTTCAAAGGGTGTCCTTTCCACCTTTTTGGTTGGGGCCATATTTAGAATACAAGCCATGGAGAGCAAAGCGAAACCCCAAAATGATAGAGGCAATGTGCTTCTAGCCATCATAGATCGGACCATATCCAATAAGGTTCGATTCCTCCTCTCAGACACACCATTATGTTGTGGTGTTCCAGGTGGAGTGAGTTGTGAGACAATCCAACAACTCCTAAGATGATCTTGAAAAGCATCACTTAGGTATTCACCTCCTCTATCGGTGCGGAGAACTTTAATCGACTTGTTGAGTTGATTTTCTACTTCATTCTTGAAGATTTTGAACGTTTCAAAAGCTTCATCTTTGTGCCTTAATAAGTACACATACCCATAGCAACTATAATCGTAGGTAAAGGTAATGAAGTATCTTTCACCATTCCTAGTCATTGGCTTAAAAGGACCACATACATTCGAATGTATGATTCCTAATAAATCTTTTGCCCTTTAGTTAGTTCCACTAAAGGGTGCCTTAGTCATTTTTCCTTGTAAACAAGATTCACATACATCAAATGAATCACATTCATTTGTTTTAAAAGGCCATTCTTTTGAAGTGTTTGTATACGTTTCTTGTTTATATGACCAAGATGACTATGCCAAAGATAGGTCTCACTCAAATCCAACTTGAGTTTCTTGGTGTTAGTTTGGTACAATGAACTATTTAAAGTATTTTCATAAACCAATGCATAAATATCATTAATGGGAATAGCTTTAAAATAGAACATATCATTTAAAGAAACATGAATATCATTTTCAACAAAAGATAATACATAATCATAATGTCTTAATTGGGATACAGAAATAATGTTCCTAGTCAAACTAAGAGCATACAAAACATTCTTCAAAATTACATCCAAGCCACTTGGAAGTTTTAGGATGTAGTCCCCACGGGCTTAAACTATGACTTTAGTTCCATTGCCCATGAAGAGGCTAACATCCCCTTGATTGAAGTCCCTACTTCTTGTGAACCCCTGCAACAAATTGCAAATATGAGTTCAACATCCGGTATCCAATACCCATGTGTTAGAAGATGTAACATTAAGATCAATATGAATCATGTATATTGTACCTGAGGTCTGCCCGGCATCCCTCTTTGCTTTCAACTCTTGGAGATGGACACGACAATTCCTTGCCCAATGTCCAATCTCTCCACACTTGAAGCATGGGTCATTAGTATCAACCTTTGCTTCTTCTCTTGTGGTTTGGGTGGCACCCTTGCCACCCCTTTCCCCTTTCCCCAAACGGGTCCCTTACCCTTGGCAACTTTTTCCTTGGGTACGGGATGAGGCCTTTTATTGTTCCCACCTTCATTGATGGTGAGAACGAGTAAAACCCTTTTACCCATGGCCGCCTTGGCTGTTTTGAGCATTGAGTAAAGCTCACAATGCTTTTGTCCCAAGCAATCATGTTGTAGTTCAACACGAATGTCTCGAACCTTTGGTAAGGCCATTAAGGATCAAATCCGTGGCCAATTCCTTCGAGACAGGACAATTAAGCCTTTTGAGGCGGTCAATGTGGCTTTTCATCTTAAGTACATAAGATGAAACCGATTGGTTGTCGCCCATACGACATGCATGGAGTGCTAGAACCGTTTCGAAGTGCTCAATCCTTGCTTGCTGTTGGAACGTTTCCTTCAGCTGGGTTATCATGTCATAAGCTCCGTGATGTTCATACTTTTTGGAGATCCGGAGTCATGCTAGCTAGCATGAGACAAGACACTTGGACAAAGTCCTCAGTGTACTTCAGCCAATCATTATAGGCCTCCTCATCATCCTCAGTAGGTTGATCGGGGATAGGGTCGTCTAAAACAAATGATCGTCTCTCTTGCTTGAGAACGATTCTCAAGTTTCGATACCAATCAATGAAATTGTTATGATTTAGACGTTCTTTTTGGAGAATCGCTCATAAAGATTGGGTGGACGTGGATGAGTTATCATGATTATCATTATTGGTGGCCATCTACAAAATTTAACAGAGATCTATTTTAGTATTTTCGATATTGCTATTTTTAATAATTAATACCTTTTAAGGTCATTTTCATAGTAGAATCTAGAACCCAATATTACATTTAAATTGTGGTTAGGTGACCTTTATCCCACGATTTAAATTAATAAGGTGGTCAACGATTGACGGTTGCAACCATTTGCAACTTCTAGAGGTATGGGATCTACTTTAAGCATCATATGTAAAGTCGGCATGTTAATCCCATCAACACCGTTTGGAAACCATATTGTAGGTGATCCATTTAACATGGTTTGCAAATCAAGACATCCTACTTACACACACGTGTTAGTTTGCCAAAATGAGTGGTTAGGTGTCCTTTATCCCACGAATATGGCATTCTCACCTCAAGTCATAAGTTCCCTCAAAATGGTTAGGTGACCTTATCCCACTAAGAGTTCCCAAGTGACTTAAGTGTTGTGTAAAAGGACGGTGTTGATCTTGTTTTAGAATATTAGAGGTTTCATAATTCTAGTTTAGAAAACTCTATGTAGTTGTATTTGCATGCTTTCAAATACAAGATACCCTATGGTCCTTTGATTAAAACCTATTTTAATCTTTAAAATCATTTTAATAAACTTTATTACCTTTTAATGATTAAGAACCATCAATTTTCAGCTTGTTAAGTTTGTTAATTAGTTTGTAATGCATGTCCAAATATCAACCATACAATCAAACAACAAACATTCAAACAAGCATAAACATAAACAACCACATGTGCATAACCATAGCCACTATGTTGACAACACTTGTTTGTCATCACAAGTGTTGTCATTTGGTCTTTCCTAAGGGTTGAATACAACACAAATATGAGATCTTATAGACCCCCACTTGAACTTGCATCCATATGCTTCAAGTCCTTCTCTTGTATCTTCCTCTTATGCTTCCATTTTGTGCATCTTCATTTACAAAATTTATATCCTAATACAAATTTTCTTATAAAGAAAATACACTTAATCTATCTATTGCATTACAAATGAATGAATAAATAATTACATCCCAAAACTAGCACAAAAGAATAATATTACAACCCAAATGAAAACAACCAAAACAAACATCCATTTCAAACCAAATCAACACAAGGTCTAAGCTAGGTTATGCACCAATATAAACATTCATCATATCATCCAAATTTAACAAAGAATCCCCACTAAAACCCATGATTTTCAGCCAACATAAACTGAAAATTCGGGTTTTAAACATTGTCCAAACAATATACATATCATCATACATATCTTTCAATGTTTAATCACAAGCATGTGTGATATGACCTTGAAAGTTTGGGGATTCAACATACAATAACATAGCAGCCCCTAAAAGGGGTTCATGGTCCATAAAACGAATTTTTAAAGGACAATACAAGCTAGCTATCCACATAACCGGCTCTAGATGCCATTGTTAGGGTTTGTTAGAACTTGAAACGTAGTTTAGCCATTTAAACTTTGTAAAAACGCAGCGGAATTATAGCTTTATAACCTTGCTTATAAGCTGAAAATTTCAAGTTCTATTTGATATTTTAAGATGTAAACAAACCCAAGAACAAAGAGGATCTTATATATGTGAATAAGCAGCTATGTAAGCATATGAAACTACATAATATGACAACCACAAAGGGATGTCAAACTACCTTTTTCAGCAGCAAAAATCGACAAAAGGAGATGATGTGAAGCAAGAAATCCGACCAAGGCTCCAAGGAAAGGATCCCTCAAGCTTGTATACCCCAAGCTAACTTGCAAACAACTCTTGTTAGGGAGAATCAACACCAAGAATAACTCAAAAACCCCTTTTCTTTGCTGCTTGTTTCCGTGAACAATGAGAGAGAGAGAGAGAGGAGAGTTTTGATCAAGTTTGCATGTATGAGAATCATGAGAGATGTTGAGTCCAAGACTAGTAAAATGTGTGTGTTCTCAAGAAGGAAAAGAACCAATGAAAACAAGGGGGGGGCAAAAAATGGTTTCAAAAGAGGTTTCCCTCTTTAACTCAAACACACAAATTAAACTAGTCTTGTAACTAGTTATACAATTAACCATTTAATTGTATAAGTTATATATATATATATATATATATATATATATATATACTCTCATTATTATTTGGTGTCATCTAACTTATTTAAATAACATTTCAAATAATATTATTAAACAAAATATTCTAATAAGTTGTTCCTTCTCATATGCAACTTATTTAGAAAATCCATTTTCTAAATTGGTGTAAATATTTAATTGCATGATCATATCATCAATTAAATATAATGGTGTTTGCTAAGCTTGTTATTGGGTATAACCCGACTTGGATCATAACGTACTAATCGTATCAATATTCTACGTGTCTTGGGCATATAGAATCCTTCAATGGAACATTTCAGGCGCATGAGCATATAAATTTTCTAAGTAAAACAGTCTGGGTGCATTACAACTATGCATGCGCATTACCACTATGCAGGCGCATTACCACTATGCAGGCGCATTACCGCTATGCAGGCGCATGAGCTCTGCTTAGGTGCATCAACACTTAGGTGCATGGGCAACTTTTAGGTGCATGAGCACTATTTGGGTGCATGGACAACACTTGGGGCACATGAGCACTTTTCCTGGGTGCATGGGTCACTGTTCAGGCGCATGGCCTACACTTAGGCGCATGACCAACATGCTGGGCGCATAGGGTACTGTGTGGGCGCATGGGAACGTTCTGAAATGTTATTTATGCTACAAACAACACCCGAAACATTTCTAAACTTACACAAACATAGATCTAACATAATAAGGCCCTTAAAACATACTAACAACGGTTCTAACCACCAAATTAACATTAAAACTTACTTTCACAGAACATCATTCAAACAAATTGTAGAAACATACGGCTAACCCTTTAAAACATTTGTTCGGTATGCATAATAGCCTCAAGAAGTTAAAAATAATAAAAATGGGGTTCTAGAACTCACCTAAAGAAAACCTTCGAGCCGAAAATTTCCCCTAGCAAATTCAACTCCAAATCCCCAAAAACAAGCACTAAAACAACAAAAACTTCGGTGAAGAAGCTGCGAATTTGGTTGAAACCGAACACATACTCAAGAAACTAACCTTTTGCAGCTTCTTCTTCCTTTCTCTCTCTAGAACCAAGAGTTCTTCTTCTTCTTCTTCTTCTCCTTCTTCTTCTCCTTCAACCGAGAGCAAAAAGCATGCTTTGGTTTATAGTGGGCGGTCATACTTCCATATATATTAAAATAATAAGGTTTTGAACTTTGTACACTTTATCCCCGTCCACTTGTGCCCACTATCTTTTCTTTCTATTTATTTTCCTTATCTCTTCTTTTAAATAAAATTCGAGGTGTTACAAGTCCACCCCCTTATATAGGTTTCATCCCCAAAACATATCGCTTCTCGAACAGTCACGGGTATTGTCGTCTCATCTCTTCCTTGATCTCATACGTAGGCCTAGATCCCTTTAGGCTCCACTGCACTCGCACAAGTGAAACCACCATTCTCCTTATCCCTTCCCTTCCTTCTATCAGGAACTGCCACCAGTTGCTTCTCGAAGTTGATTCTTTCATCCATCTCAGTATCCTCTAGTAGCACGATCACATCCTCATTGATTGAGCACTTTCTTAGATGAGATACATGGAACGTCAGATGGGTTCCACTTAACTCATCTGATATCTCCACTCGATGTGTCACCTCTCCGACCTGAGCAACAATTTGTAATGACCCTTTATATCTTAGTATTAGCTTTACTCACTTTCTAAATAGAATGATCCACTTCCCTAGGCGATGCCTTCATCAAAATCCGTTGTCGTAGGTCGGCACCAAACTCTTGTCGGGAGCGGTTGATCAAACAACCTTCTTGCAACTCTCGATGTTTGCCTCATAGACTGCTAGTCGATTCATCTTAAGGTGTATGCCTATCCACCTAAGTCTGTTCTGAATGGTCTAGCAGGAAACAAACGGTCTCTTGATTCTATTGTGCAATCCTCTAGGTCATCAGGTAACGTAGTGGACTTACCAATAGCAATCCCTACAACGAAGGGCTCATCGATCTTCCTAAACCTAACATGTAACTTATCACAGAAGGCAGCAGGAATGAAAACTACTACTAGCACATAATAAAAGCATAGATGCATAAATTTAAATTACCTTAAACGTACCTGACGTTATGTCAAAGTCCGCTCTAGCCTCCTCTCGGTCAGGGAAAATGCTCTAACCTTCATCCTTTATTATCCTAATTCTGAATCCCTTGCTTTGCCCTGGAGCTCTCAACCCTTGGCTTCCTGCAATCCCTGTTCTTGTGTCTATTCTCACTACACCTGTAACATCATCATGCGACAATCCCTCGCCAGGTGGCCTCCTTCCCACACTGAAAGCAAATATTTGATCCTCGCTTGCATTCCCCTGTATGCTCCTTCCCACATTTCTTGCATGCCCTCACTTCCTTGGTATCATCCTTCGATCCTCTATCCTCACCTTTTTACCACCAGCCTCAAATCCACCATCATCATCCTACCTTCCATTCCCCTTCATAGCATAACCCCGCTCCTCGTTTGTCCGTTATCGCCACCGCCTCTCGCTCGTCGTACAACCTCTCCGCCAAATTGATCACCGACCTAAACATGCTAGGTCGGGCAGTGACCAGATGTCTGCGGACATCTGTTGGCAGTGCTTGAATGTATCACTTAATCTTTCATGATACAGACGTCACCTGATCTGGCACCAGCCTTGCCATCTCGTTGAACCTTGTTGTGTACTACTCGTGAGTCATCATTCCTATTGTTGGGTTTTGTTCGACACATTATCAAAGTAGTTTAACCATTTAAACTTGAAAACGCAGCGGAAACAAACCTTAATATCATGTTTTATAATCTGAAAATTAAGGCTTATTACATAGTAACAACAAACCCAAGAACAAAGGATCAAATATATGTGAATGGACTAGCTATCAAGAAGAAATAACAACAAGAACAACACATACAAACTACCTTTTTAGAGCTGCTGAAAACGTGAGATAGATGAAGAGAATGAGGTTCTTGAACGACCAAAACACCAAGGAGAGGTGCCTCAAGCTTGCATACCCACAAGCATCAAGCAAACATCTTCTTGCTAGTATTTGAACACCCAAAATGAACCAAAAGGAGCTGCAGAAAACGTTTTTTTCAGCGTTTTCTTCTTCAGGAATAGAGAGAAAAATGGTCCTTGTGGTTCTTGCATGTATGAGAGAGAGTGAGAGGTTGAGTGCGTGACAATCAAGACTGTCTTGTTCCAAGACAAACTTGAACCAAATCCCCATAAAGGGGCTGCCAAAAATGCCTTTCAAAAAAAGGTTTTCCCCCCAATTTTATCAACCATTTTATTTAACTAATCACTAGTATCAGTTATGTAATTAACCTTTTAATTATATAACTTATACACACTCTTATTACTTGATGTTATTTAACCAATTTAAATAACATTACAAATAATACCCATGAACAAAATATCCCTATAAGTTGTTCCATCTCATATGCAACTTATTTAGAAAACCCATTTTCTAAATTGGTGTAATTATTTAATTACATGATCATATCATCAATTAAATATTAATTGGTGTTTGCTAATCTTGTTATTGGGTATGACCTGACTTGGATCATAACGTACTAACCACATCAATGTTCTATGTGTCTTGGGCATAAAGAATCAAACAATCTCCCACTTGCACAAGATTCATAAAAGATTGATGCAAGCAGTAAATATCGCCTAACAATGGTTTACTACCCTTAATACGCATGACTTAAAGCCATTCAATAACATCATCCCCTTCAAGTATCCAACTTGAAATGATTTAGGTGAATCAATCATTTATCCTTTTGTTATAGATGTCATGTTAAATCCAAAGACACAGAATGATCTTTCCTTGTTGATTTAACTTAATCAGGCCTTAGACATCTTGCTCTTAATGAATAAGAGGAACAAATTCCATCTTGACTACATACGTTTCTCACAATCACCTTATGTCACACCTGAACATAGCCTTATGTACTGTCCATTATTTCAGAGCAGTAAAGAACTAGCTCAAGGTATAACACTTTGTGAATATCAAAACCCAATATGTATCTCAGGTCGGATGATACCAAATGATATTCATCTTTACTCAAATTTACTTATGATCAATCAAGAAGATTCCATGTAGTAAAATTTGAGACGCGGGCCAGTCCAATATTCGTATCCCACAAATATCTATGAACCTTGGCAGAAACCAATTGTTTATATTTATCCCTTATGAATATCCATAAATCCATGTTCATAATAGTCTTACGTTCATATATGTTCCCACAAACATGACCGACTACGAACATTTAGAACAATAAACATATTCATGGATGTAAACATGCTAAAGGAACATAACTCAAAATATCATAAATATATAAAGAGTTAAATATTACAATTGTTCCATACTTTTAATACTAAACAGATCAATTCCAATCACTAGAATATCGAAGCCCTAAGGCATAAGTATGATTTCATGCCTTGCCCTTTCAAGGAGCTTCGTGAGTGGATCCGCAATGTTTTGATCAGTGTAAACTTTACAAATACATATCTTTCCCTTTTCAACTTCATCCCTTATGTAGTTGAATCTCCGCTCAATGTATCTAGTCTTTTGATATGCATGGGTTTCCTTGATTTGTGCAATCGCACCCTCGTTATCACAAAAGATTTCTAGGGGGTCTTGAATGGTAGAGACCACCCCTAGATCGGTGATAAATTTCTTTATCCATGCAACTTCCTGAGCTGCTAATATGGCGGCTATGTATTCAGATTCTGTAGTGGACAATGCTACCACGTCTTGTTTTGAACTCTTCCAGTTGACTGCTCCTCCATTCATAAAGAAGCATACCCCGATTGTGATCGAGAATCATCTCGATCAGTTTGAAAACTCGCATCCATGTAACCCTTTACAAAGAGTTCCTCTTCATCAGATCAGTATATTAGAAACATATCCTTAGTCCTCCTAAGGTATTTCAATATACTTTTAACAGCCATCCAATGGCTATTACCAGGATTCTGCTGATATCTGCTTGTCATGCTTAACGCGCATGACACGTCTGGTCTAGTGCATATCATCGCATACATGATGGATCCTATAGTAGACGTATATGGGATGTCCTTCATTCGATCTTGCTCATCCTTTGAGCTTGGACATTGAGATGTACTCAATATTGTCCCTCTTTGAATAGGTACCATACTTTCTTAGAATTTTCCATCTTGAACCTTTTCAAGATTTATCAATATATGCACTTTGGTTTAAACCTATCAACCGCATTGATCTATCCCTATAGATCTTTATTCCTAAAATATAGGCGGCTTCACCGAGATCTTTTATGGAAAAACAACTTCCAAGCCAGGTTTTAACACCTTCCATGGTTCGAATATCATTTCCAAATAGTAGTATGTCACCAACATACAATACTAAGAATGTAATTATGCTCCCACTAGCCTTCTTGTATACACAAGCCTCATCAGTGTTCTTGATGAAACCAAATTTCTTGATCTCTTTATCAAAATGTTGATTCCAACTTCTAGATGCTTGTTTCAATCCATAGATTGATCTCTTAATTTGCATACTTTATTAGGATTTGTGGATCGACAAAACCTTCAGGCTGAAACCATATGGACAGTCTCTTCGAGATGTCCATTAAGAAAAGCGGTTTTGACATCCATTTGCCAAATCTCATAGTCATAATGAGTAGCTATGGCAAACAATATCCTAATTGACTTTAGCACTGCCACTGGCAAGAAGGTTTCATCATAATTGTAAGGCCCCCTTTCCGGGGCACCTCACAGTTGGTCTATCATTGCACATGAAACATAATTCTTTATCATTCTTCATAAAAACATTGCTGCGGAAACGTTAAAAACTTTCATTAATAACTAAAAACATGTTAGTTCATAACATTACAATGATTGTTGCGGAAGCATTTAAAACTAAGATGATTCCTTGAGTAATCCCGTTTATCTGAATCCTCAACAAACACTTGTATGCAACATAATGTACAAAGGAATGCCATCCCAAAAGAACTGAGTAGTCGCCCCGTGCCATCCTCAGCAACATACCTGCCAACTGGAAACACATCAAAGTCAGCGTTGCTGAGTGAGTTCTAGTTTTATGATAAAACATACTTTTCTTTCATTAAAACCGTCCTTTACATACATGCGAACACACACCATACGTACACGTAGATAATTTCATTATTATCTTTTTAAGTTCTCATTCATTCTTTAACATTACTTTCGTTCGTTCTCTGTCTGTCATTTGCTCATTATCTATCTTTAACTTTCATACATTTCTTGTCTTTTACTTCTTTCTGGAGCGGTCACACTTTACCCTCTTCATGGCACACAGCCATGATTACTGAGGTCGAGTGACAAGGATCCCATTTCATACGTTATCATTACGTTCCCTCCGTTTGTTACGTTCATTCATTCGTTCTTTAACTTCATTACTTTATTAACTTTCATTCGTTTCATACTTCCTTTCATACTTCTCTTTCTCATCTAGATCTTGTCTCATGCAATATCCCGACTTATGTCCGAAGACTAATACTGTGCCAGGGCTTGACAAACAAACCCCCGACTCATGTTCGAAGACTGACACAGTATCGGGATACGCGACAAAGATCCCGTCGAGTCCATCATCTAGATTGAACTCCATCCGAGTCTGTTGCAACACAAAGTTGCTCACCTCACTATCTCGTCTCATGCAATATCCCCAACTCATGTCCGAAGACTGATACTGTGTCGGGGCTTGATAAACAAACCCCCGACTCATGTCCGAAGACTGACACAGTACCGGGATACGTGACAGAGATCTCATCTCTCTATCTTGTCTCATGCAATACCCCCGATCATGTCCGAAGACTGATGCTGTGTCGGGGCTTTACAAACAAACCCCCGACTCATGTCCGAAGACTAACAAAGCACCGGGGCACGCGACAAAGATCCTCCTTTGAGTCTGTTGTGACACAGAGTCGCTCACCTCATACATACACTGTTTAGCTTTACGTTCGTTTGTTCATTCATTAATGCATGTGTTCATTCATTACATTCCTTTTTCGTTATCTTTCACTTTACGTTACATAATACTTTTCATTCATTCATACACGTATACGTAAAGATACGAAAAGATAAACATACATCGAAGCAAGGAACATCGGCATTTACAAGTCATCAGTATTCACCATCTATCATGGCAACATCATACTTAACCTACATACATCATGCATACACATACGATACCGTTATCATCGGGCCCAACATAACTTCTAAGCCTCGACAGTTATCGCACATGCACCTACGGGAGCTATCACATCGTTACTTCCCCGTGCTATTTTCCCGAAGGCCCGTAATTGGACTATACCTCTCCTCGTACACATCAGCCCTATTTAGACGATTGGGCAACCTTCAGTCGCATGGCTTCCATGCGACTGAACACTATGCGATTGGACCCATGCGGATGAGCATCCATGCGGATGAACACCCAATCGTGCAATGGACACTATGCGAATGGGCTCTTATGCGACTGAACCCTCAGTCGTGCGACTAAATAGCTAAGCGAATGGGCGTATGCGACTGAGCCCTCAACCGTATGACCTGTCGTGCGATTGAACCTCCAGTCGTGCGATTGAGCTCCAGTCGTGCGATTGAGCTTCAATCGTCCTACAGTCGTGCGGTTGGCCCTCCAGTCGCCTAGCCCTAACTGGGCAGCGATTCACGACCTCCAAATCCTTCCAAATTCATTTTAAGCCCAAATTAACCCTCCTAAACCTTAAGGACTCATACTATGACAACATTCAAGCACATACACGTCCAAAATCGTACTCTAAACACGCTATACACATACACATTCATACATACACGGGTTAAACACCCAAAACCCGAAAATAGTTTCAGATGTGTTCCAGCCCCAAAATCCTTCAAAAACATGTAAAAGAGGGGTTCTAGAAACTCGCATGTACTATCCCGTTGAGTAGAGCTTCGATTCAACCGCTACACGTCGCTTTTTGCACTCTCGAACCCGCTTGAACCAAGCTTTCTTCTCCTCTTTTCCCATTTCTCTTCTTTCTCTCTGGTTTCGCAACTGTGGAGAGAGGGTAAGGGCTACCCTCTCCCTTAAATACTACAGTCTAGTTGCCCGAGCTTCTATGCGACTGAACCTCAGCCGCATGAACTCCATGCGATTGGACACTCCAATCGTGCGACTATCATGCGTACGGAGCTCCAGTCGTGCGAACTATCATGCGATTGGACGCTCCAGTCGCATGACACTCAAAACCGAAATTTCCGGGTGGTACAATAATCAACCCCTTGAGTTTGAGTGAAACCTTTTGGTACAAGTCTTGCCTTGTATGTATCCATTTTTCCATGCATATCCGTTTCTTTCTTGAAAACCCACTTGCATCCAACCAGTTTGGTGTTAAGTGAAGGGTCAACCATTCCCAAACTTGGTTTTCATACATGGATTGCATCTCTACGTTCATGGCTTCTAGCCATTTGTCACCATCCGAATTGGACATTGCTTCATGGTATGTAGTTGGCTCACCGGAGTCAACCACGTAGCATCCATTCATGAAAAAACCATATCTTTCAGGTGGAATGCTAACTCTACCAGATCTGCGAACGTTTGTGTGTATTGATCAACCTTTTGATTATCATCAACAACCTCTTGTTGATTGCGAGTGTCAACCAAACATGTATCGGCTTGTGGATCTTGATCCTTATCAATTTCCACTGTTCTATACGTCATTCCTTCCATAAGGAACTTGGCTTCCAAGAACTCTGCCTTTCTAGCAATAAATACCTTTTACTCTGTTGGATCAAAGAAGTAGTATCCTATACAGTCTTTGGGGTACCCAACAAATATACACTTAGTAGATCGACTTTCCAACTTGTTTTAGGTGTTTTTCTTAACATAAGCTTCACAACCCCATACTTTTAAATATGATAGCATGGAACTCTTCCCTGCCATACTTCAAAAGGTGTCGAATCCACTTTCTTGGTTGGGGCCATATTCAAAATACGAACCGAAGAGAGTAATGCGAAACCCCAAAATGATAGAGGTAGTGAGCTTACGGCATCATAGATCAAACCATATCCAATAAGGTTCGGTTTCTCCTTTCAGGCACACCATTATGTTGTGGTGTTTCGGGTGGAGTAAGTTGTGAGATGAAACCACAACTTCTTAGATGATCCTGAAAAGCCTCACTGAGGTATTCACTCCTCTATCTGAACAAAGAACTTTGATAGATTTGTTGAGTTGATTTTCTTCATCATTCTTGAAGATTTTGAACATTTCAAAAGCTTTATATTTATGTGTCATCAAGTACACATACCCATAGCGAATATAATCGTCGGTAAAGGTAATGAAGTATCTTTCACCATTTCTTGTCATTGTCTTAAAAGGACCACATACATCCGAATGTATGATTATCAATAAGTCTTTTGCCCTCTCGTTAGTACCACTAAAGGGTGACTTGGTCATCTTACCTTATAGACAAGATTCACACTTATCAAATGAACATTTTCATTTGTTTTCAAAAGACCATTCTTTTGAAGAGCTGAATCCGATTCTTGTTTATGTGACCAAGATGACAATGCCAAAGATATGAATCACTTAAACCCATTTTAGTTTCTTGGTGTTTGTTTGGTATAATGAGTTATTAAAGGGTGAATCATCATGAACTATTCATAGATACCTTTAAAAGGCATAGCCTTAAAATAAAATACATCATCCATAGAAACATAAATACCATTGTTTACAAACTTTAAATCATAACCATATATTTTATTCCTAAAATATAGGCGGCTTCACCGAGATCTTTTATGGAAAAACAACTTCCAAGCCAGGTTTTAACACCTTCCATGGTTGGAATAACATTTCCAAATAGTAGTATGTCACCAACATACAATACTAAGAATGTAATTATGCTCCCACTGGCCTTCTGTATACACAAGCCTCGTCAGCATTCTTATGAAACCAAATTTCTTGATCTCTTTATCAAAACGTTGATTCCAACTACTCGATTCTTGTTTCAATCCATAGATTGATCTATTTAACTTGCATACTTTATTAGGATGTTGTGGATCGACAAAACCTTCGGGCTGAACCATATGGACAGTCTCTTCGAGATGTCCATTAAGAAAAGCGGTTTTGACATCAATTTGACAAATCCCATAGTCATAATGAGCAGCTATGGGAAACAATATCCTAATTGACTTTAGCACTGCCACAGCGCGAAGGTTTCATCATAATCAACCCCTTGAGTTTGAGTGAAACCTTTTGGTACAAGTCTTGCCTTGTATGTATCCAAGTTTCCATGCATATCCGTTTTCTTCTTGAAAACCCACTTGCATCCGACCAGTTGGTGTTAAGTGAAGGGTCAACCGATTCCCAAACTTGGTTGTCATACATGGATTGCATCTCTGCGTTCATGGCTTCTAGCCTTTTGTCACAATCCAAATTGGACATTGCATCATGGTATGTAGTTGGCTCATCGGAGTCAACCACGTAGCATCCATTCATGAAAAAAACCATATCTTTCAGGTGGAATGCTAACTCTACCAGATCTGCGAACGTTTGTGTGTATTGATCAACCTCTTGATTATCATCAACAACCTCTTGTTGATTGCTAGTGTCAACCAAACATGTATCGGCTTGTGGATCTTGATCCTCATCAAATTCCACTGTTCTATACGTCATTCCTTCCATAAGGAACTTGGCTTCCAAGAACTCTGCCTTTCGAGCAATAAATACCTTTTGCTCTGTTGGATCAAAGAAGTAGTATCCTATACAGTCATTGGAGTACCCAACAAATATACACTGAGTAGATCGACTTTCCAACTTGTTTTGGGTGTTTTGCTTAACATAAGCTTCACAATCCCATACTTTTAAATATGATAACGTTGGAACTCTTCCCCGCCGTATTTCAAAAGGTGTCGAATCCACTTTCTTGGTCGGGGCCATATTCAAAATACGAGCCGAAGAGAGTAATGCGAAGCCCCAAAATGATAGAGGTAGTGAGCTTACAGCCATCATAGATCAAACCATATCCAATAAGTTTTGGTTTCTCCTTTCAGGCACACCATTATGTTGTGGTGTTCCGGGTGGTGTAAGTTGTGAGATGATCCCACAACTTCTTAGATGATCCCACAACTTCTTAGATGATCCTGAAAAGCCTCACTGAGGTATTCACCTCCTCTATCTGAACGAAGAACTTTGATAGATTTGTTGAGTTGATTTCTACTTCATTCTTAAAGATTTTGAACATTTCAAAAGATTTATATTTATGTGTCATCAAGTACACATACCCATAGCGACTGTAATCGTCGGTAAAGGTAATGAAGTATCTTTCACCATTTCTTTCATTGTCTTAAAAGGACCATATACCCGAATGTATGATTATCAATAAGTCTTTTGCCCTCTCGTTAGTACCACTAAAGGGCGACTTGGTCATCTTACCTTGTAAACAAGATTCACACTTATCAAATGAACCATTTCATTTGTTTTCAAAAGACCATTCTTTTGAAGTGCTTGAATCCGATTCTTGTTATGTGACTAAGACGACAATGCCAAATATATGAATCACTTAAACCCATTTTAAGTTTCTTGGTGTTTGTTTGGTATAATGAGTAATAAAGGATGAATCATCATGAACTAATTCATAGATACCATTAAAAGGCATAGCCTTAAAATAAAATATCATCCATAGAAACATAAATACCATTGTTTACAAACTTTAAATCATAACCATATTGTTTAAAAGGGAAACAGAAATTATGTTCCTAGTCAAACTAGGAGCATACAAAATTTTTAAGAACAACTTCCAAACCATTTGAAAGTTTCAAAATATAGTCTGCTTGGGCTTCGACATCAACTTTTGCTCCGTTGCCCATGTAGAGACTCGTGTCTCCCTTCCTAAAGTGCTTATTGTTTTGAACCCCTGTAACAAATTGCAAATGTGAGTTCCACATCCGGTATCCAGTACCATGTGTTTGAAGAAATAACATTTAAACCAATATGAATCATGAAAGTTGTACCTGAGGTTGCGCAGCATCCCTCTTGTTCCTCAACTGTTTGAGATAGGTTGGACAATTTCTTTTCCAATGTCCTATCTCACCACACTCAAAGCACGGATCGTTCTCCATTACCTTAGGCTTCTTAAGCTTAGGCTTTGGAGGTTCTGCTTTAGCTTTCCCTTTTCCCTTCCCTTTGACGTACCCTTTCCTTTGGCAACATTTGCCTTGGGATCGGGGAATGGCCTTTTCTTATAGCCTCCCTCATTGATCGAAAGAACAGGTAGAACCTTTCCACCCATCCACGCCTCAGCTGTTTTGAGCATTGCGTGAAGCTCACCAATGCTCTTGTCCATCCGTTCATATTGTAGTTCATTATAACGTCTCAAACTTTTTAGTTAGCCCATTAAGGATCAAATCCGTGGCCAACTCCTTAAAGACGGGACAGTTAAGCCTCTCGAGGCGATCAATGTGGCTTTTCATCTTGAGTACATAAGATGATACCGGTGGGTTTCTTCCATATGACACGCGTGAAGCGCTCGAACCATTTCAAAGTGCTCTACCCTAGCTTGTTGAAGGAACATTTCCTTCAACTGGGTAATCATGTCATATGCCCCATGATGCTCCAAATCCTTTTGGATTTCAGGAATCATAGTTCCCAACATAAGGCAAGAAACCTGCATGGAATCCTTAGTGTATGAAGCCAATCGTTATAGGCCTCAACATCCTCGGGGCGGGTTGCTCAGGAAGGAGATCTTCAAGGACATAGGCCTTTTTCTCTTGCTTGAGAATGATTCTCAAGTTTTGAAACCAGTCCATGAAATTATTGTGGTTAAGATGATCCCTCTCTAAGATAGTTCTCAGCGATAGGGTATGGACGGTCGGGGTGGTAGCGTTATTGTTTGCGGCCATTTCTACAAAATTTACAAAGATCATATTAGTATTTCTTAAAAATTACATTTTAATCATTAATACCCTTTAATGTCTCATAGATAATTAATAATTAAAACCTAGAATCCAATTTACATTAAATGATGGTTAGGTGACCTTTATCCCATTATTTAAATTTAACAAGGTAGTCAACACTTGACAATTTGCAACCTTTTGCAATTTCTAGCCTTATGGGATCGGTTAAACATCTTATGTTTAGTTGGCATGTAAAATCCCATCAGCACCATTGTACGCCATGCTTCGGTGACCCTATGCACATGGTTTCCAATTTAAGTCGTCCTACTTACACGCACATGTGGGTTTATACATACAAGTGGTTAGGTGACCTTTATCCCATAAATACGTTAAGCCCACCTCAAACACACAAGTTCCCTAAAGTGGTTAGGTGACCTTTATCCCACAAATAGTTCTCAAGTGATTCGATCGTCATGTAAGAGGATGGTGTTAAACTTGTTTCTAATGGGATTTAAGTTTTCATTAATTCTAGTTTTGAAAACTCTATGTACCTTGTATTTGCATGCTTTCAAAAACATGGTACCCTATGGTTCTATTTTTAGTAAAACCCTTTTATTAAAATCATTAATCCTTTTAATAACCTTTTATTAATCACTTAATGATTAGGAACCATAAATTTTCAGCTTGTTTTGTTTGTTATGCATATCCAAATATCAAACAATCAACCAAAATTAAACAAATCAAACAAGCACAACCATTCAATCACAAGTACATAACTATAGCCACTAAGTTGACCACACTTGTTTTCCATCACAAGTGTTGTCATAAGGTCATCCCTAAGGGTTTAGAATTGACACTTCAAAGTGTCCATGAACTCCCACTTGAATCCGCATCCGGATGCTTCAAGTGTCCATGTCTTTTGTGTCCTTGCTTTGCACCTTCCTTGGTTCACCATCTTGTGTATCTTCTTTTACAAAATATATCCTAATACATTTTTCTAGTAAAAGAAATACATCTATTCTATTTATTACATAACAAATGAATAAATAAATTACAAACCAAAAGGATACAAACACAAAAGAAATTATTACAACCCTTTGAATGAATAAAACCAAACATGACCAAATCATCCAAACACAACCAAATCCAAAACTAAAACAGTCTAGGCCATGTTATGCACCGGAATATGTATCCAAATACAAAATTTCAAGAACAAAATAAAACCCCATTTAACCCTAATTTTCAGCCAACATAAACCAAGAATTTAGGGTTTTTTGTCCAAACAACACAATCAACCATTTGATATATATCTTTCAAGGTTTAATCATAAGCATGGATGATATAACTTTGAAAGATGGGGATTCATAATATCATCATAAAACAGCGCCTAAAAGGTTGTTAAAGTCCCATAAAACCAATTTCATAAGGACAAAAGAAGCTAGTCATCCATATATCCGGCTCTAGATGCCAATGTTGGGTTTTGTTGGACACATTATCAAAGTAAATTAACCATTTAAACTTGAAAATGCAGCAGAAACAAACCTTAATATCATGTTTTATAATCTGAAAATTAAGGCTTATTACTTAGTAACAACAAACCCAAGAACAAAGGATCAAATATATGTGAATGGACTAGCTATCAAGAAGAAATAACAACCAAGAACAACACATACAAACTACCTTTTGTAGAGCTGCTGAAACGATTTGACCACCCAAAAACGAGGTTCTTGAACGACCAAAACACAAGGAGAGGTGTCCTCAAGCTTGCATACCACAAGCATCAAGCAAACATCTTCTTGCTAGGATTTGACCACCCAAAACGAACCAAAAGGAGCTGCAGAAAACGTTTTATTCAGCTTGTTCTTCTTCAAGAATAGAGAGAAAATGGTCCTTGTGGTTCTTGCATGTATGAGAGAGAGTGAGAGGTTGAGTGTGTGACTATCAAGAGTGTCTTGTTCCAAGACAAACTTGAAGCCAAACCTCCATAAAGGGGCTGCCAAAAATGCCTTTAAAAAAAGGTTTTCCCCCCAATTTTATCAACCATTTTATTTAACTAATCACTAGTATAAGTTATGTAATTAACCTTTTAATTATATAACTTATACATGATGCACCAATTTAAATAACATTACAAATAATACCCTAAAGTTGTTCCATCTCATATGCAACTTATTTAGAAAACCCATTTTCTAAATTGGTGTAATTATTTAATTGCATGATCATATCATCAATTAAATTTTAATTGGTGTTTGCTAACTTGTTATTGGGTATGACCCGACTTGGATCATAACGTACTAACCACATCAATGTTCTATGTGTCTTGGGCATAAAGAATCTAACACCTACCTCCAGCTGCAAGAACTCTCTCTCAACTTTGTCCAGCTCCCTATAGGGTAGAACTCCTTAACTACCAACCTCTTCAACTCCTTCCACCTCATCCTCTCGACTGCCTAGTATCCTCAACCTAGACAATGTTGTCCCACCAGCATAAGGCCTAGTCCACAAAGGAAGGGTAGCAAACTTCACCTTCTGATCCTCGCGGCACTTACTAATGTCAAGTACCGCCTCCATCTCTCTCACCCAACGATGTGCAACAGGAACACTCCTATTTCCATAAAAGGTAGGGGGCCTACACCTTTGGAATTCTCCATAGGTGCATCCCTCATAGTCTTCTGCATAGCTTACTCTTCATCATCATTACTGGAGGCAATCGTCTCAGCCTCAGGCTGCTCCCTTTCTTCCTTCTTGTCATTCCCTCTCTCAGCGGCTTTCTACTTTTCCTTTTTTTCCCTCTTCTCATCCTTCCTCACAGCTCTAATAACTTCGCTCACCATAAACGGTAGAATTCTCTGCATAACCTGATGTACCTCCTCAACTACCGCCTCCTTCACTGAGGCCCTTAGATTGGTGCTCTCATCGACGCCCTCGTGCTGATGAACATCATGATCTATAGGGGTCGTTTTAGCAGCCCTAACCCCTCTCCTTGTGGCACGTGTTCCAGTACCACGTCCACCATGCATCCACCTCGTGAGGCCTTGGATGATTTACCTCCGACCATCTCTAAACACTATAAGATTTAAACACTAACACGGTCAATCAAGGCAATAGCTCGGATTATGTCAAGTATAGTAAGTCCCTAATTACAATGGCTAGTTATGATTAGCCACTTATTTTACTCTTCATTCCCTAAGCATTCCCTATCCTGACTACATTAGTATCTAAATCTACACAAAAGCACACAAGCCACATAACATGTACACATAATGCCGATTAACATTAACTTACATAAAATGTTTACATAAAACCTTTTCCTGCAGGCACGTAGCTATTAGGACTGGAATCCATTTCCTTTCATCCCATACTCAGTTTAAGATTAGGTTTTGTACCCAATTCTCTTAAACCTTAGCTCTGATACCAACTTGTAAGGCCCCGTTTCTGGGACGCTTACAGTTGGACAGTCATCGCATAAAACATTTTAAAACATACATCATTTTTGCAGCGGAATTTAAAACTTTATTTAGTAATTAAAACATGTCATTTCATTACATTACCTCATTCATTTACATATCTACATACAATAACATGTCAAAATCTGGATGCCAGCCTCTGAACGCTCCCAGTAGCTTATGCATCCATGCCTGCAACCCCCCAGCATCAACAAAATACATGCCAACTATCATGCATACAAAAAGTCAGCGTCACTAAGTGAGTTCAAGTTTTTACAACAAAGATACTTTACTTCTTTTGAAAACCAAAACTTTACATTCATTCATGGTCATACATCCTACGTACACATTGATAATAATTATTATTATCTTCTTTATCATTCGCTCATTCATTCATTCCTTCTTTCGATTAGTATTATCGCACGTAAACATATGGATCCCGTCACGTGCACCCCCGTCCCCTACCAAAGACAGTACTAGGGTACGTGACAAGGAATCCCTTTCGAGTTAATCTCAAGATTGAACTCCTTCGCATCAATCTCAATGATTGCACTCCCTTCGAGTCAATCCCAATGATTGAACTCCCTTCGAGTCAATCTTAATGATTGAATCCCTTTGAGTCAATCTCAATCATTGAACTCCCTTCGAGCCAATAATAGGCTCCCTTCTAGTCATTAATAGACTCCCTTTGAGTCTATCTCAAGGATAGACTCCCCGTGTGCATCCTTCAGGTTCGCTAAACCTCACACAGTTGAGCTAACGACAACATGGCCGTGCACGTCCCTTTTGTTGTTTGCAAGTCTTTCATTCGCTCTTTACGTTCCACTTTTCATTATTGTTATCTTTCACTTTCATCCATAATAGTTTACGTTCATTCATTCATACACATACCACACAAAGTCATAACATAATACATAACGTATTACATAGCATAATACATACGTTTTGAAAACTATTTAATGAAGAAAGATAACACATCACACACACATATACACATAAAAAACCTTATTACATCATCATGCATTCATCAAGCATAGACCATCACATCATAGCGGGGCCTATCTCAAACATCTCCATCTTAAAACCCCTTAGAAAATCTTAAGTCCAAAATGAGGCACATGGAACATTTTAGGTGCATGAGCATAAAAATTTGCTAAGTAAAACAGTCTGGGCATATTACAACTATGCAGGCGCATTACCACTATGCAGGCTTATTACCACTATGCAGGCGCATGAGCCTGCTTAGGCACATCGACATTTAGGCGCATGGACAACTCTTAGGCGCATGAGCACTATTGGGCGCATGGCCACTACTTGGGTGCATGGGCAACAGTTGGGCGCATGAGAACTTTTCTTGGGCACATGGGCCACTGTTCAGGCACATGGCCTATACTTAGGCGCATGGCCAACATGCTGGGCACATGTGGTACTGTGTGGGCCAATAGGAACTTTCTGAAATGTTATTTATGCTACAAACAACACATGAATCGTTTCTAAACTTACCCAAACACAGTCTGACATACTAAGGCCCTTAAAACATACTAACAACAGTTCTAACCACCAAATTAACATTAAAACTTACTTTCATAGAACATCATTCGAACAAATTGCAGAAACATACAGTTAACTCTTTAAAACATTTGTTCGGTATGCATAATAGCCCTAAGAAGTTGAAAATCATTAAAAGAGGGGTTCTAGAAGTCACTAAAGCAAACCTTCAAGCAAAACACTTACACTAGCAAATTCAACTCCAAATCCCTGAGAACAAGTACTAGAACGTCAAGAACATCGGTCAAGAAGTTGTGTATTCGGTTGAAACCGAACATATACTCGAGAAACTTATCTTTTGCTGCTTCTTCTTCCTTTCTCTCTCTAGAACCGAGAGTTCTTCTTCTTCCTTTCCTTTAACCAAGGGCAAAAGCATGCTTTGGTTTAAAGTGGGCGGCTATACTTCCATATATATTCAAATAATAAGGTTTTGTACTTTGTACACTTTATCCCCTCCACTTGTGCCCATTATATTTTCTTTCTATTTATTTTCCTTTACTCTTTGTTTAAATAAATTTTGAGGTGTTACATGAAGCAAGTTGACAATGACATCTTCATAAGTCAGTCAAAGTATGTATAGCACATACTTACATGATTCAACATGACTGAATGTAAGGGGCAAAGACACCCATAGCCAGAAACCACTCCCTTGGACCTGATCTTGAGGGGTAGTGTGCAGATGAACATCTTTACAGGGCTATGATTGGGTCTCTCATGTACCTTACAGCCAACAGGCCTAATATCATGTTTGCTATATGCATATGTGCAAGATATCAAGTTAACCCTAAGATGTCACACCTGGTTACTGTCAAAAGAATTCTTAGATATCTTAAAAGTGTTACTAAGCTTGGCCTTTGGTATCCAAAGAATTCTGACTTCAATGTGTATACTTATACAGATAGTGACTATGGTGGCTGCAATATGACTGCAAAGTCCACATTTGGGGGATGTCAATTCCTTGGTGGAAGGATAGTCTTGAAGATCAAGTATAGGTTGGACTAACATTAGATTAGTTTATGTTTATACTACTTTGTAATCGGATTAATGTTAGTGGCTTTTGTATGTTGATTTGTTTAGTTTATGTTATTTCGTAGTCCAGCGAAACTGTGAGCAAGACTGTAGTTTCACTCACAGTCAGCTGTTTAGTTTACCCGGTGAAACTGTTATTTCTGCCAGGCGAAACTATAGTTTCGGCCGCACAGTTTCACAGTCAACGAAACTGTCTGCGAAACTAAGATTGCTATAAATAGAAATGAGCTTGCTCGTTGTTGGGCATCCTTCAAAAACCCTAATCGAGTGTTTGTGTTGCAAGAGTCATTTGTAAGCTGTCATTCACCGATATATATTGAGCTCATCTTCTTTTAATGGTATTGTTGCTTTGTGGGTTATATTTAAAAACATTTAGCTTGTTCTTGTTCATCTTATTCATTGTGTTTGTTGTTATTTCTGGTATTGAAAGATTCAAACCTTCATTTGTACTGAAAATCAATCATATAGACCAACAATTTGGTATCAGAGCCTTAGTGCTCTTAATTGTTTGAGGTTTTTGGTTGTTTTTGTTCAATATCACTGTTTCATCAATTCTAGATCAATTTTAAGTTTATTTGATATGGAATTTGATTGAAGTTTGCTTGCTTTTGTTTGGGAAAGATCTGTGAATCATCATATCTCAAATTCGTTGAGATTTGGGTGATTTCAGATTGTTTTCGGGGTTTACATGGTTTTCAGATTCATCCAGCAAAACTACGGTTTCTTACAGCAAAACTACCACACTCTTCCAGCGAAACTACAAGTATATTACACCTTGTAGTTGTTCTTAGCCTTTCTGTGAAAGTAGAAACCCTGAATGAAAGTTCAATAGTGCTTGTGTCCACTTTCAAGCAAAATTGCTTTCGAAAGTACCCTAAACGAAAGTTCAAGCTTGTTTCCTGCGAAACTCTCAGCGAAACTAAGCTTTTCAAGCTTCCGGCTACTGAAATTGCTGCCGAAATTGCTGCCGAAATTGCTAGCGAAATAACCATTCTCTGCGAAACTAGTTTTTGCGAAACTAGCTCAGCGATATTACACATTTTCTCCGAAACTGCCTTTCTCTTCTGCGAAATAGCATGTCAAATATGACTTCTCTCACTCTTGCTGATTTAGAGAGTGCTGATCCTAATAGACCTCCAAGACTCATAAACGGTGACAACTTTGAAGACTGGAAGAGATGTCTCAAAGCCTTTTTCTTCTACACCGACCATAACCAATGGTAATCTATCATCACTGGTCCACACAAGCCAATCGTTACTGTTGGTGGTACCATATCTCAAAACATGGATCCTGCCACATTCACAAGAAGGATCAGAAGCTGATTGATCGAGACCAGAAAGCTTTTGGAGCATTAACTCTATGTCTTGCACCTAATATCTATAGTTGATTTGCTGAACACAAGGATGCAAAATCTTTGTATGATGCATTGTGTGAATTCTATGATGGAAATGAAGATCTTAAGAAGGACAAGAAAGCCCAAGCTCAGAAGGAGTTTAATTCATTTGTCGGACATAAAAACAAAGACCTCACTGACATCACCAATCGATTTTTGTCAGTATCAAGTACTCTAAAGAAGTATGATGATCAGTTGGGTAATCACGAGCAGGTGAATAAGCTCCTAGACTCTCTACCACCCAATGGAGCTTACAAGTGAGAATGTTGAAGCAAGAGAGAAACTTTGCTGATTACAAGCTTATGGATGTAATCAACAAACTGAAATCCTTTGATTTAGATCTGAAGAGACGGGAATTTAATCAAACTATGATGCCTACATCCGATTATACCCAGAATGCTACATTACTGTCTTCCGCTACAAGCTCTCCAATACAGGCATCTCATCAAGGCGGAGTGAACACCGGTGACTATTCTGGAGGTTGTGGTAGTACTGGGAGAGATCAAGCGAACTTGAAAGCAACTTTGAAGCTTCTGTTCCATCTGAGATGATGGCTCTTTTTGGTATGTTCGTTTAGAGTTATGAAGCTCTTGTAGCTTGGGATTTGAAAGGAAAAGGGATGACGATGGAAGATATGTATCAGGTGGACCCTGATGATCTTAAAGAGACTGACATTCAATGGCAAATGGCAATGTTGACACTTAGAGCCCGAAGATTTATAGAGCGCACTGGCAGAAAGAATTTTGGAGGTCAAAGCTCTAACTCCAACTGGGTTTTGATTAGTCTAAACTAAGGTGTTTCAATTGCAAATAGTTGGGACACTTCAAACGTGAATGTCCATTGCCAATCGTCATGACCCTGGTAATTCAGGAGTTCCAAGATTAGTTTCAAGTGGGGGTAAAGAGGAAGCGAGTCATAAGAAAAGACTGCATTGATTTCTAACTTTGATTGGAGTGCTGAAGTTGAAGAGACGAGAGAAGAGGTTAATCAAGCACTGGTGGCTGAGATCGTGGAAGGAATGAGGAAGGTGAATTGTGAGGATGACTTTGATCAATTCAAGGAATTTAAGGATGAAGATGAAGTGACTAAGGAGGTGAAGGAGGATGAGAAGGTGAAAAAAGATAATATGGAGGAGATCATGAGGAAGGAAGTCAGGATGATGCTGCTACCACTATCGAGGAAAACAAGTTGAGTACTCCGGTGTGTCAATGTGAGAAAGCTCTTGCAGCTGAAAAAGTGGTGATGGGTCTTCCTATGAGGTAATTCAGGATATGTGTTCTTCAGCTTGCAAAATCAGGTTATTTGGGGTCTATAAAGGTAATCATTTATTGATTGATAACGAAAAGGATTTGAAACGAATTAATGAGGAACTTAAAATAAACGAGTCTAAATATTCTGTTAAATGATATGAGGCTTTAAAAGACAATGATCACCTAAAAAGAATACTTTTGGAAGGAAATGTTGAGATTAATACTTTGACTGAAAGGGTTGCTCTTGCTAAGTTTGAAACAAGCAAGATTCAGTCAAAGCTTGATAAATGGACTATATAGGGAATGAAACATGACGATTTATTAAATCTCAACGGGGGGCTAGGATTAAAACAGGTTTGGGATACGAAAATTCTTAGTTTTATCCTCCTCCTAGTACTTACTGTTATTCACCTATGCATGTTCCTCATCCTCTAATGATTTGATCCAAATAGATACTAACAGTATGTCTGTAGGTTTAGAAGGTGTGAACCCTAAGCATGTTCGTGAGGACTACGATTATGGACCGACTAGCGGGCTTGGATGCTCTAGCCTTAGTACACCTGAATCTCAGCATTCTATTTTAGATCATAAATCTAGTTTAAATTCTGTTTTTGTCTCCAGTGATTCTGTAACAGACTCTATTTCCTCATGTTCTAGTGATGTTTCTGCTTCATCTTTAAATCCTGTGGATTATGATGTTGCTACTCCTTCTGATTGTGTTAATCTTGTGACTAATACCACTATAAAGTGTAATGAGCAAATTAAAATTAATTGCTTTGAAAAATTCTTTTCTCACCCTATTCCATCTTTTACTCCAGCTAAAATTTTTGTGTCAAATGAAAGGGTCACATCTTCATCTGAAGCAAGTACAAGTGGTACAAATACCACATGCATCTCAGATAACATCTCATCTTCTTTTGTAAATAATCATTCTTTACAAATAAAAGCAGATCTATAGACATGTATGAGACATACAGTGACGTTGATTCTAGACTATCTGAATGTGATGAGGAAAAATGCATTGATAAAATCCCAACCTTATTACATAATAGACCTAAATTAAAATCACATTGTTTTCGATGTGGTAAAGATGATCATGTAGTTAAGCATTTTCCTCAGCTTCATTATAGACATGCTAATAGCAATTCTTTTGGGAATAGGTTAACTCAATTGGTTAACAATTTCTTTTATAAGAAATATGTGACTCCTAAAACCAAAGTTGTTCAAACTTGGGTTCCCATTTCACCTGGTTAACTTTTTCTTTGATATTTTTGCAGGAGACATCCACTAAAGTTGTAAATAGTGTGTGGCATGTTGATAGTGGATGCTCCAGACATATGACGGGACTTAAAGATGTTTTGACCAATTATCGAATAATAGATGGAGGTTATGTCACATTCGCTGGCAACAAGAAAGGAGGGAAAATGATTGGTCAAGGAGAAGCTTCCAACGGCTCCCTTACCTTAGAGAAAGTCAACGAAGTACGTGAGCTTGCGTTAAATCTGTTGAGTGTCTCTTAGATTTGTAATAAAAGCATTCCGGTCTTATTCAAGTCAAATGAATGTCTCTTTTTGAAATCTGTGATTGATATTCTAGATGATATGGTACTAATACGGGCTCCAAGAAAGCATGATACATATCTTCTTGATATGAGTTCAAAGGAGTCCATGTAAACCGTCACCTGTCTTTTGTCCAAAGCTTACACCTCTGAGTCTTTCTTATGGCATCACAGATTGGGCCACGTTAATTTTAAAAATATAAACAAATTAGTTAAAAACAATCTTTTTAGGGGTTTTACCTTTAAAAGATTTTTCTGTGGTTGAAAAATGCATGGCGTGCGCCAAGGGAAAACAACATAAGAAACCAGATAAACCAAAAATTTAAAATAACATATCCAATCCCCTAGAGTTGTTACATACTGATTTGTTTAGCCCAATCAGCGTTAAATCAATTGCTAAGAAATCTTTCTGTCTTGTGGTTACAGATGATTTTTTCAGATACTCCTGGGTGAGATTTCTTGCTCACAAAGGAGAGACTGCAGAGGAACTACAAAAGTTAATCCTTTCGATTGAAACGATAAGTAAGAGGAAGGTTATGGCCATCCGAAGTGACAATGGTACTGAATTCAAAAATCAAATCTTTGATTCTTTCTGTGTCGCTAAAGGAATTTAAAGACAGTATAGTGCTGCAAGGACTCCTCAACAGAATGGTGTGGCTGAACGAAAGAATCGCACCCTCATTGAAGCTGCTCGTACAATGTTAATTGAATCCTCCTTACCCATCATCTTTGGGCTGAGGCGGTGAATTGTGCTTCATATATTCTAAACAGGGTGTTGATAGTCAAGGACAAAATGAAGACTCCTTATGAACTATTTCATAAGAGAAATCCTTTGATTTACTTCTTTCGACCATTCGGTTGCTCGTGCACTTTATTGAATACACAGGCGCAGAAGACGAAATTCAGTGCCGTGTCTGACGAATGTTACTTTGTTGGCTATTCTTCTTCTCAAAAGGCTTATCGGGTATATAACAAGAGAACACATATTGTTCAAAATTCCTTCTATGTTGATTGGCAGGAATCTAATTCCTCCGATGTCGATCTGAAACCGCATGGTTCTTTCACTCCGATATGGTGTTCAACTCATTTAATCTTCCAGTCTTTGATAATGAGCGTCTGTCTTCCATATTCAAACAAATATCATTCCTTCAACTCCATTACCTGTCGAACCTATAGCCCACCCACCACATCTTCAAATGATGCTACATTAGTTGATGTTGCATTTTCTTCATCATCATTTGACCTTCCACCTCCACCTGTTTTAGCATCTCTTCCCTCATCCCCTACATGTACCACATCTCAGCCGACATCTCCCATACCTCAAATTCATCTCCCACATCTCAGCCGACATCTCTTCACCATCACCTTTATCCTCATCACCTTTAACTACCCAGCAACAATCCTTTAGCCAACCATCTTCAAATACGCCATCCATGCCCATTGATTTCAAAACCCTGATAGATCATCCACATGATAACATCATACGATCTATCACCGATGGAGTTTGGATGCGGAGTCAATCTTGTATGATTAACGTTTGTCTATCTCTTGTTTTATATCATAAATCGTCCCTAAAAATGTTCATGAAGCTCTTCAGGACCTTGTTGGGTTGGATCGATGCAATTAGAGTTGCAACAGTTTCGGAAACTCAAGGTGTGGACTCGGGTCGATCTTCCACCAAACAAATGTTCAATTAGCACTAAATGGGTGTTCAAAAACAAACCTGATGACCGTGGCATTATGGTAAGAAACAAGTCCAGATTGGTAGTCCAGGGATTTGCTCAAGAAGAAGGGATTGACTACACCAAAGTCTTTATTCCAGCCGCCGTCTTGAAGCCATCAGAATCTTTTTGGCACATGCAGGCCATGAGCAATTCAAAGTGTATCAGATGGATGTCAAATGTGCATTTCTTTATGGAGACATTTATGAAGAGGTATATGTGTGTCAACCACCTGGTTTTGAGGATCCAAACTTTCCAGACAAAGTCTACAAGCTTGATAAGTCTCTTTATGGTCTTCATCAGGCTCCTCGAATCTGGTATGAGACTTTAACACAGTATCTCTTAAGCAATGGATTTCTCGTTGCACCATCGATATGACTTTATTTAAGAAGGAACTATATGGTGAGATGCTAATCGTACAAGTCTCTGTTGATGACCTTTTTTCTGGCTCCACCAAACCGAAGTTAAATCGGGAGTTTGAGGAAGTCATGTGCAGTTGATTTGAAATGAGCATGATGGGAGGGATGTGTTTTTCCTCAGGTTGCAAGTTGAACAAAAGCAAGAGGGAATTCTCATTCATCAGGAAAAGTACATTAAAGAAAAATTGAAGCAATTCAAGATGGATGACGCTTCTTCTGAGATGACTCCTTTTACTGCTCAAACCTACCTCACTCCTGATGAGAAAGGGAAACCGATTGATCCTCATCTTTACAGATCCATGATTGGTTCCTTATGTATCTTACATCAAGTTGTCCTGACATCACCTTTGCCGTGGGATAGTGTGCTCGATACCATTCTTCCCTGAAAGAGTCTCATGAGAAGGCTGTCAAATGAATCTTTCATTATCTTAAAGGCTTTTCTTGTTTAGGTCTTTGGTATCCTTACGGTGGAAATTTTGACTTACATGCCTATTCTGATAGTGATTCTAATGGCTGCAGGTTAAACAGAAAGTCAGTAATTGGAGGCTGTCAGTACGTAGGGGATTGTCTAGTACATGGCAAAGCAAGAAACAGACCATTGTCTCTCTCTCACGGGAGAAGCAGAATACATTGCTGCCTCTAGTTATTGCTCACAAGTGCTCTAGATTCAGCACCAGATGATTGACTATGGGATCCATTTTCTCCATACACTGTTGTTCTGTGACAACGAAGCAGCTATCCGCATCGCCAAGAATCCTATTCATCATTCCCGAACCAAGCACATCGAGACACGGATTCATGCAATCCGTGATGCTAAGGAAAGGGTTTCATTGATATTATCCTAAATGATACAAAAAAATCAAAAAGCAGATCTTTTCTTGAAATCTTTTGGTAAACCTCGTTTTTATGAATTGGTCTTGATGTTGGGTTTAATATATTCTTGAAACCCGTTTTCCTTAAAACAAACTATGTACATGTTGTCTATATCTCCTTCCTTATTCTTATTTTCTTTCTCTTCTGTATGCTCCATCGTCCTTCGCCATTTTCCATACAAATACATATAATATATATATATATATATATATGTATATGTATATATGTATATGTATATGTATATATATATATGTATATATATGTATATATATATGTGCGTATATATATATGTATATATGTATATATATATGTGCATATATATATATGTATATATGTATATATAATGTATATGTATACATATGTATATATATATGTACATATATACATATATATATACATATATATATACATATGTATATATATACACACATATATATATATATATATATGTATATATAGGTGTGTATATATATATTTGTGTATATGTATATTAATATGTTTAAGAAATTTCTCCATCTTGTTTAGTCGTAGAAATTTCGGGGGAGAATAATAACTGTTTCTCTTGCTTTCTTTTGCAGAAATTATCTAACTTTCTATGATGTCTGAACAATATGAAGGAGGTCAACGTGTGTTCGGATTTGCTTAATAGGTTCAGCTCGAAAGCAAAGTAGACAGTACTCCTGTAGCTTAACTAAAAGAATATGAAACGTGATGACTCGGATAATCTTCTTGACATCTTTGGCCTTCATAAAGTTTAAGTCCTTGTTTAAAAGGGTTGAGAATGGGACATCTCTGTGTTGTATTGTTCTTTTCATAAGCATCCTTGTTTCTAAACTACACATTCGTTCTCAAAAGCTATACGTTTATCCATCTTTGTATCCAAGAAGCTTCTTTGTGTACTTTTGTGTCTTGTGTTTGTGCTCATCTCCTCTGCTATATGGTAGTACTGACCTGGAGTGATGATCTCCTCTACTGTACAGAAGTACTGACCTGGAGCTCTCATCGGCCCAAAGTGATGATCTCCTCTATTGTACGATAGTACTGACCTGGAGCTCTCATCGACACAGTATGAAGAACTCCTCTACTGTACGGTAGTACTGACCTGGAGTGTTCATCAGTACAACATGATGATCTCCTTTGCTGTACGAGAGTACTGACCTGGAGCTCTTATCAATTGCTGTCTATAAGAATCTTGCCTTTCTGAAAAGGATCTTTGTTGTACGTCAAAAGAATTAATCAATCAGTCGGTGTCATTCGTTCAATATATCATGAGGATAGGATAAGTTTCTTTCCAAATGTCTGTGGGGACTGAGTCGTTCAATGTCTTCTTTAAATAAACCAACAACATGATAACAACAGCTACGGGTTACTTGTCGAAAAGAAGGCATGGGCTTAAAAAGGACAAGTATATATGCAATCTCAGCGAACTATGACTCTCGAGAAGATTCTTTCAGCCTCTCGTTCTTCCCTATGCTCTTTTCTTTGTTCTTGTTAAAATGATATGATGTTTGGTGTGATCGTGTAGGGCATTTTCTTTTGTTTTCCTTTATTGTGTTTATTTTGTCTTAAACTTCTTTTATTTATTTTTTTGCCTTTAATTATTATTTTAAAAAGGAAAAGGAAAAAATCATTTTTTTCAAAGTTTAGGGTTTCCAGCGAAATTATATTTTCGCTAGTAGTTTCGCAAGGCGAAACTGTAGTTTCGCATGGCGAGACTACAGCTTCGCTGATTCTTTCACCCTGGTTCTTTCGCCCTGGTTCTTTTGCACATTCTTTCGCTCGACGAAACTATAGTTTCGCTACTGTGAAAGTAAAGTTGCTGCGAAATTATTCACTGCGAAAGTAAAGATGTTGCTGCACTATTTACTATTTAATTCCTTCTCCGAAACTGCGTTCTCATTTTCGCAGTTTTGAGAGAAAGAGTTTAGGGTTTTTTAGAGGTTTTTCTTTAGCGAATCTATGATTGTGTGTTGTTTTGTGTCGTTTATTCATTGTTGCTTCTTCACAAGTGAGTTTCGAACTCAGGACCTTAGTTATATCTAGGTTTTAGTGCATCATTGTGGTTTATTTTGATTGAGACCGTTCGGTTGTCTCGCAGTTCATACTGCGAAACTACCTATAGTCCAGAGTAACTGAACGAAAGTTCTTGGTTATTCTGCGAAACTATGCAGTCATGATGTTCGAGCGAACTTAAGATTATCGCAAAACAAAACTCAGTTTCGCTGCGCCGAAACTATAGTTTCGGCCGGTCGATCTACCATACTGTCTTGCCGAAACTATTAGATTCTGCTGCCGAAATTGCCTTTTTCTCTTGCCGAAACTAAAATACTTTCAGCGAAACTACAATTTCGGCTAGCAAAGCTATCCTTTTTACTTAAATTTTAATCTTTTTCTTATTATTTTCTCTAATATTATTGTTCAACATATCATACTAAATCGTTCTATCTGATTTCAGATTAAATGGCAAATCTCAAGTTTGATGTGAGGAACAACATCACGGCCATTCTAGATGATACACACCCGAAAGCTGCCGGGTTTAGAGACTGCATAAGATGGTTGCAGAGATCCCCAATTGCTTACGCGATTTCACACTCCACCACTATATATGATTTACACATCAGAGATTTCTGGCGTACAGCTGAGTATGACACGAGGGCCGACTCACAGAGGATTGTGGCTAGGGTATTGGAGAATGATCTAATTATCACTGCTGAGGTCATATCAAGGGTGTTGACCCTTGATGAGGATTCAGGGGAGGAGGTTGCATTATCTAATCAGGAAGTATTTGATGCCTTCAGGTCAATGGGATATAAGGGTCCTCCGTTCGGACGAGAAGGAAATCAAAAAATCCTTTCTCTCCAAGGAGTGGAGATATATAGCCCACGTTTTTATCATGTGCTTAGATCACTGTAAAGGTGGATCAGATGGGCTGAACTTGGATTGGGCAAAGGCAATGGTGATATGCTGTAAAGGAGAGAAGGCCAATATTGCTAGATTGATATTCTCCTACATGGGTTATGTCACACCCCGTGCCCAGAGAGGCGGGACGTCACGATTAGTAAACAACAACCAAAATGCAGCGGAAACTAAATGGTTTATTACAATACTACATTCAACATTTACATCAGAATATTGGCTTTGTTTCCAATTCACAAGGTGCTTCAACCTACAATCTATAGGTGTCGTGATCAATCTCTCGGTCAATATTTCTTGAAGCTTCAGTAACTAAGGCTTCTAGGCACAACCTTTGTCTTTAACCTCTACCCTCATATCTTGCTTCAGATTTAGGTAACGTCTATAGCTCAACTATTCTCCCTAGCTATACCTGAAGACATGCTCAAAAAGATTTTGTGTCAACATAAAGTTGGTGAGTTCAAGTGGTTAAAGTTTCAGAAAACAAAAGTCTCTTTAAAATTCATTAGTTGACTTTCAAAACATATGTGCTTTATGTCTTAAAACAAAAGGGACTCTGAAAGTCCACATTTAAAAGTTTAGAATCAAGTGTAAAAGCTTATGAAAAATCTCATTTGATTTTAAAAGCATCATTATAGTATCAGTCATCGTGGGGTATCACAATCAACCCTTCACTTGGTCCCCGGTTGGCCTCTTCTAAACTTGTGTTTAACCGGATATTCCCGAAGGAAGGAACCAAGCCTCAAAACAGTGAACCATTCCTGCCAGGATGGTTCACCATAGTTTCTTATTCAAAACCTGTTACATGCCACAAACGACCCCTCAGGATCTCAGTGGGGTACCTCCCTGTAGCGGGAGCCACTGTGTGTGGGGGATTCCCCAAAAAGATCTATCAACATAAAACAAGCGGTTCACAAAAGAATTAATGATCATGATATAAGTATCAGCAGGTATCCAAAAGTCCCACATACAAGCATCAAATAAAGCACAATCATAGTTCATAAACAAAAGAGCATGTTCCATCCCAAAAACAGTAAGTAAAAAGGGATCACTAGAACTCACCTGGTATCCTTATATAATTTCAGAGCTTGATAAAGAAAAGTGATGATCACCAACAAAGCAATTCCTAACTAGAACATATAAGATTCACGTTTAGAATTAGCACGATGTTATTACATGCACGCAGTTGAGCTCTTTAGTTAAATTAATGTTGGTGATTAGTATCCTTAGCTTCTTGTGTATTTGTTAATTGTCATGAATTAACTCGTGTACATTAGGTTAGTTAACGCATATAATCAAGAATTGAGTCTTAGTATGAAGAATGTAGAAAATCGATTTATATCATGGATTCCAGTTCTATAAAAATAACTCGCATTGACGATGTAAGTAATATATATGTTTCAAACGATGTTTATAATGTTCACATTAACATCAAATTAGTTAACTTGATTGACGCTAAGTAATTCAATTATTGATGGTAGTCGACTATATTTCTCAATAAAAGGGTGACACCAATAATATTTATTTCAATAAAAATGAGATGACCAATTACTAATAACGACAAGATAGTGGATCATTATCGCATCTTAGGTCTTTTACCTTAAATAGGACGTGTAGACGTCGGTTAACCTAAATGTTCATTATATTTATATACATTTATAAGTGCATAATCGTATTTGCATGAATTACATCTCTAAGCCTTCTAATAATTCAATGTGACACGAGATAAGCTTATTTGTATCGTCTATGACATGTTATAACCATTTCCTAAAATGTAATATTTCACACATGTTATCTAGGTTGATTTGTAATAAAGTATCTTTGCTAATTAAATCTCGAGTCCAAGCCATCTATTTAAATCTGATAATTATAACAAGTGATGTTCATTTTCGTTTATAATTCACGTATTTTATAATTTATGGCTTTAATTAATTAGAGCTCAATAACACGTATGGAAATTATAATTAAATCTCAAATGCGTTGCGCGTGCGATTTTTACCTTCCACTCTGTTATAAACTCTAACCCACTCGTTTACGTCTTGTTGACTGCTCGTTGACCACGTTTGACCAGCTTTGACCAGCTTTGACCGAGGTTTAACCTAACCAATACACAACAAGATTACATACAACACTACAACATTGTTATCTCATAACCAAACGTAACTAAACCGCAACATATGTTACCATACCCCTCGGTTATGACCTTTACCATCGTTATCCACCACATGTAGCCACAACAACAATCGACAGTCATTATCACAACCACTATCCACAACCATAATCTTCTCCACCGAAGCCTACCACCATAGCCGACACCAAATCGACCACTACCATCAGTCACTCCCATAGTCATAGCTCTAATGCCACCATCGTTGGCAGCCACGCCCGACATCCCGAACCATAGCCTCTGAACCGGATCTGTAGCACCATCTCAGCACCGCCACTTGACCCCACTGTCGACATCACGACCATGACCTCCATCATCTACAACAGCCTTCTTAACCGACATCCAACACCACAACCGTAACAGTCTCCATCACCACAATAACATTCACGGTCTGGATCCCCTTCACCATCGCTTACCATCCCCGACAGCCACAACCGACGCCACTGCTGCTATCATCTTCACCATAACCGTAGCTAACAACCACCACCATCGCGACCACCGCCACAATACTACCGTCGGTGCTTCGAGGTCAAGAATACCCTTTTAACACCCCCTACCTTCACCAGCGGCCACTACAAGGGGGGAGAAAGGGTTGTAGTCCCCGATTCACCCCACCAAAATAACCACCAAACCGCGACCGACCATTTTCACCACTGCCGCGACCCTTGGGAGGTCTTCGGAACCACCAGTCGACCACCATCTTCCGCCACTTCTGTCTTCGATTCCCGTCGAGATGCTTCGTTCTAGGAGAAATCGAGGCCACCATTGAGGTCAGGGCATCGAGGGGATTCCGGCAAGGTGTGGCACCTGCTGCCACTCGCCGGGAACCGCCGCCACCGGTCGCCGGCAGCCGGACTTCGGGAAAGAAAACGGGAGAGGAAATGGGCTGCAACCGCCCCCCTCTTCAGCCTCTCATTTTAAAATGTGAACCCCAGAATGGAGTTTAGGTTGTTTATATACTAGGATTAAATGAAACGGGATCGTCAACATTTCGCACACGCTCGATTAAATTGCACGTAACGTTAAAACTTCGCTTCTCGCTAGATTCCATTATAGAAAACATTATAATCATTCCGAGATTATAAATTTTATCGTATTAAAAACATATCGAATAATTAAACGAATTTAGCAGATAACCGTGTAATCACCACGTTTACGGTTTTACGTGTTTTTATCGAATGAGCGTTATTATGATCATTTTAGTATCAAATTATATGCAATTAAGTATTAAAATGATATTTTGTGTGTTAACTTCCCATGTTGATCATCGTAACTCGGTTCACGTCACGGTCGCGTTTCGCAACGCATTTATTCCAAACAACGTATCACTCACCAATTTAATACGATATGATAATAAACAATGATTAGATGAATGTTTTAGGAGTTACGAGGCTCGGTGGTCATAACAGGCGTCAGTTAAATGCCGCAGAAACCGGTATTCGAGTTTCGCTTACGTATTTCCATTGCTTATGCATGTTTGATGAAAAATGTTTTAGCAAGCATTATTTATGATTTTAGTTAAGGTTAACAATGATTTAGATTGGATGACAAGCCATTTTAAGAATTTCTGATGGAGTTCAGACGTTAGTATGCGGTAAATTGCCGGATTTCACCCGGTATGGACTCTGAATCTGTTTTTAATTTGTATCTTTCCATAATTATTTCGAATCATATTATAATTCATTGTTTCATGGTTTCTCATTTAATTAGTTCGTAAACATGCATATGAGCCTTAAATTGGCCTTGTTATAAGTTCGAGCCCTTATTGGGCTTATTGGGCCCAAAAGGCTAGTTTTGTTTTGCAAGGTTTCTTTGGTAAGTCCAAATCAATCCGGACCTTTTTTGGTTCCTATAATACATTAAGCTTTCTAATTGGGCTAGATTTCAGAGGTGTTACAGGTTATATGTGAATACCCGTATTTTTGCTGATTGTTATGCAATTAGGCATGACTTTAGCGGGAAGCTTACCCATCTTTGGGAAAACATGTACCTTCCAGAATGTTGGGATTATATCAAGAGGGTGACCGAGTCTGAGAATAAACGTGCTGAAGAGATGAGGCACAAATAGCCGGAAGATGTAAAGAAGAGAAAAAGATATGCTAAAGACAAGGATTATGTGTTTGAAGATGAAATTCATGAGATGGCGTCTGAGGTCAGGGCTGAAAAGGAAAAGAGGGCTAAGAAGAGATCTGATGAGGGAGAAAGTGAGAAGAGGAGCAAACATAGACATCAAACTCTTACTGAGCCCCCATGAACGGAAGGAAGGGCAGGATTAGATGAGGATGTGATCAGGAACATCAACACATCCCTCGCTAATGTGTTAAGTATGATCAAGACAAAACTTACTAATCAAGAGATAAGGGAGAAGCAAAAGGATGAGGTGATGGATGGTATGACTAAAATGTTGATTAATCAGAACAAACTGATCAAACGACTGCTTGAGGAGGTGAATGAGTTAAAAGCTGCAGCCGGCCTGCCAATCAACTAACTCGACATGAGTTAGATGATTTGACTGATGCTTCCAAGTACCCATTTCTGAATGTGGGTACTTCTTCCAGGGTAGGAGAGGGCACATCTGGTGCAAGAGTAGAAAAAGTAGGAGGTTCTAAAAGAAGAAGAGAGAGTGAGAATGTGGAGCAGGTAGAGGAGGTGATTGAGGATGGGTTTGTTGATGTGGGAATAAACTTTGATGACTTTACAGGAGAGGAGAGAATGCAAAAACAGACTGAAGGTATTGAGAAGACATTCGAGAAAGGATTGGTAGATGTGGAGGAAGATGATGAACAACTGGTGGATTATGATTCTGAACCTGGATACTATGAGGTGGATGAAAGACCTCTGACCTATGTGTTCCAGAAAGGGGATAATGAGAATGATATGATAGAGATGGAGAAGGAAGATTGGTTTGTAAGACAAAAGGAGCCTGAGGAGCTGACTCCCCTATTCCAAAACATGGAAGGGTTGAGCAAAAAGGAGGCTGACAAAAGGATCATAAGTTGGAAGTACAACCCTGGACTCAAGATGTTTATGATAAAGAGGAGAGGGGGAGGAATCACATATCTGCATAAGAGGAAGGCTTTCAAGACCTTGCCGAGATGGGATCTGAGAAGGTTAGAAGTTTTGCCTCTACTTGATGCCGATCTAAGTGAAAGGGAAAAGTTGTTAGAGAAGGAGATAAAGAATGGATTGAACGATAACTTTGAGTTTTTCAGGTTTATGAAGGCTGAGAGGAAAAGGTCAAAGAAAGACAAGGATTGGGAGACAGGCAAAGGACAGATTGTGTTGAGTGTGAAACCTCCAAAGACCGTACACAGAGTTAGACTGGCGGATCCCTCCCCCCAACGACTACAAGGATTTAAGAAGTGGTTTTATGGCAACAACATGGGGGGAGGTGGTGATCAAGGTGAAGGATGGAATAGAATACAAACTTTTTGATCTAATGGAGCTATTTGGATTCTGTGATGAAGACCTGCTAGTTCTATGTGAGAACCATATTAAAGAATGAGCATGGGAGGAGACGAGGAAAGAAGCAAGCTTATTCATGGTGGTGGCTAACAAAGTGAAAGGAGTGAGAGCCGAGCTGAGGGAGCTAGCTGAGAAGGTGAGAGCTACAGATGATCTGAATATGGAGATTCGGGACTTAACAAACCAATTTACACAAGCTAGTGCTCGTCCCGAAGGAGCTGATGAAGCAGGAGTTGACAAGAGTGGATCAGTTGCTGAAGCTCACAAGAAGGACACTACAGGAGCTGAGAAAGATAAATTAGATGCAGGAGCAGGGGAGACTGGAGCTGAATACACACATCAAGACAAGTGAAGGCGGTGAGATCCAACCTAGGGGGAGTATTGAAGATCAAGTATAGGTTGGACTCACCTTAGATTAGATTATGTTTATATTGCTTTGTAATAGGTTTAATGTTAGTTTACTTTTGTATGTTGATTAGTTTATGTAATTTTGTAGTCCAAAAAACTATGAGCGAAACTGTAGTTTTGCTCATAGTCAGTTGCTTAGTTCACCCGGCGAAACTGTTGTTTCTGCCGGGCAAAACTATAGTTTGGGCAACATAATTACGCTCGTAGCGAAACTGTCTGCGAAACTAGGACTGTTATATATAGATTTGATCTTGCTCATTGTTGGGCATCCTTGAAAAATCCCTAATCGTGTATTTGTCTTGCAAAAGGCATTTGTAAGCTATTATTCACTGAAATATATTAAGCTGAAACACCCAAGTGCAGGGTCATGCGCCCAAATAGTGTTCATGCGCCTGAACAGTTCATGCGCCCAAAATTAGTGAGAAAGTAGTTAACTGTAAGGATATGCCCCTGCATAGTGTTAATGCGCCTAACCAGGGTTCATGTGCCTGCATAGTTCCCATGCGCCCAACATTTAGAAAATTTTATGGAATTTTGAGGAAAAACAAAATTTTAGGGTTTGACCCTAGTTTGACTTATGGACTGTTTTGGACTATTCTAAGCATGAATATGTGAGGGATTATGCATAAAATATATATGAGGTGATGATGAATGTATTTTATGCATATGTATATGATTTGTTATCTTTTAGTGATTTTCAAAACGTATATATTATATTATAATATACGTTAAGTAATATGTTATGACTTTACGTAGTATGATGAATGAATGAATGAACGTAAAGTATAACGTAACGAAGTGAAAGATAACAAAGATGAAAAATGAAACGTAATGAAAGAATGAAATAGGCTTGCAAGTGGATTAAAGGAGGATCACAACTCTTTGAGAATTGTCAGCTCAACTGCGTGTTTTATAGCATGCGATTTTGGCTAACCCATGAGGTTACACACACAGGGGACCAGTCTTGGTGACTGAATCCATAGTACAAAATGGGATCCTTGTCATTCGACCCCGGGCTTTGTCCCATATAGTGATGAGGCTTTGTTCCCAGAATGGTGGCTTCGGGCCATGGGCTTTGTGCCAATTATTGATGAGGCTTTGTACCCGGAATGGTGGCTTCAGGCCACGGGCTTTATGCCAATTATTGATGAGGCTTTGTGCCCAGATTGGTAGCTTCGGGCTACGATAGGGGAAAAACTTGAGAGGATCTAGAATCGGTACGAAACGAGCGAAAAGATAAAGTACGAAACGAACGAAGAAATAAAGTACGAAACGAACGAAGTGACTAAGTACGAAACGAATGATAACAGAAGATAATGATAAAGTACGAAACGAACGAATAAGTGAGATAAGGAACAAAGAATAAGGTTATGCCCGGTTGTATGTACCAATGTAAAGAAAGTATTTTGAACCATATTAAGTATTTTAATACTTTAAAACTAGAACTCACTCAGCAACACTGACTTTTATTCATTTTCAGTTGGAAGGTGATTTGCTAAGGATGGCACACAGGGAGGCTACTCGGCAGGGTAAGACTGGCATCCATTTATGCATAATAATATTGGTGTCTTGTAACACAAATGAATGAGACTTTTGTAATTTAACAATATTATATTGCTTAACAACAGTATTATATTGCTTAACAACAGTACTTAACAACAGTATTTATCCGCTGCTTATTTTATGAATCATATATATTATATATGAAATGATGCAATGATTGTCCAACTTGAGGTGCCCGGAACGGGGCCTTACAGTTTCATATGGGGATTAAAACCCCAAACTTTCATTGATTAACATATTGGAATTGAGGTGCAATTTGAACGATTTCGATCTAGGGTTCTTGGAGTAATTTGGGGAACCTTTAAATCATACCTTTTAAGTAATATTTGCAAATCTAGACAAAATATAAGGGCCTTGGCCCACTGGTTAAGGTGGAAGGGTGACGAGCAGGAGGTCCCGGGTTCGAATCCGGCACCTACAATTCTTTTTAAAATGTGTTTTTATTGGTTTCTAAAATGCAGAAAATATTTTAATATTATTATTAATTATATAAAAATCATTTTTAATCAAAAACCAAATAAATTTTTTGCTTTTAAATTTTCTTAGAAATTTGGTTAAAAAATTTTTAATTCTTTTATCTTGGAAATTATATAAATTATTATAAAATATAATTTATTATTAATTTGTAAAGAAATTAATCTTCTTTATTTTTCAAGAACTTCAATTTAATAAATCCTTCATTTTTATAATATATATTTACAAGTTTACATTATATATATTTGAAAGAAAATAAATAAATATATATATATATACATATCTAAAATGTGCATCTATTGTGATTAATAGAATTATCTTAATCATTTGAAAATTACAAATTTACTATTGTATCAAATAGTAAATAATAATTGTTTGATAATAGAAGTTTAACTTCTTATTATGATTTTATCACAAAATTCTTTAAAATTAAAATAATAGTACAATGTATCTATCTTAGAAATTTAAATTGTGGACTAAATGGTTTATAAACAACATCGTTATAATATTACATTGCTATCCAAAAATCCCAAACATAAACTGTGGGCTCCCGTGTATTGTTAACATAATAATCATGGTTAACTTAATACGACGTTCCTTTAGGTTGAACGTTAACGAATCCTCGGCATTATATACAAGAACTTCTTATTTGACATCCTTATCATCCATGTGAGTTTTCATATTCCCTTTTATATTATTTCACACTTTTGGGATAAAACATGTTAACTTTATTATAAGCACACTTGTAACACGCTTTTACTCTTGTAACACTTGTGCAATTCATCGTATTATGTCATGATTATTTGAACACTTGTAATTATCATGTGATGACTCTTGTAAGATACAATCATTAACTATTGCTAGCCTAGCGATGTCATAGATCTATGTGCCTGACAAGCCTATTTGGTGCTAAAGCCGAGGTTATTGCTGGCTCCTAGTGTCGTTTCTTGAGCACTATAAGAATCAAATACACTTAGCTAATCGTTTAATCGTTATTGTGGCCGTATTTGTCAAGGTTTGATTGTTACTTTTGTTCATCATCTTTGTTTGCATTATTCAATAACCTATGATGTGAATTGTCATCTTTTGATATATATATCTATGTATGTTTAATCTATGGAAACTCACCAACATTATGTTGACTTTATTTTTAACATGTTTCAGGAAATGAACCCGTTTAAGTTGCTCTTGAAGACTTGATCACATCGAGGATTGGAATTAGATAATAAATAAATGACACATATTATCACACAATGCTATGAGGACTTTGATATTTTGTTGCTTGAAACTTATGTTATTTTCCCTATTGTATGTCATGAACCTTGGAAATTTATAATATTGACATTTTTAATTAGCATTGTGTGGCATGAACAATCTTAACCCTCACATCTCGGCGTTTCTGCCGTTAAGGTTGGGGTGTGACATTCTTTCTATATGAGACAGTATCCAAGAACATAAAAGAGGCTCTTCAAGACAACAGCTGGATCAAGCAATGCGGGAAGAGTTTCTCCAGTTCAAGAAACAAGAAGTATGGAACTGATAGATCTACTCAAAGGTCAATACCCTATCGAAACTAGATGGCTATACAGAAACAAGACCGATGATAGGGGCATTATCATCAGAAATAAAGCAAGATTAGTGGCTTAGGGATAAACATAAGAAGAAGGAATAGACTATGATGAAATGTTGCCCCAGTAGCCAGACTAGAAGCCATTAGACTTTTCCTAGCGTACTCTGCATCCATGAAATTCACTATATACCAAATGGATGTGAAGTATGCTTTTCTCTATGGTAAAATCGCTAAAGAAGTCTATGTAAGTTAACCTCCAGGCTTTGAAGACCCAGATTTCCCTTACCCCTTACAAGCTTGATAAAGCTTTGTATGATCTACATCAATCCCCACGAAAGTGGTATGAGACTTTATCATCTTTCCTTCTTACACATGGATACGAGAGAGGGAAGATTGATCAGACTCTCTTTAGAAAGAGAAAAGGAAAAGACATGTTGCTAGTCCAGATTTATATGGATGATATCATTTTTGGCTCAACCAACAAGCAACTTTGCAAAGATTTTGAAGATCTCATGCATTCCAAGTTCCAAATGAGTGCAAAGGGAGAACTAACTTTCTTCTTAGGGTTGCAAGTACAGCAAACAGCAGATGGAATCTTTATTAATCAATCAAAATACATGAAAACCATGCTGAAGAAATTTCATTTTGCAGATTGTCAGTCTTTCAGAACTCTTGTTGATACTAGGATGAAGATTGGGTCAGATTCAGAAGGAAAATCAGTGGATCAGACTCAATACCGATCTATGATTGGATCACTCATGTATCTAATAGCTAGTAGACCTGACATAATGTTTTGTGTATGTGTTTGTGCCAGGTATTAAGAAGATCCCAAGGAATCTCATGTAAATGCGTCAAAAGGATATTAGATATCTCAAGGGCAAGCCTGCGCTTGGATTATGGTATCCAAAGGAAAGAGATTTTAATCTTTATGCATATACTGATAGTGACTACGGGGGATGCAACTTTAATAGGAAGTCTACATCTGGCGGTTATCAATTTCTTGGTCCCAGACTGGTCTCTTGGCAACAAGAAGCAGACAAACGTTTCTGTTTCAATAGAAGTTTCTAAGTATATAGCAACATCTGCATGTTGCTCTCAAGTCCCTTGGATTCAAAACTAGATGCTTGACTATGGTTTTAACTTCTTGCACACACCGATTCATATTGATAACACATCATGCAGGATTGATATTGTTCTCTCCACACTGAGTGTTTCTCACAAACTGTTAAATATCACTCGTTTGATGAATGCAGAATCAAGAACTCATTTGATAATAATATAATAACTAAAGAACACAAGAAGTAGTTTTCAAGATACTTGTATATATTATCTCTCAACTAAGTATTGCAAGACTCATGCAGAAGCATGGATACTAAGTTACAATGAGCGACTATATATACTACTATCTACAGCTTGTTATACGTAGATAACATGCTAGGACTTACTTCTAAACAAATACTACATTGCTAGAGGTAGGGTATCTTAGATAAAGTATTATCTAAAATACTGTAGTCATGACAGGTCCATGACTTGCCTTTTGGTTACCAACTAAAGGTGGCAGCTGTACTAACTAAGGAATGGTGAACAGTATACAAAAGCAAGGTCAACCACATGAATGTGGAAGGCATCTTCCAGAGAAATAGAGTAGGCAGCAAGTGTTAGTCAGACCATGCTTTGTCCACTGGTTCATACTATGATTCTTTCGAAGGTAAAATGGCTTCGGAAGAATAAGTTCTTCCGAACCATTTTATACTTCGGAAGACACAGCTTCTTCCGAGGCTTTGTTTTCGGAAGACTTTGTCTTCATTCTTTTAAGTGATTACTTTGGAAGGAGATCTTTTAAGTCTAGGAAGACTGAGTTCATCCTTCGGAAGCTCTTTGGAAGATCACCATAGAAGCTTTGAAGTTGCAGCATTTCCTTTGGAAGCTGCAGCATTGCCTTTAGAAGACTTCTCTTAGTTTGTATAGATTTCTACTAAGTGTTGTTGTGGTTGCATCAGTCTCAATAGATCAAACAAACTCCCCATAGGCTGATGCTACCAAAACTACACTTCCTTCTTCAACTATTAACTCCTCTTCAGTTCTTGCCTTTTGTTTAATTCGGCAAGATGAAGGCTCTCAATTAATCTTCTGATGTGAGCAGCTATCATGGAGTTAGAGGGATTGGTGAATGGTCTCTCTGCTAGCTCAGCAATATCAAATCTGCTTAAGTGTAGCAGAGAGGAGGCATTGAACATGTTTACCTTTCCTTTCTCCCTCTCCACAACGAAGTTGTGAGAAGGTTCATCAAACCTCCACTGGATTATTGTGTTCCTAGGAATGAGGGGCAAGTTTGGCAGTCTATCCCCATTCCTAGTGTCCAGCAGGCTCACTAATTTTCTTCTTATCCTTTTCTCTTCTTCATTAATGAATCAGAGCTTAAGGCTAGAAGATTAAGTGATTGGTGTAGGTTTTCTCGGGGTAGATCTAGGAAGGCATTTCTTGTGATAGATATTCAGGATCCATCAATGTATTGTAAAGTGATGAACCCTCCACATAAGAGATGCTACTTACTTTTGAGCTGTTGTGAGTCTCATTTTGATCTCCCCAATTTCTTCTAAGGTTAGAGTTTTGGATGGTTCAGATGATGATTTGGGTATTGTTTAGGTTTTAGGTTGTGTTTTGGGTTGTAGGATATGTAGTGATAGTGGTTGTTGAGAGGCAGGGGAAGGTGGTAGTGGTAGTATGGATGGTGTGGGTTCAGGGGTGTACGGTTCAGTGATGGGTTCGGTTTTGATGGGGAAAGAGAAGGGTATAGGCTCAGTGATGGTTTCAGTTGTTGTGGGTAGTGGTTTGGGTTCTGGTTTGGGTTTCATCCTCTGTATCTCCTGAGATACCTCCTTCCTTCTTCCTAAGCGAATGTCAGCTTTGATATCACTGACATTCGTTGTAGGGTCTTCTCTGACATTGGCCCAACTTGCCTGCCAGTGAAGCCATATGCCCTGAGATTAGCCTTCATCCAAGCTTTATCTCCTACTTTTTTGGCAGCTGCAAGCTTTGCCTCTTCCTCTTTATTCTTTCCTCCTTTATTTTCTCTCTTGCAGCTTTCTTTCTTTCCTTACTGATTTGATCCTGCTCTCTGTTGACAAGAAGCAGGATCATCTCATTCTCATGAGGACTCATTCCTCTTGAGAGTAACCTCTTGAGCACAGGAAGGCTATCCTTTCCTTCCTGTTCTTTAACTCAGCTTCCTTTCATCTTTCTTGCCTTTTCCTCTTTGGCCCTCCTTGCTGCATCCTCCTTTTCTTTTTGCAGCAAGGTTGCCTCTTCCAATTTGATTAGCTCATCAAGTGGGAGTAGTAGCATTTCTTCATTTGCTACTCCTAGGCTGATGAGTCTATCAATTGCCTCCAACCTCTTCTTTTCATTAATAGACTCCTGAGATGTTGCTGCTGCTTTGTTGCTTGCAGCTAACAATTTTTCAGTAGGGAGTCTACCCTTTCTTCTCAATTTGTTTAACCTCTCATCCTTAAGAAGTTCCTCATTAGTCATCTTCCTCTTACCTTTGTAATCAGAGGAGATACTTCATTTGGTGATTCTGGTTTTGAAGGTTGAGGTTGAGAGGACTGAGGATGAGGTTAAGAAGTTTGTGGTTGATATTGAGGTATTTGTGGAAGAATAGGAGTTGTAAGAAGTCCTCACTATTCACCTCAGAGGCTAGATCCAGAATGGTCTCTGTGAGAATCAGTTCATCGGACAGAGATGATAGTTCAACAATTACTTCCACAGCTGAAATTTCTGCTTTGGAAGAAACTGATGTTGCACCATCTATCCCAGTTGAGGCAGTTACTAGGCCATCAGTCCATATTTCCCCTTTGAAGTGAATCTCAGGTTCTATAGTGACCTTAGGTTGACCAACTTCCACCTGAGTGGTAGGTGGTGCACTGAGCCTTTGAAGCTCTTCTGCTCCAAAGTAGGTTATGGCAACATAAGGGGATGGTTGTTCAAGTGAGGACTCATTAGAAACTGTGTGAAAAATTTGTGAAGGCTGATGAGCATCCTTGGATCCACTTGAAAACTCAAAGGAGGTGGTTGTAGGAAAACAGTGGATGATTGCTTTTGTATAGGATAAAGGGAGGATAAAGTTGTAAGAGTCAAAGATTGAGGTTCCTTAGAATTTGAGGTTCCTCATTAGCTTGTTTCTGTACATTCTCCCCCTTTTTGGTAGCATCATCTTGAGAAGTAGATGAGCTAGAGGATGAACTTAAAGAAACATGAGTTGGTTCATGCCTGACAGACTTCTCAATCTATGTCTCAACTAGTTTTTCCTTGAGATCTTTAATTTCAAGTTGCTGAGTGGCAGACCTGGTTTCTAGGATCCTAACCTTGAATTCAAGGTCTGAGACCTTAGAGAGCAGGTACTCAATGGTAAGTTTTAGTCTTCCCTCATCTTCTATGAAGAATCACGGGGAGATGAGACATCATACCTAGTATGTACATACTCATCACCAGTAGTGGTTTCTTGGCACCCTGGATTCCTTTGCTCAAGGATATCTCTTTCAGAGATGTCAATGGGCAGAGTTGCCATAGACTCAGTCTCATTGATGTTACCACTTTCCTGAGAGCTCAATGAGAGACTCTTAGTAGTGGCAGCTAAGCCTACATGAGTCCCCTGCACACCGGTGGGACTCACCTTAGTTATTGGTAGCTGATGTGGGTCAGAGATCGGAGGTTTCCTTTGGCTCTATTGATCTAGAGATGGGTGTGATAGATCAACTTCATAGCTTTGAGGAAACATGAAATCTTCATCAGTTTAGGTTAAAAGGTCAGTGAAAGATATGGTAGGTATTCCTAATGACCCGGGACCTTGGTCAACATCTAAGGACTCATAGTCAGTGATGTGGCTGTCCCTTTTTGGTTACTCAGGAGAGTATTGTGACTTATCCTGAGGGCTTAAGGTTTGGGTGATGGGCTCATCAGGTTGAGATTGAGGAGACTCTACACTGATATTGAGGTCAATTGGAGGGGAAGGTTGGACCTCAGGCTGAGTGGGAGCCCAGTGTTCCACTATAGCCTTTTTGGGCTGAACTGGGGGTGCTTGTTCAATCAGAGTAGATTGAACAAGGGTTCGCTTAGGAAGTCTTTGGTAAAAGTATTTTATAGGTAAGGAGGCCTTTTGGAGTGCAGTGGTGATTGCTGGTGTGGGTTCATCACCTGTTGGTTTAACAGGAAGTCACCAGGAGCCATGGGCTCAAGCATGCCTAGAATCAGAGGAGTGAACCTTCCAATGAAATTGGTGGATATCTTCTTCAGCATTCGGAAGATACCCGACCGCATTTGTGGAACCACAAGAATATCTTTATATTCTAGTTTATTCAGGTCTAGTTCATAGTTGATGAAGTGCTGAATGAATCAGGATACATGTAGAATGTATTCTTGATAAGATTTCCCCTCAAGTTATTCAAAACAAACCTGGAATAGTTGAACCTCAGGCCTTTGACCAACCCATGAACTAAACAGCCTAGTTCATAGGGGATTTGAACCCAACCGCTAGTTTGTGAGACAGACTATGAAGGACAACGTGTAGTAAGTACTTCCAGTTATAGGAGAAGTTGAATTTGTAGACAGTAGACTTACTGACATCACCTCCATATCCCATTTGAACATAGGTGTCTTCTAAATCAGGCTTTGGAAATTTAGTTGGAGCTCTAGCATCATGAAGCTCCAAATGTTCCCTGATAGTGGTTTCACTCACCACTATCTCTTGTCCACATACTCTCGGACGAATTACCCTCTCATGACTTCATTTTGACCATTTGTCCAGGAATCAGGCATATGGTTAGAGTAGATGGTAGGGTTTATTGGGAAGGTATATGGATTGTGTCAGGAACTGAATGATTTGAGCAAAGTCACTATCCGCAGATGAATCTAGGATAGCAACTTGGTTATGTTGTGGGTTTAGAGCCATTGTTTTGAAATTTTGAGAAGGAGAAGATTCAAGTTGATGATTACAGTGAAAATAGTAGGCTAGGGTTTTGACAGTGGTAAAGAAAGTACAGAAGAGAGTTAGAGTCCTTTAAATATGGAGTAAACGATCAAACCGATAAGGTGAAATAACACTATGCGGCTTGATTTGACAGAGGCGGTAAGGATGTTTTATTCAAAATACTCCAACAATCTTCTACAAAATCTTACTTTTGTAGAGTGGGACCCAAATGTTTCCGTTACAATTTTAAAGTATTCTTCCGACAATATCTACTTTCGAGAGAACTTTAAGGTTTCTCTCTCCTGACGATCTTCCGAAGCCAATTTTGCTTCCGAAGCAAAATCTGTCATAAAGACTATTTTGCTTCCGACGGGAAAATGTGGTTTCATAGATGTATAAAATTTCCTTCGGAAGAAGGTTGATCTATGATCAAGTTTTTCTTTCAAATCATAATTCTTTGTCTGGATTAGAGGAATTTCCTTCAGAAGAAGATTAAGACTATCTTCCGAGGGTAAATTTCTCTTCAGAAGAGTTTAAAACTTTTTTTAAGAAATACCTTTTTTAAGAGAGCTTAAGTTGTAAATAAACATATTTTACTTAAAATTCTGTACGAAATAATTAGTCAAGATTTATCATCCTAATAGCTGTAATTAAATACTTAAATCTTTGTTCATCAAAAGCTTTGATGAACAAGTCAGCATATTGTTCATTTGAGTCAACTTTGACCAATTTGATCAAATTTCTCTCATTAATATCTCTAATGAAATGATACCTGATGTCGATATGTTTTGTCTTAGAGTGCTTGACTGATTTTCAGTTATTGAGATAGCACTCTTGTTGTCTATATGAATAGGAGTCTCCATGAAGTTGATGCCATAGTCTAACATCTGATTTTGAATCCATAGCAGTTGAGCACAGTAGCTAGCTGCAGCAATGTATTCAGCCACAACAGTTGATGTAAAAACACATGATTGCTTCTTACATTGCCAGGAGATGATCCTTCCACCAAGAAATTGACATCCTCCTGGTGTGGATTTCTTGTTGATGTTACAACCACCATAATCACTGTCAGTATAACCATACAGGTTGAAGTCTTTGTTCTTAGGATACCAAAGGCCCAGTTTGGGAGCTCCTTTATGGTATCTAAGTATTCTTTTGGTAGTGATGAGGTGAGACACCTTCGGAGCAGCTTGATATCTTGCACATGTGCTTATAGCAAACATGATATCAGGTCTGCTTACAATGAGATACATTAGAGACCAATGATTGCCCTGTGCTGATGCTGATCAGTATCCTCCCCCTCTGAGATTATGATTTCTTTGTATAGGTGTCTTAGCCGGCTTACAGTCTTTCATCTCAAATCTTTCTAAAATGTCCTTGACATATTTAGATGATTTATGAAGAAGCCATCTTCCATCTGCCTCACTTGAATTCCCAGAAAGAAATTCATCTTTCCCATGGAACTCATTTTAAACTTCTTTCTCATGATGCTTTCAAAGTCTTTACATATTTGGTCATTTGAGGAACCAAATATGATGTCATCAATATAGACTTGAACAAGCAACATGTCCTTCTCTGATCTTCTTATGAATAATGACTTGTCTATGGTGCCTCTGGTGTAGCCGTTCCTCAGGAGAAATTAAGACAATGTCTCATACCATAGCCTTGGTGCCAGATGCAGCCAATAGAGAGTTTTATCTAATTTGCACACATAGTGGGGGTGTTGTGGGTCTTCAAAGCCAGGTGGTTGACACACATAGACTTCTCTGTCGATGTTCCCATTCAAAAATGCACATTTGACATCAAGTTGATACACTGTGAAGTTCTTGGATGCAGCAAAAGCAAGGAAAAATTCTTAGAGCCTCAAGTCTTGCAACAGGTGCAAATACCTCAGTGTAATCTATTACTTCCTCTTGCGTGTATCCTTGAACTACAAGTCTGGATTTGTTCTTGATAATCAAACCTTTATCATCCCTTTTGTTCCTGAACACTGTAACACCCGGAAATTTCAGTTTGAAGTGCCATGCGACTGGAGCGTCCAATCGTACGACTGAGGGACGACTGGAGCTCCATACGCATGATAGTCGCACGATTGGACAGTCCAATCGCATGGAGCTCATGCGGCTGAAGGTTCAGTCGCATAGAAGCTCGGGCGACTGAACCGTAGTATTTAAGGGAGAGGGCAGCCCTTACCCTTTCCCCACACTTGCGAAACCAGGGAAAGAAGAGAAAAGGAACAGAGGAGAAGAAAGCTTGGTTCAAGCGGGTTCAAAGGTGCAAAATCGACGTGTAGCGAGTTGAAACGAAGCTCTAACCGAGGAGACTGCTAAGGTGAGTTCTAGGACCCCTCTTTTACACGTTTTGGAAGGATTTTAGGGCTGGAACACATCTGAAAACTATATTTTGGGTTTTGGGTGTTTAACCCGTGTATGTATGAATGTGTATGTGTATAGTGTGTTTAGAGTGCGATTTTGGACATGTATGTGCTTGAATGTTGTCATAGTATGATTCCCTAAGGTTTAGGAGGGTTAACTTGGGCTTAAATCGGGTTTGGAAGGATTTGGAGGTCGTGAGTCGCGACTGCAGTTCGGGATGAACTGCAATCGCTGCCCAGCTAGGGCTAGGCGATTGGAGGGCCAACCGCACGACTGAAGGACGATTGAAGCTCAACCGCATGACTGAGGCTCAGTCGCACGACTGGGGACTTAGTCGCACGACAGGTCATGCGACTGGGAGTTCAGTCGCATAGGTCCATTTGCATGGTTGTTCAGTCGCACGATTGAGGGTTCAGTCGCATAGAAGCCCATACGTATAGTGTTCAACCGCACGACAAGGAGTCCATTCGTACGATTGGGTGTTCATCCGCATGGATGCTCATCCGCATTGGTCCAATCACACAGTGTTCCATCGCATGGAGGCTATGCGACTGAAGGGTGCCCAATCGCCCAAGTAGGGCTGTTGTGTACGAGGAGAGACATAGTGCAATTACTGGCCTTCGAGAAAAGAGCAAGTGTAGGTAATGATGTGATAGCTCCCATAGGTACATGTGTGATAACTATCGAGGCTTAGAAGTTACGTGGGGCACGATGATGATAGTAATTACATGTATATGCATGATGTATGTATGTTACGTATGATGTAGCCCTGTATGATGGTAATGACTGATGACTGGTAAATGCCGATGTTCCTAGTGTCGATGTATGTTTATCTTTTCCATGACTTTACATGTTATGATTAGTGAATGAAATGAAAAGTATTATATAACGTAAAGTGAAAGATAATAAAAGATGAACATGATGAAAGAATGCATGCATTAACTTATGAATGAATGAACGTAAAGCTAGTGAGTATGTATGAGATGAGCGACTCTGTGTACAGGCCCCGGCACAGTATCAGTCTTCGGACATGAGTCGGGAGTAGTGCGTGAGAGTGAGATGAGACGAATGAGGAACGTATCATGTGCTCCGGTACTGTGTCAGTCTTCGGACATGAGTCGGGGGTTTTTGAGCAGGCCCCGGCACAGTATCAGTCTTCGGACATGAGTCGGGAGTATCGCGTGAGTTGATGAATGAGTGAGGGATAATTGTGAAAGAAAGAAAGTATGAAACAAATGAAAGGTAATGAACGTAATGAAAGCTAAAGAACGAACGAATGAAAAAAATGAACGGAAGGAACATAGTGATAACGCATGAGACGGTATCCTTGTCACACGACCTCAGTAATCATGGCTGTGTGCCATGAAGAGGGTAAAGTGTGACCGGATCCAGATAGAAGTAAAAGACTGAGAATGAATGAAAGTTAAAGATAAAGAATGAACGAGAAAAGAAGATAATAATGATAATATCTATGTGTATGTACGTACGATGTGTGTTCACATACGAAAGTATAGTATGATTTTGAAAGAAGTAAAGAATGGTTTTAACGAAAAGAAAGTATGTATTTCATATAAAACTAGAACTCACTCATCAACGCTGACTTTTGATGCGTTTCCAGTTGGCAGGTATGTTGCTGAGGATGGCACGGGGCGGCTACTCAGCTCTTGAGGATGGCATCCATTTATATGAACACTCTTGTATTATAATGCGAGCAAACTATGTTTTGTAATGAAATAACATGTTTTAGTTATTAATGAAAGTTTTAAATTCCGCTACAAAATAGATGAACGATTTAAAATGTTTATGTGCGATGAATGACCAGCTGTGAGGTGCCCGGGAACGGGGCAATACAAGTTGGTATCAGAGCCAAAGTTTAAGTGAAATGGGTAAATTTTCAAAATAAACCTTAACTTAAACTGAAAATGGGACAGAAAGGGGTGGGATGCCAATCTGAGTAGCTGCGTGCCATCAGGTATTTTCTTAAAGTTAACCGGTATTGTGTGCGCATGTTATGTCTTTATGTGCTACTGTTAGATTTAGATGCTAATATAGTCAGGATAGGTAAAGCTCGGGGTATGAAAAGTAAGGTAAGTGGCTAATCACAACTGATCACTGTAATTAGGGACTTACTATACTTGACATGAACTGAGCTATTCCCTTGAATGACCATGTTGGTGTTTGAATCTTTCAGTGTATTATAGAGGATGGCCGGTGGTAGATCTTCTAAGGCTTCACGTGGTGGAGGTGGTGGTGGACGTGGCGCTAAACCACGGGTCACCAGAGGAAGGCCTAGAGTTGAAAAGGTGGTTCATGAAAACACGAGACTCCTCATCAGGAGGGAGCAGACGAAAGCACCAATTTGAGAGCCTCGATGAGAGAGGCGGTTGTGGAAGAAGTACACCAGGTCATGCAGACGATCTTACCGTCTGTAGTGACTGAAGTGATAAAGGCTGTTAGGGATGAGGAGAGATAGGAAAGGGGTAGACCTTCGGGCGGAAGGAGACGGACGGAGACTGAAGCGGTTTTCTCCGATGAGGAGGAAGATGAGGAGGAGCCTATGCAGGAGGCGGCACAAGGCTGTAACTACGGGGCATTTCAACGATGCAAGCCCCAACCTTTGATGGTAACGGCAATGCTACTGCCGCTCATCGTTGTGTTAGAGAGATGGAAGCGGTACTGGAAAATAGTGAGTGTCAGGAAGATCAGAAAGTTAAGTTTGCCATTCATTCTTTCGTGGACTCAGCTTTGTGCTGGTGGGACAATATAGTCCAAGCTGAGGGTAGTCGCGCTATCGGAAGGATGAGATGGTCAGAGTTGAAAAGGCTGGTGATTGAGGAGTTCTGTCCTCACCGTGAAATGGATAAAGTTGAAAGGGAGTTCCTGCAATTGGAAGCGGGGACGATGACACATCAGCAGTACACCACCAAATTCAATGAAATGGCACGACTGGTGACGGATCAGGTGACACCCCTTTCGTGGAAGATCAAAAGGTATATCTAGGGCTTGCCGACGGATATCTGTAGGCACATGATCGCGGCCCAACCCAGCACGTTCAGGTCGACGGTAGATCTAGCGGGAAGGTTGTATGACGAGCGGGAGGCGATGACGATAACGGGCGAAGCGGAGGAGCGAGCCTTTGTTAAGAAGGGGAAAGGAAGGCGAGATAGTGATGGTGGAATGGAGGCCGAGGGTAAAGTGATGAGGATCGATGATCGAGTCAGGATAACAAGAAAAGGTGAGGTATGCAAGAAGTGTGGTAGAGGCCATGAAAGAGAGTGCAAGTGGGGACTGAACGTCTGTTTTCAGTGTGGGAAGGAAGGCCACAGGGCAAGGGATTGCCGCATGGCTAAGTGCTACAATTACGGTGAGACTGGACATCTGAGCAGGGATTGTAAGAGGTCAAAGGCGAGAAGCTCCGGTGCGAGGAAGGAGGACAGAGGGTGAAGGCTAGAGCGGACTTCGACCTGACGACAGGTATGTTTCTGGTAATTTAAGTTTGTGCTATTACACCTTGAATGCGATGCTAGTAGTAGTTCGTTCCTAGTGCCTTCTCTTATGAGTTGCATGGTAGGAGAAGAAATGTCTAGGAGCCCTTCGATGTAGAGATTAATATTAGTAGATTCACTAGGTCACTTGATGCCCTAGAGGATTGCGTGATGCAATTGAGAAGGCTGTACCACCCGTTGTCTGAGGAACAGTTTCAGCCTGTGATTGGTTCATCGAGCGGCAACGTACGCATAGTTTCAACATTGTAGCAAACAGATAGAATGAAAGATCGGAAGCAAAAGAAAAAGATAAATTTGGTTTGGGCTACCAAAGAAGCCGATTTGCCTTTCTATCACAATATACCTGTGAGGAACCTGAGAGAAACCGATCTCGGTGCATTATATTTGGAACAACACCTAGTACGATTAATGAATGCCTTTCTTGCCAGTTGTCTGGTTTGCCAGAGGGTCATTATTCATACTTAAAGAACATCAAACAAGGGTCTAGGGTAAGCAGCAACTTTACGCAAGTTGATGGCCGTGTTTTTCAAGCACTGAATCTGAAGGTTCTCAGTGATGCTCTGAAGCTCAATGATTATGACGCCGAGCTTTTACTCGAATATTATTACGTTTCTTTAAATTTTAGTGACCGCACTCTACATGGCATAATTGAGGCCGCAGGTCCTGGTCAAATGAACATTGACCAGTATGCCTGGGTGCCGATGGCGATAGTCCAAGCTAGACCAGAAATCGAATGCTGATAAACGATGTGGAGCGATAGGATTCCAGGAGTGAGACGGGAAAAGAGATGGGACGGTATTGCCCGCGGAGGTTTAAGGAACAATAGGTTTCGGGGACGAAACCCGTTTAAGGGGGGTGGACTTGTAACACCCGGAAATTTTAGTTTGAAGTGCCATGCGACTGGAGCGTCCAATCGTACGACTGAGGGATGACTGGAGCTCCATACGCATGATAGTCCCACGATTGGAGAGTCCAATCGCATGGAGCTCATGCGGCTGAAGGTTCAGTCGCATAGAAGCTCGGGCGACTGAACTGTAGTATTTAAGGGAGAGGGCAGCCCTTACCCTCTCCCCACACTTTCAAAACCAGGGAATGAAGAGAAAACGGAATAGAGGAGAAGAAAGCTTGGTTCAAGCGGGTTCAAGGGTGCAAAATCGACGTGTAGTGAGTTGAAACGAAGCTCTAACCGAGGAGGCTGCTAAGGTGAGTTCTAGGACCCCTCTTTTACACGTTTTGGAAGGATTTTGGGGCTGGAACACATCTGAAAACTATATTTTGGGTTTTGGGTGTTTAACCCGTGTATGTATGAATGTGTATGTGTATAGTGTGTTTAGAGTGTGATTTTGGACGTGTATGTGCTTGACTGTTGTCATAGTATGATTCCCTAAGGTTTAGGAGGGTTAACTTGGGCTTAAAACGGGTTTGGAAGGATTTGGAGGTCATGAGTCGCGACTGCAGTTCAGGATGAACTGCAATCGCTGCCCAGCTAGGGCTAGGCGACTAGAGGGCCAACCGCACGACTGAAGGACGATTGAAGCTCAACCGCACGACTGAGGCTCAGTCGCACGACTAGGGACTTAGTCGCACGACAGGTCATGCGACTGGGAGTTCAGTCGCATAGGTCCATTCGCATGGTTGTTCAGTCGCACGATTGAGGGTTCAGTCGCATAGAAGCCCATACGTATAGTGTTCAGCCGCACGACAAGGAGTCCATTCCTACGATTGGGTGTTCATCCGCATGGATGCTCATCCGTATTGGTCCAATCGCATAGTGTTCAGTCGCATGGAGGCTATGCGACTGAAGGGTGCCCAATCGCCCAAGTAGGGCTGTTGTGTATGAGGAGAGACGTAGTGCAATTACTGGCCTTCGGGGAAAGTGCAAGTGTAGGTAATGATGTGATAGCTCCCATAGGTACATGTGTGATAACTATCGAGGCTTAGAAGTTACGTGGGGCACAATGATGATAGTAATTACATGTATATGCATGATGTATGTATGTTAAGTATGATGTAGCCCTGTATGATGGTAATGACTGATGACTGGTAAATGCCAATGTTCCTAGTGTCGATGTATGTTTATCTTTTCCATGACTTTACGTGTTATGATTAGTGAATGAAATGAAAAGTATTATGTAATGTAAAGTGAAAGATAATAAAAGAGGAACATGATGAACGAATGCATGCATTAACGTATGAATGAATGAACGTAAAGCTAGTGAGCGTATGTATGAGATGAGCGACTCTGTGTCGCAACAAACTCAAAAGAGGTCCTTATTGCGTACTCCGGTACTGTGTCAGCCTTCGAACATGAGTCGGGGGTTTGTATAACAGGCCCTGGCATAGTATCAGTCTTCAGACATGAGTCGGGGTATGGCATGGGACGGGATAGTGAGGTGAGCAACTTTGTGTTACAACAGACTCGGATGGAGTTAAATCTAGGTGATTGACTCAGCGGGATCTTTTTTGCGTATCCCGGCGCTGTGTCAGTCTTCGGACATGAGTCGGGGGTTTGTGAGCAGGCCCCGGCATAGCATCAGCTTTCGAGCATGAGTCGGGGATATTGCATGAGACAGGATCTAGTTGGATGAGTAGAGGCTCGCATGCTCCGGTACTGTGTCAGTCTTCGGACATGAGACGGGGGTTTGTGTATAGGCCCGGCACAGTATCAGTCTTCGGACATGAGTCGGGAGTAATGCGTGAGAGTGAGATGAGACAATGAGGAACGTATCATGTGCTCCGGTACTGTGTCAGTCTTCGGACATGAGTCGGGGGTTTGTGAGCAGGCCCGGCACAATATCAGTCTTCGGACATGAGTCGGGAGTATCGCGTGAGTTGATGAATGAGTGAGGGATAATTGTGAAAGAAAGAATGTATGAAACAAATGAAAGGCAATGAACGTAATGAAAGCTAAAGAATGAACGAATGAAAAAAATGAACGGAAGGAACATAGTGATAACGCATGAAACGGGATCCTTGTCACACGACCTCAGTAATCATGGCTGTGTGCCATGAAGAGGGTAAAGTGTGACCGGATCTAGATAGAAGTAAAAGACTGAGAATGAATGAAAGTTAAAGATAAAGAATGAACGAGAAAAGAAGATAATAATGATATTATCTATGTGTATGTACGTACGATGTGTGTTCACATACGAAAGTATAGTATGATTTTGAAAGAAGTAAAGAATGGTTTTAAAGAAAAGAAAGTATGTATTTCATATAGAACTAGAACTCACTCAGCAACGCTGACTTTTGATGCGTTTCCAGTTGGCAGGTATGTTGCTGAGGATGGCACGGGGCGGCTACTCAGCTCTTGAGGATGGCATCCATTTATATGAACACTCTTGTATTATAATGCGAGCAAACTATGTTTTGTAATGAAATAACATGTTTTAGTTATTAATGAAAGTTTTAAATTCCGCTGCAAAATAGATGAACGATTTAAAATGTTTATGTGCGATGAATGACCAGGTGTGAGGTGCTCGGGAACGGGGCCTTACAAACACCCACTTTGTACCAATGTGAACTTGACCAGGTGGTAGTGGACACAGATTCCACACCTTTTTCCTTTTGAATTGAAGCAATTCCTCTTGCATTGATTCAACCCAATTGTTGTCCTTGAGAGCCTCTTCTACCTTTTTAGGTTCCATCTGAGAGAGAAAGCATGAGTACAAGCAGACATTCTCATTGTGAGTTTGTCTTCTGGTCCTCACACCTTCTGAAACATCCCCAATGATGTTTTCAGCAGGATGAGTGTTATGAATTCTGATTCTGGGAATAACATCTAGTTGCATAGATAGATCCAGATTTGAATGATTCATATCATGATTGTTATCATTGGTTCCAGCTGAATTTTCTCTTTCATTCAATGAAGATTGATTGAATGAATGAGTAACATCATCAAAAATGTTCTGTTGTAAGATAGTATCATCAGTTGCATATTCCTCCAGATAGCTATCTTTATCAGCTTAGTGTTAAGAAATGGAGTTGTCATCTGAAGTGACTTGATGCTTATTTAGTTGACAACTGGTTGAAGCTCCATTGTTTCCTGAGAGATTCAGACTTTTAGGACTTGTAGTGGTGGGAGCTTGTTCTTCATTCCTTCTTGGAGAATTTGGAATGGGTCTGGGCAACTCAAACATTTGATCATCATCAGAGTCACTTTAAGTTCATGTTCTAGCTAAAACATTTTCACAAGATTGTCTAGAATAGTTGGGAAACAACTCTAAGTTAAACATGTTGATACATGTGTACCTACTTTAAGAGCTAAATGTAAAATGTCTTTCATGTCTTACATATATGTAATTGAATGGGTATGAATGAAATACAATGTGTGGTTGATGCTTATAACGTTTAATATTTCATTGTTTAGTGTGTGATAACTTATAGTGAACTAACTATTAGGTTTGTGAGTTGTATGAAGTATTCATGCGAATGGACCATGCTAATGGACCATACGCATAAACACTTCATGCTAATGGACTAGTCGCATGACTGAACCAGGAGACTGGATCAGTGGCACGATTGTGACATGAGATTGACTCAGTCAAATGACTGGACCTTCAGTCGTGCGGATGGATCAACCGCATGCTTCAGTCGCACGACTGAACCATTCTAATGGTTCAGTCGTACGAATGGAAAACCCTAACCTATAAATACTACTTAATTCGTGGAAAAACAAGAGAATTCGAATACCTACGCACATAATCGTACCCTAGTCGTCCAGAGGCTTAAGAAAACCTGTTCCAACTTCATAGTTCATTTCTGATCAATTCTTGTTCGTTCTTAACATTTGTATCATTGTAGGATTGATCAGATTGTCATTCTCACTGATTGGATCGCTAATCAAATAGGATTCCACACTATTTGATCTGGTTTCATGCATTATCAGTTAGTACTCCGTACGTACACGGTCCTAACAAGTGGTATCAGAGCTTTTGCTCTTGATTTTGCGTGTGATTCGATCGATTTGGTGTAAAAATCACGTTTTTTCATTCAAAAACATCATCTTTTTGGTTAAAACAGTGTTTTCGACGTCTCCAGATCAAAAAGTTCACGTTTTTCGGATTAAGGCAGATTAGGGTTCGTAAAAATTCATGTTTGTGTCAAAATATCGAAAACCCTCGAATTTTTCAAAACAGCAGCCTTCAGTCACACGAATAGATCATTCGTACGATTGAACTCATTCGTACACTCCATTCGCACGACTGAACTCAGTCGCATCCGTCATTCGTACGACTGAGTAGCTCCAGTCGTTTGAGTCTATTCGTCTAGTTCATACGCACGACTGAATCCAATCGCACAATTGAATTCACTCGCACCATTGAATTCACTCGCACCCTTTATTCGCACGAGTGAACCATCCGTATAGTCCATTCGTACGATTGAAATTGTTCTATTCTTCAAGTCTCAAGTTTATACAAATGGAAGATCAGTACTCAGCTTTCACTGCCGGATAGGATTCACGGATCCAGAGTCTATTGCTTCTGGAAAAAGAAGTTGGTAATCACAATAAGCCCCCTAAGCTCATAACGTTAGACGATTAGCCACAATGGAGGCAAAGGTTCGAGATATACTTAAATGGAGTTGATCCTAATCTGTAGGAATCAATCGAGACTGGGTATAGCATGCCGGTTGGTGCTGATGGAGTAAAACTTACCTTGGGTGGCATGATTGATAGCCAGAGGTAAAGTACAATGTAGAGAAGAAGGTGTACGCTTTGTTAACTCAGTCAATTCCTAAGGATATATTCCATCAGTTTTCTAAGAATAAACCAGCCAAGAAGTTATGGGATGCCTTGGAAAAACGGTATGATGGGAATGCGATGTTGAAGGTATTAAAGGAAAAGGCTTTGAAGAAGGAGTTTGATACCTTCTCTTCAATAGGAAAAGAGAGCCTGGATGACGTTATCGACCGCTTCTACCACTTGATGAGTGAGCTGCACACTTATGGGGTTACCACGTCCATGGAAGACAAGGTGTCGAGTTTTGCAGATGGATTGCCTAAGAAGTGGGTTTCGTTTGTGTCAAATCTCAGACAGAATGATATGCTGGCAAAGTTGGATATCAATGATTTCATGCTGGCAAAGTTCATATGATCAGAACCCATCACTTTACAACTCAACTCCTCAACCAAAAACTTCTGGAGCACCACTCTAAACAGCATTCGTGTCCAGTTCAACTGCTCCATCCCAAGCCATTACTTTAGGATCTGACACGTCAGGGTCATCTGGCACCCAATACATAGCACCTGAAGCCAATGCTACGAAATTGAAGACCGAGAATCTCGGTAATGTGACTGTAGAGGTAACAAAGGAGCATATGGATCTCCTAGCAGCTGTCGTTCATTCCTATGATGGTCTAGTTGCGGGGAAGATTGGAAACTGTCATCTCGCCGATGAAGACTACGAGCAGGTAGATGAAACTGAGCTCGAAAGGATGGACATTATGTGGGCACCGGCTAGTGCTGTCCGGTGGGCGAAGAAGTTTGTTAAGAAGACCGGACAGAACTTGATAGCCACAAATGATACAACCTTTTTTGACAAAACCAAAGATACCTGTTTCAATTGTGGAGAATTGTCAAGATAAACCCCCTAATAGGGCTACATCATCAAGCAAGGATCCTAAGGCCTTGACTGCACAAGACGATGAAGGACAAGATTGGACCTTTCGCTTTGTGTCTCCGGGAGAATCCAACATTGCATGTGTTGAGGGTTTGGATGACGACTCTGCAAGCGAAGGTGACATAGCAGTGGAACTTGTAATGTCAGATTATGAAGACACTGCTACTGTGGTCACTCACCTAAATAAAGAAGGTCCCAGCACAACATTTTCAGAATCACCAGCACCCGAACAGTCAAATTCTACGATGATGGCTGATTCAACCGAACCTTCTCAGGTAAGTTCCATAGACCAACTTTTTGATAATCATGCTAGTTCTGAATGTAATAAATTTAGGGATAGCATAGATGCAAAATTTACTAGGCTATTAGATCACAATGATAGCTTAGTAAATGATTTACAACTGTGCACAGAAGCAAACCAAATTTTCAAACAAAATGAGCACAGTTATAAAGGGAAAATAGAACTGTTAAATAAACAACTAAGGGAAACCAAAGTTGTGGCATTTAACCAAGCAAATGACATAAAGTTCTATTTAAACTCCCTAGAAGAACCTAAGAAACAAAAAGCAGTTTTGGAAGTCGAGGTAAATTCTTTAAAACAAAAACTGCACAGTTGGACTAGTTCTTCTCACATAGTTCAACAATTAGTTAAAGAACAAAACCACGGGGAGGGCTTAGGTTACAAAGTGGTTCCACCACCACATGAGACCTTGTTGAATGCTAAATGCAAACCAATTAATAATAACCCAATCAAGGATCATGTGGTGTCCACTCCTCTCGTAAGTGATCCGTATTCGACAAGTAAACCTAGTGAATCTGTCACTAAACAGAAGGACACCACTTTGAAGTCAAAAGGTAAGATGCCTATTGTTAATTTGGATGAACAATTTGCAAAGGTTAAGGTGGAGTCAGGTTCAAACATGTCTAATTCAGAACCCAAAAGACCAAACAATTTAACCAATCTCGAGCACCATGTCTTAGTCCAAATAAACAAAAGGGTAAAGATGTTAAACATGTTCAAACAATGAATTTTGTTAAAGAAGTCAAAACATCTAAACAAGAAGTGTCAAAACCCAAAGAAACTAAAGTCACACCTGTGTCACACACTTCCCCACAGAAGCAGTTTCACCAACATGTCAAAAGTAGATCATGCTACACTTGTGGAAAGTATGGACACATTGCTTCTAAATGTTCTTATTATCAGACACCAAGAAAGAAGTTGACAACAGGCTTGGGTCCCTAACCTAAACTAATCATTTCCTTTGAATGTGCAGGGTGTCCGCTATAGTGCTTCTATGAATACCTGGATTGTTGATAGCGGCGCATCAAGGCACATGACTGGAAACCTGTCTCTCTTGTCAAACGTCAAACAAATTAAAGGAGGACACGTTTTATTTGCTGGAAATAAAGGAGGTTATATCACTGCACAAGGAGAAGTGGGAAACCAGAAAGTGAAGTTTGATAAGGTAAACTATGTTCAACAACTTCAAAATAACTTACTTTCTATCACCCAGGTATGTGACAAAGAGTTCAAAGTTGTATTTGATAACAAGAAGTGCTATGTTCTGAAAAAGGACTATGTCATCCCGGAGGACCAAGTGTTAATGTCAGCTTCAAGATATAACGATTTGTATGTCTTGGACCTCTCAAAGGCCTCCACAACCGATCATCAAGTACATTGCTTCCTACAAAGGCAACAGAAAAAGACTCCATCTCCTGGCATAGGAGAATGGGACACATCAATCCCCAGAAGATGAATCACTTGATCAAGAATGATCTAGTGCGTGGAGTAAATGTTCAAAACTTCCAACTACCGGATTTCTGTGTCGCATGTAAGAAAGGGAAACAGACAAAGAAGTCTCACAAGGCAAAGAATGTTCACTCAGTCGACCAGCCTCTTGAGCTTCTTCACATGGATCTGTTTGGCCTAGTCAGTACAAAGAACATTGCCGGTGATTTGTACTGCTATGTAGTTACGGAAGATTACTCAACCTTTTCTTGGGTGATTTTTTTGAAATCCAAATCAGAGACATTTGAATCATTCAAAGAGATAGTAACTACATTGGAGTCACTGTACAAGCTGAAGGTAAGGCAAGTTCGCTCAGACAATAGCACTGAGTTCAAGAACCAATGGATGGAGGAATTCTGCAAAGAAAAAGGAATTGTGCACCAATTCACATCTTCCTACACTCTTCAAATGAACGGGGTTGCTGAGAGAAAGAATCGCAGCTTGATAGAGACAGCCCGGACGATGCTAGCAGACTCAAAACTGCCTATCCAATTTTGGAACGAGGCAGTAACTAATGCATGTTACACCCTTAATCGAGTCTTGGTGGTCAAGCGTCATGGTAAGACGTGTTAAGAGTTACTCCAACGACGTAAACCTAATCTAGAGTACATCAAACCGTTTGGTGCACCATGTACATTGCTGAAGAAAACTCAGTCAGGGAAATTAAGCGAAAAGACTGAAGAAGGGATTTTCTTAGGATACAACATACCGAATAATAGAGTTTACAACAACTCAACGGGTCTAGTAGAAGTGTGGTGCAATGTTGATGTATAGAGATACACCACCCCCTTTGCTGGAAAAGTACCCTCTTTCTTTTTCGACTATGATGGATTCTTTAAATCCTTCAACATCCCTCTCTTTCCTCCTGAGGATGAGTTATCGACCAGAATGATGTACGACGTATTAAACACACCACCACTGGATCCGATGACCTCAACTTCATAAGGTGAGTCTTTTAGTTCTTCAGGGGGAGCACTTGAGGTAAGTGACTCCTCCTCTGATGATGAAGACGTGGCAAATGATCAGGTGGATCAAGGGCAACAGGTTCCTACTACTCAAATTACACAAGCATCTGATATTGATGCCTCTGCCACTTCGGAACCTCACACTCCCACTGCCTCAGATACTGAACCTCCTGTTCACAATCTGGATAATGAGGTAGTTGTACCCACCACTCCTGGATCTTGACTAAATGTTTATCATCCGTTGTAAAATGTCATGGGAGATGTTAGATCAGGAGTCCAGACTAGAAATTAGCTATACTCAGCTGATTATGCCTCGGTAATGGAAAAGGGATATCTTCACGATGGTGCATATCGATGTTTTGTGTCTCAATTTGAGCCAAAATATGTTAGTAAAGCCCTAAATGATGAGGCATGGGTGAGTGCCATGCAAAAAGAACTTCTTCAATTCAAGAAGTTGGGAGTATGGACTCTAGTGGATAGACCTAAAGGTGCTAAAGTCATTGGCACCAAATAGGTTTTGAAGTGCATGAAAGATGACCAAGTGGTCATAATAAGAAACAAGGCTCGACTTGTAGTTCAAGAATTTCGACAAGTCGAGGGCATTGATTACAATGAAGTGTTTGCACCTGTGGCAAGAATGGAAGCAATCCGTATCTTCCTAGCCTATGCATCTTACATGAAGATCAAAGTCTATCAATTATATGTAAAGAGTGCATTCCTTCGTGGTGAAATCCAGGAGACAGTGTACGTCAGTCAACTCGAAGGATTTGAGGATTCGTATCATCAGGACAGAGTTTACAAACTAGATAAGGCTCTCTACAGCCTCCATCAAGCCCCAAGATCTTGGTATGAGAAACTCTCAACTCATCTTGTGAAACATGGCTTTCGCAGAGGAGTGATTGACTGTACACTGTTCATCAAAGAAAAGGATAGTGACTTACTGCTACTTCAGATCTATGTTGATGACATAATTTTCGGTTCCAAATACGAAGCATTATGTAAAGAATTTGAAGCAGTGATGAAAGATGAATTTGAGATGAGTGCCATGGGTGAGATGAAGTTCTTTCTCGGTGTTAGGACCGTGTACGGACGAAGTACTAACTGATTCAAAGTGAAACGAGATCAAATAGTGCGGAATCCTATTTGATTGGCGATCCAATCAGGGAGAACGTTAATCCGATCAAAACTAACGATGAGAATACGTTAAGAATTAATTAGAATCGATCAGAAACATTCTATAAAGTTGGAAGGGACTCTCTGGACGAACAGGCACGGCTAGGGTTAAGAATTCTTGAAGTCTTGTTTTCCACGAATTAAGTGGTATTTATAGTTTACAGCTCTCATTCGTACGACTGAGCCATGCGTGTGGCTCAGTGGTGTGACTGAGACGTATGATTGATTCATCCGTATGACAGAGTTAGTCTTATAACTCAATCGTGCGATTGACTCAATCACCTGGTTCAATCGTGCGACTGGCCCATTCATATGGTCCAGTCGTGCGACTGGATCATAAGACTTAGTTAAAAATATTCCTTAACCTTTAACGATACAGAACTATGTCTAACAACTGTAAACCTATATAACATGTTCATATAAGAGTTTAACAATAAATCATATTAATAGATATAACATTCAACAACCAATAAACATTCAAATAAGAGTTTTTCATTTCATATATCAAATATTACATAAGTGTTACAAAATGAAAGTCAATTACATTTGAGCTCACTAGAACTAGAACTAGGGACATGTGTACCAGCAAACTCCCCCTTGGACCTAGTTCTATTTAATCTTTGACTTCCCTTTTAAACTCTTCAAACCTCTTAGCTCGTTCTTCTTTAGATACCCCAGCATGGATATTAAGTGCAAAGCATAATCGTATGACATGTTGGAACTGAATTGCTTGCACTATATCCTGTGTCTCAAAAAATAATGGCCACTTGTACAATATGTAGACATCAGAAGCGGAAAAGTTTGTTAGCCACATTGGATCAAATATCCTTATTGTCTCTACCGTCCCCTCCCTATCCAAAACTATGACGGCCTTTCTAGTGCGCCAGTCATAATACCACCATTTGAAATAGGGTGTAAAATCTTATGGCATCTCCCTCAATAGAATACGTGACATTGTATGCGGAGGGTGCCATTTCAAGATAATCTTTGGTCTTCCAGTAATAGGGTTTACCTCAGATCTTCTGATGTACCTCGTAGCCTGTTGAGGTTTGAAGTTCACCCATCTTGTAAGATACTCTCGTTTCAACGTAGCCTCAAACCAGCCTGACATTTTCTTCGTGTCAGTATATAGCAGCTTCAGTCGTGCCAGCTGGTTGAGCTCAAAACCAGGGAGAGTCTTTAGATCATGTGGGAATCTAAAGTACTCGATTCCCCTCTCCCTCTTTACTGCGTAAATGTTAAGATCCTCAAAATAATCCCATGATATAATCTTCCCTGACACCTTCAGATGCTTCTTCACTTTGTAGATCTTGGTGTAGGTACTTTGCTTAGCTGCAGCGCGTTGGGCTCGGATCTCTGAGAAACAAGCCACCCATTCAGCCTTTCTGATATCTACATCGGCGTCCGAGGCTGGGGCTTGGCTTGTAGATGCTTCTGCTTCCTTTTCCTTCTGACTTAGCTTCTCTAAAGTATTGCTGCCGAGAGTACTATAAAGATCAGGAAACACATTTCCCTCTCGGTCAGTATACTCTGGATAATGCTGAGCAGTGACGTCCTCTATCTCTATCTCGTCTATATCGTTTAGCTCCTCGTCACTATCCACATCAAAGGTAGGAGCATCCTTCCCTATCTCATCTGGATTGAGCTGGAACATTTCAGCAAGTTGCTCATCAGTGAGGTCGTGAATTGTTTCTCCTTCTTTAGGAGTACAACTCACTGACCTCCTGACGATCCCTTGCAGATCAAGTATCATAGTCAGTTGAGACTTGATCTGCTGTAAGGGAGCAACATCGTACTCATCTTGCTGAAATGCTGGATCTGCTTGATTTAAACATGTAACACAGCAATAGTTAGTATGTAATCAAGATAATCAAACACTAAATAATAAATATACACATTAATTTCATAATATCAATTGATGATTTCAAGTACAAGAGATGAACAAAATATAACATCTAAACTATACTTTTGTCTTGAATCCTCTCTGTGCCTTCAGCTGATAGTGAGGTAAGCGGGGCAGGCGATGATGCTCCTTGGTCTTGTTTCTTCTTTGTCCTTTAATCTTGTCCAGGAGCAGAGGCAGATGCAGCTGCATCTCCTTCATCGTCATTATCGTCATCCTGCCTCTTGCTTCACCATTACCCTCATCCTCATCATCACTATCATCCTCTTCATCATCATCCTCATCATCATCACCATCATGATCTCCTTCCCCGATCTTCAGAGGCTCATCTTGTGATCCTTTAAGCATGAGCATGATCTTCTTGTTAGCAGCTTCCAACTCCTCCAATCTCTTAACTGATTCCTCTTTGTGCTCTTGGAGTCGGGCGACCTGCTTAGCCTGCTGAGAAATCTGCTGAGCTTGAGAAGCATTGAGCTCCTCCAGCTGACGTAATTAGCAGACTTCTCCTCATCCGCTGCTAACAGCTTCAGCACCATCCTGTTTAGTGCTGTCAGCTGATCCTCCACTCCAATAGGAGGGAGGGATGATCCGGTGGGGAATGTGGATGGGCCAGCTTGGTGGCTGGCGGTGGTAGCAGTGGCTGAGGTGAATATGGGTGGTGGAGTATGAATGGGCGGAGTGGTATGAGGGGTGGCTGTGGTAGGTAGTGTAGTGGTGGTAGGTGGTGTAGTGGTGGTAGGTGGTGTAGTGGTGGTAGGTGTTGTAGTGGTGGAAGTGGTGGCTGTAGTGGTAGAGGTGGTGGTGGTAGTAATCAATGTGATCCTCCGTCTCTTTGGCTTCAGCCCATGGGGCTGAGCCATCCTCTTCCTCCGAGTACCCCTGGACCAGGAGGCTTCCCCTCGGCTACTGGGCTGGTCTGGGGTGTATGATGGATCTGAAGTAGTCTTCCCAGACCCGGCCAGACGTCCACCAACCGTCCTAATCCCCCTCTCGGTGGCAACCACCCGGCTGTCCACCGTCCTGGTCAGTGGCTCCTCATCGGACGCCTCCTCTTCATTAGGCTGGAAGTCCTGATGGAACCCAGCTGTCTCTAGATCACCGTGCGGAGATGGTGGAGATGTAACATCAGTAGTAGTGGTCTGAGTGTGAGAAGGAACTATATCTCTACCATCACCACTATCATCGTCGTCTGAGTCATCATCAGGAATAGCTATCGGCTCTGTATCTGAATCACTATCGTCGTGGCGCCACTTCCTCTTCGTTGGAGCCACATAGTCTTCACGGGCCAGATTCCTAAATAATTTCCTCACCGGGGGCTTCACCTGCTTCCCCCGGTACACCCTCATCCTCCCGAGGGTGGTGTCATCCATCTCCTTGAGGACAACAACATCCTCCTTCTCCTTGGGCAGCGAGGGGAGCTTCTAGTCTATGATCATCTGTATAAACCGTGGATACATACAGATTCTTTCTTCCCCTTCGCCTCGATGTTCTCCACCAGATAGGTGAAGATCATCCTAGAAAAGCTGAATGGATGATTCAGCACCAACACCGTGTAGGCTTTCTGCATCTGGTCGGAGAGCTCATCAAATCCACCCTTCCTGGATGCGATGCATCTCAGTAGTACTTGGGCTAAGTATTTGAACTGGGGGCACAAGTTGCTCTTGTTGAGCATACTTGCGTTAATGTCCCCAGATTACTTAGCCCTCATAAAGCAACCTCGTACAGTGAGAGGATGTAATCGAGTGGGGCAGTCAGAATCATCCCCGAACTCTAATACAGTCCGGATATTCTCCTCAGTAATCTGGATATCCTGCCCAAAAATAGAACTCCGAATAGTATGGGGCTCAGTGGACCTATCAACAGTAGCGCCTTCCCAAAACGCCTGCTGTATAGATCTGTAAGGTGTGTATGGCATAGAGATCGCTCGGAAAATCCTTGAATGACATAGAAAGGTGATAATGCCAGCAAAATCCGTAGCATTTCGGGATGAGAGATCAAGATGAGCACATATGTTGTGCTTAGTGCTCATCGTCCACCGACTAGCCATCTGTGATACAAAGTAAGTAAACATTATTATGTGTCAAAGAATACCAGACTTGTTTCATGAACTTGAAAATTATGTTCAGTCGTGCGACTGAGAAGAGCGACTGAGATCTAGTCGTGCGACTGAGCTGAGCGACTGAGATCTAGTCGTGCGATTGAGCTCATACGTACGACTGAGGCATGCGAATGGACTTAGTCGTATGTTCTCTCATGCGTTTACCTCAGTCATGCGATTGAGCTCAGACGCATGGTTCAGTCATGCGATTGAGCTCAGACGCATGGTTCAATCATGCGATTGAACCATTCGTCCATCTCAGTTGTGCGATTGAGCCATTCGCCTCGCTCAGTCGTGCGAGTGAAGTTCATTAGTGTGTCTAATCGCATGTCCGATAATTTGGTCATTCAAATTCAATTTTTGAGCAATACTTGATGTTAAACGTTGTGGATTGACTCATTTGGTTCGCATATGACCGAATAAAACCCTAATAACTTTAATTTGTTCAAAAAGCTTAGTTTTAGTGGTTTATTTGTCATATTTGGTTCGGTTTACATTAGGTCATTGTTTCACTCTGTTTGACGTTGTAGTAACCGATTATTCATTCAAATGTTGTCGCGCAGTACCTATAGAATCGAAACAAACGTCAGAGTATGTCAGAAACCTGTCTATAAAGATCAAATCGAATATTGGCAGTATGGGTGTGTATCGTGCGTTTGAGAGGTGATTTGGGAGAATGAAGCGACTGAGACCGACTCCCTCTCTATTTATACTAGGGCAACCTTCAATCGTGCGACTGAACCTAGTCGCATGATTGATTCGTGTGACTAGGTTTCAGTCGTATGACTCGCCCATTCGGTCATCTCCAATCGTACGATTGAGGTTCATTCGTGCGATTGTCACAATTGGTCACCTCCAATCGTCCAATTGGGCTCATTCGTATGGTCCATTCGTACGACTGGTCCATACTCATGGTCCAGTCGTGCGAATGGGTTCATTCATATGGTCCAATCGTATGACTGGTACATATTCATGGTCCAGTCGTGCGAATGGGTTCATACTTGTGAAATTTTGACTTTTTGACTGTTTGACACTTAGTTCCTTCTAACAGTAGATAAAACATTTTGAGCATTTGATCATCTCAGACATGACCAATTTAAGATTAAAAACCTTTTGATCATCTCAGATGTGATCCATTTATCTACCTGATCACCTCAGACGTGATCCATTTATCCACCTGATCACCTCAGACGTGATCCATTTATCCACCTGATCACCTCAGACATGATCCTTTTACCTTTTCAGAAACAATTGATTTAAGATTAACATTAAGTTCATTTTATGACATTTACAGAGATGAATAACATAGCCCAGTCCGACACTAACACACTTTACAAATAACTTGAAAAACTAAACTAAGTAACAAAATAAACATGTTTTTGTGATTTTGTTAGGGTAGGGTAGAGTTGCCTTTTAGCATTAACATCATTTCTAAGACAGATTCATATGGAATCAGACAGGCATAAACTCAATTTCTTGGAACTTTATATATATATAATGAAATGGAACTAACATATTTACATATCATAGTTTCTCATTCATCTGAGACTTCTAAGTTCTAACTGGAAATCATGCTTGATCTGATATGTAACACACATTGATTTTGAACATCAGGCTGTGCTGCCACGACGATTGTCAGTATACTTGTCCACTTAAATCCATACACAGATTTTTTACATATATTGGTGATGTAATAGGTTATATTATTTCAACCAACATTTATGGATCCCAAGCTTATATGGTAATCAACATTCCTCAGGAGACTTTTGAGCGGTCTACAGGTATTTTGACAAGAAGAGACTATCCATAGAGCTTTCAAAGATAAGCCAAGCCTCAGGTTAGTGCCATCGCACAGCAGAGAGGCGGCAAACAACAATGAATTCTCGAATATCTAGGGTTATGCTTGTCCTCAGGTCAGTGCCATCGCACAGCAGATAGGCACACAACCTATCTTCTTGTTAGAGCACCTTTAAATTTTTCTTTTGCACAAAACGCACCAACAACATAGATTATCAGCTTGATGGCGTTTATTTTCATTTTTCGTGCTTTGCTCTTTTTGTGGTCATCCGCACACTTTTAGTGGCAATAATTTGCTCGTCACCCCTTATTAGAATTAACTGATTGTGTTAACCAGTGATAAGGTGGTAACCCATGGTCAGTTGAACAGATTAGTTTAAATTGAGTTCACCAATGATGTCTACTAGTCTATTGTGTTGAATCTACCGCCACATCATATAATGAACTAGCACCTCCCTAGATCGACTTTCTCTGTGTAATTACAGTAACAAACAAGCGTACTATCATTTTCCCAACTTGTTAGACTTAGAATTCTCTGACTAACAATTTTCTGTGATTTAATTAAACTAAATTTGCAAAAATTTAAAATCTTTTTGGTGTTCCAAGTAACTCGACGCCTATGTACTATCACTTTCCATAGCATTGAATCACATTCACATCTTTGTTGTTTTTGCCTTTTTAGCTTATCTGCCCTCCCCCCCCCTTTTTTAAGTAAATAAATACTAAAAGTAAACTAATCTCCCCTAAAATTCTAAAATAAAAAATCTTTTTGTGTTTTTGAATTTTATAAGACAAGGAAATTAAAAACAAATAGAAATAAAATAAAAATGAAAAACTAAACAAGTGTTGGACTAAGCATCTGTGTCTTCTGAAATGATGTCACCTTTCTTTTTCACGCCGTTGACCTCTAACAGATATAAAAATCTGGGTTTATCAAAAGGTTTGGTGTAGAGGTCGGCGCGCAGAAAATCCGTGTTTATCTTAATCACATCAATTAATTGTTTTTCATAGCAATCGCGTATGAAATGATACTTTATGCCGATGTGTTTTGTTTTAGGGTGTTGAACAGGATTTTTAGTTACAGCTTGGTAGCAGAGTTATCAACAAATATAGGGGTGTTAGAAAATTGTAAACCATAGTCCCGCATTTGCTGTTGGATCCTGATGATCTGAGAGCAACAACTTGCAACAGCAACATATTCAGCTTCACAGGTTGATAAGGCAACCGAGGTCTGCTTCGTGCATTGCCAGGTGACTAAACACCTTCCAAAGAACTGACACCCTGCTGATGTTGACTTGAAGTTCATCTTGCAGCCGCCGTAGTCTGAATCACTATACGCAGTTAGCTCAAAGTCATCATCATGAGGATACCACAACCCCAGTGTTGGAGTACCCTTCAGATAATGAAAAATCCTTTTCACCCTGATCAGATGATTTACTTTCGGTTTGGCTTGATGCCTGGAGCATAAACATGTGGCATACATGATATCTGGATGCGAGGCAGTGAGATACATAAGAGATCTGGTCATCCCACGATACATAGTGGCATCCACCAAATCCCCATTCTCATCAGGTGCCACATCATGATTTGTGGCGCTTGGGGTACCGGAAACAGTGACATGTTTCCATATCAAATCGACTTAGAATGTCTCCAACATACTTAGTCTGATGCAGAAAAATACCGGTAGGTGTTTGATCCACCTGTAATCCCAGGAAGAACTTCATCTCTCCCATGGCACTCATTTCAAATTCTGCCTTCATCACAGATTCAAATTCTTTACATAGATCTTCGTTTCATGAACCGAAGACAATGTCATCCACATAAATTTGCACCATCAGTAAATCTCCATCTCTCTCTTTGATAAACAACGTGCAGTCAATCACACCCCTGCGAAACCCGTGTTTCAGCAGGTGGGTGGAGAGCTTTTCATACCAAGCTTGAGGAGCCTGATGTAGCCCGTACAGAGCCTTGTCCAACTTGTAGACCCTGTCCCGATGATAAGGATCCTCAAATCCTTCGGGTTGACTGACGTAGACTTCTTCACGGATTTCCCCATGAAGGAATGCACTCTTTACATCTAGTTGATAGACTTTGATCTTCATATACGATACATAGGCTAGGAAGATACAGATTGCTTCCACTCTAGCCACGAGTGCAAACACTTCATTATAGTCGACTCCCTCGACTTGTCTGAAGCCTTGAACAACTAACCGTGCCTTGTTTCTGATTACAACACCATGGTCATCCTTCTTACAGCGTAACACCCATTTGGTGCCAATCACTTTTACTACTTTGGGCATGTCAACGAGTGTCCACACTCCAAGCTTCTTGAACTGCAGCAGCTCTTCTTGCATAGCATTGACCCAGGCCTCATCCTTCAGGGCATCGCTTACGTGTTTGGGTTCGACTTGAGAAACAAAACATTTGAAAGCCCCGTCATTCATGTATCCCTTTTCCATAATTGCAGCATAATCAGCAGAATATAACTAATTTCTTGTCTGCACGTCGGAGTGAAGATCCCCAATGATAGTCTCCGGGGGATGATTCACACTGATCCTAGTCACAGGTGTCGTAGGAACGACAACTTCAGTATCTAGATTTGTGATGGTAGGTTCAGTATCCGGATTCCCTGATGCATGTTCAGCATCTGTTGAGCTTCCATCTTGATTAACGTTATGCTCATTGCTGGTCTCAACTGCTTCTTCATCGTCTGATGAATCATCACTCTCATCCTGAGCAGCTGCTGAAGATCCCGAAGCACCAATAGCCGGTGTCACATTGCTGGTATCCAGATTTGGTGTATTTAGGACATCGTAGATCATCTGAGTAGCAATCTCTTCATTTGAATCTATCTGAGGAAGGTTGAATGATTTGAAAAATCCATCGTAGTCGAAGAATTACGATGGACCTTTTCCAGCAGGAAGGATGGTGTATCGTTGCCCATCGACGTTGCACCATACTTCTACCTGACCTGTTAAGTTGTTATAAACTCGTTTGTCTGGTATGTTGTATCCAAGAAAGATCCCCTGAACTGCTTTCTCGCTGAACATGCCCTCCGGAGTTTTCTTCAGTAACGTGCATGGAGCTCCGAATGGTTCCAGATACTCCAGGTTAGGTTTGCTCTTCTGAAGCAACTCATAGCAAGTCTTCCCATGCCACTTAACTACTAACACATGATTAAGTGTGTAGCACGCATTGGCAACAGCTTCATTCCAGAAGTGTACTGCCAGCTTTGAATCTGTCAACATAGTCCTTGCATTCTCGATCAAGCTCCGATTCTTCTGTTCTGCAAGTCCATTCATCTGTGGCATGTATGCAGAGGTGAACTGATGAAAAATTCCTATTTCCTTGTAGAAAGCATCCATCCACTGATTCTTGAATTCAGTTCCATTGTCTGAACGAACCTTCCTCACCTTCAGATTGTAAGGGACTCCAGTGTTATGACAAGCACCTTGAACGACTCAAAGGTTTCTGACTTAGCTTTCAGAAACATCACCCAGGAGAAACGTGAGTAGTCATCCGTGACAACAAAGCAGTACCAGTCTCCAGCGATACTCTTCATGCTGACAGGACTGAATAGATCCATATGCAGTAGCTCCAGTGGCATCTCGATAGAGTTAATGTGCTTGGTCTTGTGAGACTTTCTGGTCTGCTTTCCCTTCTTGCACGAGACAAAAAATCAGGAAGTTTGAATTTCTTTATAGTAACTCCCTCAACTAGGTTGTTATGAATCAGATGATTCATCTTCCTGTGATTTATGTGTCCCATTCTCCTGTGCCATGAGATAGAATCCTTCTCTGTTGCTTTTGATAAAAAGCACTGAACAGTAGACTCAGTAGTAGAAGCATTTGACATGTCCAAGACGTACAAATCGTTATACCTTGATGCTGACATTAAGACCTGCTCCTTAGGAATCTCCATCTCCTTCTTCAGAATGTAACACTTCCGATTGTCAAACATCACTTTGAAGCCCTTGTCACATATCTGAGAAACTGAAAGCAAATTGTTTTCCAACTGTTGAACAAAATTTACTTTATCAAACTTTACCTGTCCATTACCTACTTCTCCTTATGCAGTAATGTATCCTCCTTGTTTCCAACAAAAGAAACATGTCCCCCTTTAATTTGTTTGACATTGAAAAGGAGAGACTAATTTCCCGTCATGTGCCTGGATGCTCTGCTATCTACTATCCATGTGTTGGTAGAAGCACTATAGCGGACAACCTGCACATAATAGAAAATAATTAGTTAAGGAGGGGGACCCAAGCCTTGACTGGCTTGGGTTTCCCAGAGGCATCACACATCACAAACTCAACCCACTGACCTTTAGCAGTTGGAGAGACCTCATCCTTCAGCTTATCAACACTATCAGACACATCATATGTTTTAGCTTTCCACAGACCATCCTTGTGTAAGGATCGTTTGTGGTAAACCGATGACTGATTTACTGTTTGAACTTTAGGTTTATTATCAAAAACAGGTTTCACCTCAGGCATCACAGACTTGCCAGTGACTTGTCTATGTTGTCTGTGGTGTTGGGGAGGGGTAAAAGACCTAGCCTGTGTTTTAGACCTAACAGGAGTTTTAGATCTCTGTTTTGAAGAAAACTGTTTAACTTCTTGATCTAGTTCAACTTTAAGCCTAGGTGTCTGATAGCGAGACAGTGTGAAGAAATATGACCTCTTTGTCCACAAGTATAGCATGATCTCCTCTCAACTGGACTAGGAGATATCTTGTGGGGTGGAGTGTACATTTCAGGTATGGGATTTTTGGTCTCAACCTTTTGATTTTCACCTTCTTTGACAAATTTTACTTGTTTAACATTATGATTACTTTGTCTTTTAAGATGATTATGATCTTGCTTAACCGGTTTAGACTGAGTGGTTTTTGAAGTCTTAGGTTGTGTGATAGCAGATTTTGAACCCAACCCAATAGATGCTTGAACATCCTCTTCCACCCTGTTCTCAATGATGGTTTTATCCTTTGTGCCTGAAGTTGATGTCTTCTGATCAGCAACCGGAGGAGCAGGTTTAACTGCAGTGTCCGGATCACTAACCAGAGGAGTAATCACCACATGTTCCTTGATGGGATTATTGTTAACAGGTTTTTGTTTTGTGTTCAGAAGGATCTCATATGGTGGAGGCACAACTTTATAACCCAACCCTTCCCCGTTGTTTCTTTCTTTAACCAAGTTTTTCAAGATGTTAGAGGAACTAGCTAAACTATGTAGTTTTTGCTGTAAGGATTCATTTTCAACTTTGTAAAATAGCTCTGTCCTTTTTAGTTTCCTCAATTGTTTTTAAATAATATTTTAAGTCATTTTCTTGGTTAAAAGCAACAACTTCAGTCTCTTTTAATTGTTTTCTCAGCAAGTCAATTTTCTCCTTAAAACTGCTTTCATTTTGCTTTAATACTCTATTAGCCTCTGTGCAAAGTTTTAAGTCATTTACTAAGCTATCACTATGTTCTAATAACCTAGTAAATTTCAGATCAATGCTTTCCCTAAACTTATCACATTCAACATATGCATGTTTATCAAAGAGATTATCTTTCGATTCTACCTATGCAGATGTAGAGGTGCCAGCCATGAAAGCAGCCTGGGGTTCCTGGTGTGCTGCAGATTCTGCATTTAGTTCATCCTCCACTAGTTGATCAATAGTATCCATAGTCTTATTCATATCAGCAGTATCAAGCTCAACTGAGTTCTCCCCCTCACTCACAGAGTCTTCGTTCAGATCATCAACCGATGCAATGTTAGCTTCACCATCAGACAGGAAACGAAAGGACCAGCCTTTTCCTTCATCACCCTGTGCTACCATTGCTTTGGAGTCATGGTTGGTTGATGTTTCCTTTGGAGTATTTTCCTTATCCTACCTGTTAAATGATGAGAATGGGTTGCCATTGCCTGTCTTCTTAGGTTTGACACACTCTCGCTTGAAATGGCCTTTTTCACCATAGTTGAAACAGGTGACTTTTGACTTGTCAAATCCAAAAGTTGTATCTTTTGTAGCCACCAGGTTCTGTCCCATCTTTTTAACAAACTTCTTTGCTCTACGCATAGCACTAGCGAGAGCCCACATTATATCCATCCGTTCAAGCTCTGTTTCATCAACCTGCTCATAATCTTCATCTGCTAGATGGCAATTTCCAATCTTTCCTGCAACTAACCCATCATACGATTAGACCACAGCAGCAAGTAAATCCATATGCTCCTTAGCAACTTCAACAGTTACGTTGCCCAAATTCTCTATAGTTAACTTTGACGATTGAATTTCTGGAGCATTGAATTTGACACTTGACGATCCACCTGATTCACAACTTGAGGAAGTATTTGGAATGCTTGCAGATGTGTTAGACACGAAAGCAGTCTGCAAAGGTGCACTAGAAGACGCTGTAGTAGGAGTCATATTGTAGAGGAAGGATTCTGAGTGTAGTTACCCTTCTTAGACTTGTACTTATGTCGAACCTCTTCTCCCTAAATTTCAGAATAAAATCATTTATGTCCATTGACTCCAGCATATCATTATGTCTCAAAGTGGAAACAAATGAATCCCACTTATCAGGTAACCCATCAGTCAAACTTGCCACTTTCTCTTCCATGTACGTTTTAACCCCATGAGTGTGCAGTTCACTCATCAAATGATAGAAGCGGTCGATCACATCATCCAAACTTTCATTTCCAAAAGATGAGAAGTTATCGAATTCCTTCTTCAAAGCTTTAGCCTTTAGAGACTTAAGCGTAGCATTTCCTTCATAACGTTTCTCAAGAGCCTTCCATAACTTTTTGCACTGCTTGTGTTCTGAGAACTGATGGAAGATGTCTTTTGGAATGGACTGTGTCAACAAAGCATAGGCTTTCTTCTCAGCATTGTAGGCAAGTTTTTGTGCATCAGTCAAGCCATTTAGAGTTAGTGGAACACCATCAGCTCCAACTGGCATAGTGTAGCTAGTCTCAATAGTGTTCCATAAGTTGTGTCCACTCCATTCAGATGAATCTCAAACCGTTGCTTCCAATGAGGATATTCATCAAGAGACAAAAGCTTTGGTGGTTTGTTGTGATTTGTAAGGCCCCGCTCCCGGGCGCCTTACGGTTGGTGGTTCATCGCACGTAAAACATACATAATGTATATAATCATAAAATAACGCAGCGGAATTAATAAAATATACATTATCATTCATTCATAAAAGTCATTACATAATTGACATGATTACAAAAATTACAGCTTTCTCTACTTTGTCTCCCCTCATAGGGTCATACAGCGACCTCTAGAGAGGATATTAAGTTCAAAAATATAAAAATTATATTTTTATACTAAAGAATATTCCTTAAGTAATTCCGTACATCGGAACCCTTAAGGAACACTCTTGACACTCTCATGCAACATATTTCGTTGCATGTGCTGCGCACACGCACTTCCGGTGCGTGGCAGCATATTCAAAATTAAGAAGATTTCTTAAGTAATCCCTTTTATGGGAATCCTCAAGAAATCTCGTAATGGCATGCAACGTGATGAGTTGCGTGCGTTATGGGCCACAACGCATGACGTTGCAGCATTATCAAATGGAGAATGCCATCCCAAAAGAGCTGAGTAGCCGCCTCGTGCCATCCCCAGCAACGCTACCTGCCAACTGGAAACACATAAAAAGTCAGCGTTGCTGAGTGAGTTCTAGTTTTATAATAAACATACTTTGTTCATTCTTTACACGTGATCATACATCGTACATACATATAGATAAATCTTTATTATCTCATTCGTTCATTCGTTCGTTCGTCATACATCGTACATACATATAGATAATATCTTTATTATCTCATTCGTTCATTCGTTCGTTTGTCATACATCGTTATCTTTCACTTCTCGTTTAGGTCCTGTCAGGCTTTACCCACTTCATGGCACGCAGCCATGATTACTGTGGTCGAATGACAAGGACCCCGTTACATCTTTTCTTGCACATTGGATATCTTTTGTATCACTACCTTCTGCTATACCCCAAACGTTATTAGCTACCGGGCCGAAGTCATTAAATGAACAGCAAAACGTATGCCGCGGTACTAGATGTAAGCGGTAGGGATACCATACATATGGTCAATAACTAAGAAGGACCCGTTAAACTTATCCAATGTTTGCAAGTCATCTTTCATTAATTCGTTCGTTAATGCATGTATTCATCATCTTTTAATCATTCGTTCATTCATTAATACATGTTACATCTTTTCTTGCACATTGGATATCTTTTGTACCACTACCATCTGCTATACCCGAACGTTATTAGCTACCGGGCCGAAGTCATTAAATGAACAGCAAAACGTATGCCACGGTACTAGAGGTAAGCGGTAGGGATACCATACATATGGTCAATCACTAAGAAGGACCCGTTAAACTTATCCAATGTTTGCAAGACATCTTTCGTTTGTTCGTTCATTAATGCATGTATTCATCATCTTTTACTCATTCGTTCATTCATTAATACATGCATTCATCATCGTGTTCCTCTTTCGTTATCTTTCACTTTACGTTACATAATACTTCGTTCGTTCGTTGTCATAATACGTAAAGTCATAGAAAGATATTCATACATTATTATAAGGAACACACACATCATACATACATCATCATACATAGCATCATACGTACATCGTCATACATAACATCATACATGCATCATCATCATCATCATACATAACCTCGTACATACATAGCCTACATCATCAATCATCACTAGGCACTTACTCCCGTATCCTTCCCGAATCCGGGACTTACTATGCGTCATCTTGGTGCAGTAGCACTAGCTGTCCCTCCAAGACTGTGGGGACTCATACTAGGACCTTATATAACGTGCCGAGTCCACAACCATACCTTAGACGTATAACACAACATTATACCCAAATGGGTCATACATACATACGTCAGTAAACAAGTTTATATGTGTTCCAGCCCCAAAATCATTTGAAACAAGTAAATGAGGGGTCCTAGAACTCACCTGTGCTTGACAAGCAGCTTCTCAATCAAGCCTTAAAGTCGCGGGTCACACTACACTGCCTGCAGATAAGTTAACACTCAAAAGAGTTAATTTCTGCCTAATTTCGCTGCTAAGTTCGCAGGTAGTTTCGCCCGTAATTTCGCCAGCAGTTTCGCTGGGCAAATCAGCAGTTTCGCTGCTAGTTTCGCCGGGCAGCATTCTGCCAGTTTCGCTGGACAGATTCGCTACCTCGAGCGCCCAACTTTCGTTGGAATTCCCTAGTTTCGCAATATCTAAGGTCAACTTGGGCATTGGCATAGTCATCAGCGAAACTATAGTTTCGCTAAGGCGAATATGTAGTTTCGCTGCCGCGAAACTGTAACTTCGCTGTAAATCCTTCCAGTTTCGCTGGACGAACTCACAGTTTCGCTGGTCGAGACCTTAAATTCGCAGAACGAGCTGAAATTTACGAATCAGCTCGTTTCAGCCCAAAAATCCAATCCTTTCCACCCAAACCCTTGGATTATCATCCAGGAAGCTATATCTAAGCTCATTACACGTTTTCTTACTCTAAAACGTGTGTTTTGGGGTGATTTTTGCCACTTTAAAACCCAAAAACCCCAAACTCGGGTTTTTCACCAAATGCAGCAATTTAGATACGTTTCTTACCTTGATTCTTGTAGTTTAGGAGTCCACAACACCAGCCTTCGATTCTTGACCACCCGAGCTTCAATCCGGCACTTTCTCTCTCTACACTTTCTCTCTCTAGAAAGGCGTTTGAGTGAAAATGAGAGTTGCTCAGCTGATCCATCTATTTATATGCCAGGCGTTCCCGGGACCCCAAACCGTTAAACTCGTGACCCGTTGGGTTAACTCGGTGTAATACCCGCAACCATTTTATATTTATTAAAGGGTTTTTCATCCGAGCCCATCACTATCACTTGACTCGATTAGAAAATTTTCCGGGTGTTACAAGTCCACCCCCTTATTTAGGTTTCGTCCTCGAAACCTGTTATTCTTCGAACAGATGTGGGTAATGTTGTCTCATTTCTTCTTCAGTCTCCCACGTAGACTCAGATCCCTTCCTGTGCTTCCACTGTACACGCACAAGAGGAACCACTTTGTTTCTTAGCCGTTTCTCTTTTCTATCGATGATCGCCACTGGTTGCTCCACGTAGTTGAGCCGTTCGTCTACTTCGATATCCTCCAGCGGTACAACCATATCTTCGTCGGCCAAGCATTTCCTCAGATGAGATACGTGGAAGGTCGGGTGAATTCCACTCAGCTCATCTGGCAGTTCCAACCTATAGGCCACCTCTCCCACACAGGCGATAATTCGGAAAGGGCCTATATACCGCGGGCTCAGTTTACCCCGCTTTCGGAACCTAATAATTCCTTTCCAAGGCGAGACTTTCAACATGACCCGATCACCGACCTTGAATTCTATCGGTCTTCGCCTCTTGTCAGCATACGACTTTTGTCTGTTTTTCGCCGCCTTCATGAAGGCTTTGATCTTTTCTAACTTTTCAGTCGTTGCTTCAACCACCTCGACACCACCCAGTTCCTTCTGCCCAATGTCTCCCCAACATACAGGCGTCCTACACTTCCTACCGTACAACATCTCGTAGGGCGGCATGCCAATGCTGGCATGATAACTGTTATTGTCGAGAATTCTGCTAACGGCAGGTGATCGTCCCAACTTCCTCCAAAATCGATCACGCACGCTCGAAGCATGTCTTCGAGTGTTTGGATCGTCCTCTCAGACTGACCGTCTGTCTGGGGGTGATATGCCGTGCTAATGTGTAGCCTCGTCCCCATTGCATCATGAAACCTCTTCCAAAACTTGGAGGTAAACCGGGTGTCACGGTCAGACACAATAGACACCGGTACGCCATGACGAGCTACAATTTCTTTGATAAATAGATCCGCCAATCTTTCAGATGAATACGTCTCGCGGATCGGTAGGAAGTGGGCACTCTTCGTCAATCGATCAACTATCACCCATATAGCATCATAACCTTTCGGGGTACGTGGTAGTTTCGTGATGAAATCCATGGTGATGTGCTCCCACTTCCACTCGGGTATATCCAACGGTTGGATCTTCCCGTACGGTTTCTGATGCTCTGCCTTGACTTGTGAACAAGTCATGCACTTACTCACATATTCCACCACATCACGCTTCATGCCCGGCCACCAATAGTCTTTCTTCATGTCTTGGTACATCTTGGTAGCGCCGGGGTGAATGGAATATCGAGTCTTATGGGCCTCATCCATGATCTTTCCACGTAGATCCCCGTACCGAGGAATCCACGCTCGCCCAAATCGGGTCTTAACACCAAGAGTGTTCTCACCCAGTTCTGTAACTAGACCTCTCATCCTTTCAGAGTTAAGACGATCTTCCTTCAAAGCCTCGTCTTGGAACTCCTTAACCTGCGTATCACGTCAGAGGTCATAATTAGCTGATAAGCCTTCACCCGAATCGGCTCGGGCCTTTCCTTCCGGCTAAGGGCATCAGCCACCACATTGGCTTTGCCCGGGTGGTAATGGATCTCACAATCATAATCTTTTATCAGCTCCAACCACCGTCTCTGCCTCATGTTTAGATCCTTCTGCTCGAAGAAGTACTTCAAGCTCTTGTGATCCGTGAAGATGGTGCACTTCGTCCCGTATAGATAGTGCCGCCAAATCTTCAACGCGAAAACCACCGCAGCTAGTTCTAGGTCGTGCGTGGGATAATTGACTTCGTGGGTCTTCAGTTGTCGAGATGCGTAGGCTATGACCTTTCCGCGTTGCATCAATACGCAACCCAGCCCAGAATAGGATGCATCCGAATAGACCACCAAGTCTTCATTTCCCTCGGGCAATGTCAAGACAGGAGCTTGTGTCAGTCTCATCTTCAATTCCTCAAAAGCGTCCTCCTGTTCTCGACCCCACACGAACTTTACATCCTTGCGAGTCAATTTTGTCAAAGGTGAGGCTACCTTGGAGAAGTCTTGAATAAATCTTCTATAGTAGCCCGCCAGCCCCAAGAAGCTGCGAATCTCGGTTGGCGTCTTCGGTGACTTCCATTGCATCACGGCCTCAACCTTTGCTGGGTCCACCATTATTCCTTCTGCATTCACTACGTGACCCAGAAATTGCACCTCGCGTAACCAAAAGGCGCACTTGGAGAACTTGGCGTACAATTTCTCCCTTCTCAACGTTTCCAGTACTTCCCGAATATGCCCGGCGTGCTCTTCTTCACTTCTCGAATAAATCAGGATATCATCAATGAATACAATTACTGATTTATCCAACATTGGTCGGCACACTCGGTTCATCAAATCCATAAAAGCAGCCGGCGCATTGGTCAACCCAAAGGACATGACAAGAAACTCGTAGTGACCATAGCGCGTACGAAAGGCTGTTTTAGGGATATCCTGCTCCTTCACCTTCAATTGATGGTACCCCGATCGAAGATCTATTCTTGAAAACCAACTGGCACCCTGAAGTTGATCAAACAAGTCATCGATCCTTGGTAAGGGGTATCTGTTCTTCACCGTCAGCTTATTCAGCTCGCGGTAGTCGATGCACATCCTCATACTACCATCCTTCTTCTTTACGAACAGAACCGGAGCACCCCAAGGTGAGATACTCGGTCGGATAAACCCCTTATCCAGCAGCTCCTGCAACTGTTCCATCAACTCTTTCATCTCCGTCGGAGCCAAGCGATACGGTGCTTTTGCGACAGGTTGGGCACCCGGTATCAGGTCGATCTGGAACTCGATCTCTCGGTCAGGTGGCAATCCCGATAAGTCTTCGGGAAACACGTCTGGAAAGTCACACACCACTGGCACATCGCATAGCTGTGGTGTTGGCGTCTCTACATTCTTTACATAACATAAGTAGGCGTTACATCCGCGCCTCATACACCTTCCCGCCACCGCCATCGAGATCACCTTCGGAATCGTCGTAACTCGATCGCCATATATTGTCACCGGACTTCCGTCGGTCGCCGTCAGTCTAATCATCTTCTTTCGGCACACGATATTCGCTTCGTAGGTTGCTAACCAGTCCATCCCTAACACTACATCAAATCCTCCTAGAGGCATCACATGTAACTTGGCAGCAAACCTATGGCCCTCTAATTCTATGGCACAGCCTTCTATCACATCCGTAACCCTAGTGGATTTACCAATAGCGGTTTCTACTACAAAGGACTTATCGAGGCATTTACTTCTAACAGGCAATTTAGCACAGAAGGTAGTAGAAATAAAACTCCTACTTGCACCCGAATCAAATAACATAGAGGCTAAAATTTGGTCTATTAGGAACGTACCGGACACAACGTCAGGGTCCGTTCTAGCCTCCTCCTGCGTCATGGTGAACGCCCTAGCCTTTGCCCTCGGTGCTTCTCCTCCCGTCTTCTTCTCCCCTGAGCCCTCAGCCCTCGGCTTCTTACAATCTCTGCTCATATGACCACCTTCCCCACAGTTAAAACACTTGCCCATTCGGCAATCCTTGCCATATGCCCAGTCCTCCCACACTTGAAACAGATGTTGGATCCCCACTTACACTCCCCCGAGTGCTCTTTCCCACACTGTCCACACTTCCTCATCCCTGCTCCCTTCGCGACCACTCGGCGGTCGTCTACCCTTGCCTTCTTGTTACTTGTCGAGGTATCACCTCGACCAAACCTCTTTCCCTGCCAACCCTTCTCACCACCTCCTTTCTTACTGCCCTCAGCCTTCACCAATGCAGCTCGCTCATCGTACAACCTCCCCGCCAAATCCACCGCCGACCTGAAAGTACTTGGTCGAGCGGAAATCAAATGCCAACGTATTTCGGCTGGCAACCCCTGAATATACCGGTTGATCTTTCGAGACACCGGCGTCACCTGCTCTGGGACCAACCGCGCCATATCGTTGAATTTGGCAGTGTATTGTTGGTGGGTCATCGTCCCTGCCTCCAACTGCAGAAACTCTCTCTCAACTCGGTCCATTCCCGTCGAGGACTGAATTCCTCAATCACCAGCCTTTTCAACTCAGCCCACTTCATCTTCCCTATAGTCCTGCTACCCTCAGCCTGGACAATATTGTCCCACCAGCACAACGCCGTCCCCGTAAATGAATGGGTAGCAAACTTCACCTTTTTATCCTCCTGGCAGTCACTGATATCGAGGACCGCCTCCATTTCCCTCACCCATTGGTGAGCATCCGCAGCCGTACCCGAACCATCAAAAGTCGGGGGCTTGCACCTCATAAATTTCCCGTAGTCACAACCCCGGGCTGTCTCACGCTCGACCTCCTCCTCCTCCTCTTCTTCATCATCAGAAAGAACCGTTTCCGGCCCTTGTTGCTGTTGTCGCCTCCCTGAGGCTCGATTCCTCCCTCGCCTCTCATCTTCGCGTACAGCTTTATCACCTCAGTCACTACAGACGGTAAGATCGTCTGCATGACTTGGTGCACCTCCTCGATCACTGTCTTTTTCACCGAGGCCCTCAAATCATCACTCTCATCCACTCCCCCCGAGGGAGTAGTATTAGGTTCTTCAGGAACCTTCTTCTCTTGTCTAGGCCTTCCTCTTGTGGCTCGTGGTTCCGCACCACTTCCGCCACTGCCTCCACCAAGTGGGGCTTTAGATGATCTACCACCGACCATCTTCTATCTCACACTGAAAGGTTCAAATACCAACACGGTCATTCAAGGAAATAGCTCAGTTTATGTCAAGTACAGTAAGTTGCTAATTACAGTGGCCAGTTGTGATTAGTCACTTACTCTACTCTTTCGCACCCCAAGCATTACCCTTACTGACTACATCAGTATCTAAATCTAACAGCACACATAAACCACATTACACGCGCACATAACTTTGATTATCATTAAGAAAATACCTGATGGCACGCAGCTACTCAGATGGCATTCATCCCCTTTCTGTCCCATTTCTCAGTTTAAGTTTTAGGTTTATTTTTGAAAATTTACCCATTTTACTTAAACTTTTGCTCTGATACCAACTTGTAAGGCCCCGCTCCCGGGCGCCTTACGGTTGGTGGTTCATCGCACGTAAAACATACATAATGTATATAATCATAAATAACGCAGCGGAATTAATAAAATATACATTCTCATTCATTCATAAAGTCATTACATAATTGACATGATACAAAAATACAGCTTTCTCTACTTTGTCTCCCCTCATAGGGTCATACAGCGACCTCTAGAGAGATATTAAGTTCAAAAATATAAAAATTATTTTTTATACTAAAGAATATTCCTTAAGTAATTCCGTACATCGGAACCCTTAAGGAACACTCTTGACACTCTCATGCAACATATTTCGTTGCATGTGCTGCGCACACGCACTTCCGGTGCGTGGCAGCATATTCAAAATTAAAGAAGATTTCTTAAGTAATCCTTTTATGGGAATCCTCAAGAAATCTCGTAATGGCATGCAACGTGATGAGTTGCGTGCGTTATGGGCCCACAACGCATGACGTTGCAGCATTATCAAATGGAGAATGCCATCCCAAAAGCTGAGTAGCCGCCTCGTGCCATCCCCAGCAACGCTACCTGCCAACTGGAAACACATAAAAAGTCAGCGTTGCTGAGTGAGTTCTAGTTTTATAATAAACATACTTTGTTCATTCTTTACCGTGATCATACATCGTACATACATATAGATAAAATCTTTTTATCTCATTCGTTCATTCGTTCGTTCGTCATACATCGTACATACATATAGATAATATCTTTATTATCTCATTCGTTCATCGTTCGTTCGTCATACATCGTTATCTTTCACTTCTCGTTTAGGTCCTGTCAGGCTTTACCCACTTCATGGCACGCAGCCATGATTACTGTGGTCGAATGACAAGGACCCCGTTACATCTTTTCTTGCACATTGGATATCTTTTGTATCACTACCTTCTGCTATACCCAACGTTATTAGCTACCGGGCCGAAGTCATTAAATGAACAGCAAAACGTATGCCGCGGTACTAGAGGTAAGCGGTAGGGATACCATACATATGGTCAATCACTAAGAAGGACCCGTAAACTTATCCAATGTTTGCAAGTCATCTTTCATTTCGTTCGTTAATGCATGTATTCATCATCTTTTAATCATTCGTTCATTCATTAATACATGTTACATCTTTTCTTGCACATTGGATATCTTTTGTACCACTACCATCTGCTATACCCCGAACGTTATTAGCTACCGGGCCGAAGTCATTAAATGAACAGCAAAACGTATGCCACGGTACTAGAGGTAAGCGGTAGGGATACCATACATATGGTCAATCACTAAGAAGGACCCGTTAAACTTATCCAATGTTTGCAAGACATCTTTCGTTCATTCGTTCATTAATGCATGTATTCATCATCTTTTACTCATTCGTTCATTCATTAATACATGCATTCATCATCGTGTTCCTCTTTCGTTATCCTTCACTTTACGTTACATAATACTTCGTTCGTTCGTTGTCATAATACGTAAAGTCATAGAAAGACATTCATACATTATTATAAGGAACACACACATCATACATACATCATCATACATAGCATCATACGTACATCGTCATACATAACATCATACATGCATCATCATCATCATCATACATAACCTCGTACATACATAGCCTACATCATCAATCATCACTAGGCACTTACTCCCGTATCCTTCCCGAATCCGGGACTTACTATGCGTCATCTTGGTGCAGTAGCACTAGCTGTCCCTCCAAGACTATGGGGACTCATACTAGGACCTTATATAACGTGCCGAGTCCACAACCATACCTTAGACGTATAACACAACATTATACCCAAATGGGTCATACATACATACGTCAGTAAACAAGTTTATATGTGTTCCAGCCCCAAAATCATTTGAAACAAGTAAATGAGGGGTCCTAGAACTCACCTGTGCTTGACAAGCAGGTTCTCAATCAAGCCTTAAAGTCGCGGGTCACACTACACTGCCTGCAGATAAGTTAACACTCAAAAGAGTTAATTTCTGCGTAATTTCGCTGCTAAGTTCGCAGGTAGTTTCGCCCGTAATTTCGCCAGCAGTTTCACTGGGCAAATCAGCAGTTTCGCTGCTAGTTTCGCCGGGCAGCATTCTGCCAGTTTCGCTGGACAGATTCGCTACCTCGAGCGCCCAACTTTCGTTGGAATTCCCTAGTTTCGCAATATCTAAGGTCAACTTGGGCATTGGCATAGTCATCAGCGAAACTATAGTTTCGCTAAGGCGAATATGTAGTTTCGCTGCCGCGAAACTGTAACTTCGCTGTAAATCCTTCCAGTTTCACTGGACGAACTCACAGTTTCGCTGGTCGAGACCTTAAATTCGCAGAACGAGCTGAAATTTACGAATCAGCTCGTTTCAGCCCAAAAATCCAATCCTTTCCACCCAAACCCTTGGATTATCATCCAGGAAGCTATATCTAAGCTCATTACACGTTTTCTTACTCTAAAACGTGTGTTTTGGGGTGATTTTTGCCACTTTAAAACCCAAAAACCCCAAACTCGGGTTTTTCACCAATGCAGCAATTTAGATACGTTTCTTACCTTGATTCTTGTAGTTTAGGAGTCCACAAACCCAGCCTTCGATTCTTGACCACCCGAGCTTCAATCCGGCACTTCTCTCTCTACACTTTCTCTCTCTAGAAAGGCGTTTGAGTGAAAATGAGAGTTGCTCAGCTGATCCATCTATTTATATGCCAGGCGTTCCCGGGACCCCAACCCGTTAAACTCGTGACCCGTTGGGTTAACTCGGTGTAATACCCGCAACCATTTTATATTTATTAAAGGGTTTTTTCATCCGAGCCCATCACTATCACTTGACTCGATTAGAAAATTTTCCGGGTGTTACATGATTCCCGATCTCATTCTCCAAAAGCAATGAGTCTGGATCCTGGAGTCCTTCCTGCTGAGAGTGCAAAGTTCTGTGTGTCCATATTGAATTAGTCTTAAAACTTGAAACCAACTGTGTATGCAACTGGGGATGCGACTAGGGTGCGACTGAGACTCAACTAGCGATGAGCTTAGTCGTACGACTGAGTAGACAACTAGGATAGTTGTACGAATGAACAAACCGACTGGGCCAATCGTGCGATTGAACAAGCGACTGGGCCAATCGTGCGATTGAGCTGAGCGAATGGAGTTCAGTCATGCGATTGAGTTTAATCGGCGACTGAGACTGCTGACTTCGAAATTTTTCAAACTTTTTCACGTAATTCGACCTAAAACACAATTTTGAAACCCTAGTAGGCTGAAACTCGAAAAAGACTAACTTTTGAACACATGCACTCGTAAAAACTAGATTTTTATGCAGAAAGGACGGATCTTTAATTAAAAACGTTGACTTTTGCAAAAACGTGATTGAATCCAAGAAGAATCAAGAGCCAAGCTCTGATACACTTGTTAGGACCGTGTACGGATGGAGTACTAACTGATTCAATGTGAACCAAATCAAATAGTACGGAATCCTATTTGATTGGCGATCCAATCAGGAGAACGTTAATCCGATCAAAACTGACAATGAGAATACGTTAAGAATTGATTAGAATCGATCAGAAACATTCTATGAAGTTGGAAGGGACTCTCTGGACGAACAGGCATGGATAGTTAAGAATTCTTAAAGTCTTGTTTTCCACGAATTAAGTGGTTTATAGGTTACAGCTCTCATTCGTACGACTGAGCTATGCGTGTGGCTCAGTGGTGTGACTGAGTCGTACGATTGATTCATCCGTACGACTGAGTCAGTCTTATGACTCAATCGTGCGATTGACTCAATCACCTGGTTCAATCGTGCAACTGGCCTATTCGCATGGTCCAGTCATGTGACTGAATCATAAGACTTAGTTAAACATATTCCTTAACCTTTAACGATACAGAACTATGTCTAACAACTGTAAACCTATATAACATTTCATATAAGCGTGTAACAATAAATCATATTAATAGATATATAACATTCAACAACCAATAACATTCAAAGAAGAGTTTTTCATTTCATATATCAAATATTACGTAAGTGTTACAAAATGAAAGTCAATTACATTTGAGCTCACTAGAACTAGAACTAGGGACATGTGTACCAACACTCGGGTTACAGGTAGATCAGAGACCAAAGGGGATATTTCTGCATTAGATCAAGTATGTAGGCGATATTCTCAATCGGTTTGATACGGAGAATGCTTCCGCAGCTGGGACTCCACTTGCTACAACCCATGACGTCGCACCCGACGAAAACGGTGATCTGGTGGATGCCACTATGTATCGAGGAATGATCGGATCTCTCATGTACCTCACTACCTCAAGACCGGATATCATGTACGCGACATGTCTATGCTCCAGATATCAGGCAAAACCTAAAGTCAACCATCTCATAGGTGTCAAAAGGATATTTCGTTATCTGAAGGGTACTCCAACACTTGGGTTGTGGTATCCTCATGATGATGACTTTGAGCTTACAGCATATAGTGATTCGGATTATGGCGCTGCAAAATGAACTACAAGTCCACTTCAGCATGATGTCAATTCTTTGGGCGAAGATTAGTCACATGGCAGTGTAAGAAGCAGACATCGGTTGCTCTGTCAACTTGTGAAGCTGAATATGTTGCTGCTGCAAGCTGCTATTCACAAATCATCTGGATTCAACAGCAAATGCGGACTATGGTTTGAAATTCTCTAACACTCCTATATGTGTTGATAATTCTGCAGCTATAGCCGTAACTAAAAATCCGGTCCAACATCCTAAGACCAAACACATCATAATTAAATATCACTTTATACGTGATTGTTTAGAAAAGAATTTAATCGATGTTGTTAAAATTAATACGGATTTTCAACACGCTGACCTCTACACAAAAGATTTTGATAAACCAGGATTTTATATCTGTTAGAGGTCAACGGCGTGAAAAAGAAATGTGAAGTGATTCCAGAAGATGAACATGCTTAGTCCGACAACTGTTTATTTTTTTTCTCTTTTTTTCTTTTTGTTTTCTTTTATTTTCTTTATTTTTCCCGTCTTAAAAATCCAAAACACAAAAAGATTTTTCGTTTTAGAATTTTAGGGGGAGAATAGGTTAGTTTGGTATTAAATTAGTTATTTTATTTAATTACTTGAAAAAAAAACGAGGAGGAGGACAGTCTAGTTAATAGAAAGGAGATCGTATCTATGATACTGATTCAATGACTATGGAAAATGATAGAACCAGGAACAAAGAGTTTGGGACTTTAAAATAATTTAACTGATTAAAATGCAAAATTCTAAGTATAAGTCTGAGAAGTCTAAGCAACATAAAAGGAAAAATGATAGTAAAACTAGCTACTACTAAGGTAACACAGAGAAAGTAGACCTAGAGGTTGCTAGATCACTAGATGATGTTCGGTAGATTCAACACAATAGATAAGTAGACTTCATTGGTGAGTTCAAGTTCAAACTAAGTTGTTCAACAAGCTGTGGGTTATCATCTTATCCTGGTTAACACAATCAATGAAGTTCCAATAAGGGGTGACGAGCAAAATAAACGCCACAATGTGTGCAAATGACCATAAAAATGAGCAAAGCACATGAAAAATGCAAAAAGCAATCTAGCTGATAACCTATGTTGTTGGTACGATCTGTGCAAAAAGAATATAATTGCTCAAACAAGAAGGTAGGTTGTGTACCTCTCTGCTGTGCGGTGGCACTGACCTGAGGATAAGCATAACCTAAATATTCTAGAATTCATTGTTGTTTGCGCCTCTCTGCTGTGCGATGGCACTGACCTGAGGCTTTGCATCTCTTTGAAAGCTCTTAGAATAATTTCTTCTTGTCAAAATATCTGTAGACCGCTCAAAAATCTCCTGAGGAATGTTAATTACCATATAAGTGTGGGATCCACAAATGCTTGTTGAAATAATTAAACCTTAAATCATCACCAATGTGTGTCAAAAATCTATGTATGGATTTAAGAAGATAAGTATGCTGACAATCATCATGAGCTACAATTCTTGAAAGTCCAAATCATTATGGTATCTTATAGCACTAGTATGATTTCCTAAACTTGCTAATGACTCTCGATGAAAACAAGAATCTAGCATCAAAAGGCTTTGATAAAATGTCCCAAATGATTTGATAAACCTGTATGATTCCATAATGAATCGTTCCAGTTATGATCAATGTAACTTGATGCTATACTGTCTAGAAGGAAAATCTGGTAGATACTTATCTTAGGATTTCAACCTCACACAAAATTACAAAAATAAGTTTTAGTTTTGTCTTTTAGTTCTAGTTGTTTAATTTGTTTAATTTTTAGTCAGTTTAGTTATTAAACGTCGGACTATGCGTTGGAATTCTATCAGGGATTTAATCACTAAAAATGGTCACGTCTGAGGTGACCAAACGGGTTTTCAAATGTTAAAAGGGTCACGTTTGAGGTGACAAAGTGTTTTGTTGTTAAAAGGATCACGTCTGAGGTGATCAAAAGTTCTCTAAGTTCAAATGGTCATGTCTGAGATGATCGAATGCCCGAAATGTTTTATCAATTGTTAATAGGGCTAAGTGTCAAATGGTCATAAAGTCAAACCATAAGTATGAGCCATTCACACAACTAGACCATGAGTATGGACCAGCCGTACGATTAAACCATACGTATGAGCCCAATCGCACGACTAACCCACACGTATTGACCAGACGTGCGATTGGACCATAAGAATGAGTAAATTCACATGATTGGATCACAAGAATGAACCAATCGCATGCATGGAGGTGACCGAATGAGTCAGTCGCACGACTGAAACCTAGTCGCACGACTGAATGTGACCGACTGAACCAATCGCACGATTGAAGAGTGCGAATGGATCTAGTCTTACGAATCAAGTATGCGACTAGGTTCAGTGCACAACTGGAGGAAACCCTAGTATAAATAGAGGGGGATTCGGTCGCAGCGCCCATTCCTCCAATCGCTCACTTTATCGCACGAAGCACCGTTACGCTGCCCCGATTTTCCTAACTGTTCTAGACTACTGATTGTTGTAATCTAATGATTTTTAGTGTTTATCCAGGTAATGCGCGACGATATTCACTTCAAAGTTCAATCAATTTGTGCCCTAATGATCGAATTTAAGCCCTAAACTTAACCGAGACTCAGTTTGCCTAAGAAACCTATAAAACAAAGTATATTGTTCAAATAAAAGTTATTAGGAGCTATATCGGTCATTTGCGAGACTAATGACCCAAACCACAAAGTCTAACATCAAGTTTTGCTAGAATTTGAATTTGAAAAACAGACTGTCATGCGAATGGACACCCTGATGAACTAAATCGCACGACTGAGCTGTGCAAATGACTCAATTGCAAGACTAAATACTGGACAAATGGCTCAATCACATGACTGAACCATGCATATGAGTTCAGTCGCACGACTGATGTAAACGCATGGGATAGCATACGACTAAGCCTAGTAGCATGCTCAGTCGTACGTATGAGTTCATTCCACGACTAGATCTCAGTCGCACAGTTCATTCGCACGACAAACAGAAGATTTCGAGTCCAATGAATCAAATTGTTACTCATTGACACACACTAACGTTTATTTATATTGTGTAACAGATGGCAAGTCGTTGGACTATGAGCACAAAGCATAACATTTATGCTCATCTAGATCTGACCTCCCCGGAACACGACGGATTTCTCGGCATTATTACATTCTTACGGAGATCGAGGTTCTTCCGTGCTATATCGACTCGTGCACTCCGTACCATTCAGTTCAGCATGCTTTCTGGGAAAGCGCTGTTGTCGACAGGTCCTCTGAGCCCTACTGTATCAGGAGCTCCATTTTTGGTCAGGCTATAGAGATCACTAAGGACGATCTCAGGACAGTCTTGTAGTTTGGGGATGATGTTGAATGCCCTAACGACTACACCCACTGACTGTACGAGGCTGTTTTCTACGGCCAAGTACGGGGGATATCAACGTAGGTGTGCTCAACAAGAGCAATCTGTGCCCCCAACTTAAGTACTTAGCCCATGTGCTGCTTAAGGCATTGCCTCAAGGAAGGGAGGCTTCGATGAGATGTCTGTCAGATTCAGAACGCCTATGTGGCGTTGGTGCTGAACCATCTGTTCAGTTCTCGAGGATGATCGTCACCTACCTGGTGGGGAACATCGAGGCGAAGGGCAAGGAGGGCTTTTACATGTACCCTCGCTTTATGCAGATGATTATTGACCAGAAGCTCCCTTGCTGCCAAAGGAGAAGGGGATGTCATGGTGCTTGAGGTGGGGATGATACCACCTTAGGCAGGATGAAGTGTACAGGGAAGCAGGTGAAACCCCCTGTCAAGTGACTGTTTGGGCATCTGGCCCGTAAGGATTATGTGGCGCCAGCTCGGAGGAAGTGGCCACGATGACAGTGACTCAGACACTGAGCATATTGTGCTCCCCCTGATGATTCTGATGATGATGATAGTGGTGATGGTGGAGATACTGGCCCTACACAATCTAGGGCCACTACTACTGTTGTGACATCTCCATCATCCACCCGAGGAGGAGGAGTCGGATGAGGAGCCGTGGCTCGAACGGTGTGCAGCAGGGTTGTTGCCACCGAGAGGGGGATTATGGGGTAGGTGGATGCCAGGGTGAGTCTAGGGAGGCTGCTACTGATCCATCTTACACCCCAGACGACCTAGTAGCCAAGGGGGAGCCACTGTATCCAAGGGTTCGAGGAGAAAGAGAATGGCTCAACCCCACGGCAGGAAGTGGAATGGCCCCCAGGTTCACATTGATCAACACCACCACTACTACCACTCCACCCACCACTACTATCACACCACCCACGACTACTACCACTCCACCCACTACTACTACCACACCCTCCACCACTACTACCACACCTCCACCTTCCACTACTACACAGCCTACACTTCACCACCCATTATATACCATCACCCATATTCACCACTGCCACACCCACTACCACCACCACCACCACCAGCCACCAAGTCGGACCATCATTCCACCTAACATTCCCCACAGGATCATCTCTACCTCCTATTGGAGTAGAGGAACAGTTGTCAGCACTTAACCGTATGGTGCTGAAGCTGTTGGCTGCTGATGAAGAGAAGGCTGCCCAACTATGTCAGCTTGTGGAGCTAAACGCTACCCAAGCACAGCAGATCTCACATCAAGCTCAGCAAATTGCCCAACTCCAGGAGCATAAAGTCCAATCAGCAAAGAAGAGAGGTGTTGGAGGCTTCCAACAAGACCATCATGCTCAAGCTCAATGGATCAAAGGATGAGCCACTCAAGATAAGAGAAGGAGATGATGATGATGATGATGATGATGATAATGATGATGATGATGATGATGATGATGATGATGGTGAAGATGATGATAGTGATGATGATGAGCCAATGATGATGAAGAGACAAGGGAAAGGCAGGATGATGATGATGATGAAGAGATAAGGGAAAGGCAGGATGATGATGATGATGAAGAAGGAGATGCAGGTGCATCTGCCTCAGCTCAGGGTCAAGAGAGAAGAACAAAGAGAAATCAAGACCAAGGAGCATCATCTTCTGCCCCACCTGCTGATGAGCCAGCTATTCAGGACAAAAGTAATGCTTAGATATTTATGTATTTGAAAGCTTTTGTATTTGAAACTTGTATTAACCTTATGTACTTAATGTTTATGTATCTTTAGAGAATGATGATTGTCTTGATGAATTACTAATGGTTGATATATGTACATGTTTAAATCAAGCAGATCAATGATCTTAGCAAGATGAGTATGATATTACTCCCCTTCAGCAAATCAAGTCTCAACTTAAAATGATTCTTGATTTGCAAGGGATCGTCAGAAGGTCAATAAGCTATACTCCTGAAGAAGGAGAAATCATTCATGACCTTACTGATTAATAGCTTGCTGAGATATTCAGGCTCAACCCAGATGAGATTGTCAAGGATGCCCCTACCGTTGAAGTGGCTAGTGATGACGAGCTTAATGATGTGGATGAAATAGAGATTGAAGACGTCACAGCCCAGCAGTATCCAGAATATACTGATCGAGAGGGAAATGGGTTCCCAATTTGGTTGATACTCTTGGCAGTGATACATTTGATAAGCTGGATCAGATGGAGAAAGTGGCAGAGAGAAATAATGGTCAAGCCCAAGCCTCGGACGCTGATGTTAAAATCAAAAGGCTGAATGGGCGGCTTGTTTTGCAGAGATCTGAGCCCAACGCACTGCTCCAAAGCCGAGTGCCTACACCAAGCTCTACAAAATGAAGAAGCATCTAAAGGTGTCAGGAAAGTTTATAGCATGGGCATATTTTGAGGATATAAATGTATATGCATTGAAGAGAGAAAGGGCATAGAGTACTTTAGATTTCCACATAATCAAAAGTTGTTCTATGCTGACCCAAGAAAGAAGTCAGGCTGGTTTGAGGCTGCATTGAGGAGAGAGTACCACACCATGTAGGTTAACTTCAGACCTCAACAACCAACGAGGTACATCAGAAGGTCTGAAGTTGATTCCATTACTGGAAAGCCTAAGGTAGTGTTGAAGTGGAGTCCTCCACGCACAATGTCAAGAATCCCTCTAAAGGAAATGCCACAGGACTTCACTCCATACTTCAAGTGGTGGTACTACGATTGGAGAACAGGTGAAGCTGTTATAGTCTGGAAAAAAGAGAGCCAAATGGATACTATTCGGATATTTGACCCAATGTGGCTGACTAACTTGCCTGCTGATGAAGTATACACATTGTACAAGTGGCCACTGTTTTATGATTCGCAAGATATTGTACAAGCCCTCCAGTTTCAAAATGTTATACGACTCTGTTTGCGTTTGAGATAAATGCCGGAGTTACAAGAGAAGAAAAGTACAAGAAGTTTGATGAGCTGATGAATAATGTTAGACAGTGATGTAAACTAGGTCCAAGGGGGAGTTTGTTGATACATGTGTACCTAGTTTAGGAGCTAATGTAAAATGTCTTTCATGTCTTACATATATGTAATTGAATGGGTATGAATGAAATACAATGTGTGGTTGATGCTTATAACGTTTAATATTTCATTGTTTAGTGTGTGATGACTTATAGTGAACTAACTATATAGGTTTGTGAATTGTATGAAGTATTCATGCGAATGGACCATGCTAATGGACCATACGCATGAACACCTCATGCTAATGGACTAGTCGCACGACTAAACCAGGAGACTGGATCAGTCGCACGATTGTGATATGAGATTGACTCAGTCGCATGACTGGACCTTCAGTCGTGCGGATGGCTTAACCACATGCTTTAATCGCACGACTGAACCTATAAATACCACTTAATTCATGGAAAAACAAGAGAATTCGAATACTTACACACATAATCGTACCCTAGTCGTCCAGAGGCTCAAGAAAACATGTTCCAACTTCATAGTCCGTTTCTGATCAATTCTTGTTCATTCTTAACGTTTGTTTTATCGTAGGATTGATCATATTGTCGTTCTCACTGATTGGGGATTCCGCACTATTTGATCTGGTTTCGCTCATTATCAGTTAGTACTCCGTACGTACAGGGCCTAACAAACATATGGTCAGGACCATTTCCCTAAACACCAGGAGTGTACTCATTTACAACTATATTGGATGACTCCTCAAATTTGATTTTCAACTATATTGGATGGTCAGCACTATTTGATTGTCCTTTGTGTTAAGTATGGTGCATCTGCTACCAAAGGACCTTAGAAAGCCAATGAACGTTGGCTTCTTGTTCCATAACTCATAAGGGATCTTTCCATGGGCTTAACAATAAGAACCCTGTTCTGCACATAGCATGCAGTGCTGACTGCCTCTACCCAGAAAGTTAGAGGTAGCTTTGAATCAGCCAACATGGTTCTTGCAGCCTCAATAAGTGTCCTATTCCTCCTCTCAGTAACACCATTCTGTTGAGGAGTTCTAGGAGCACTATATTATCTGGTAATCCCTTTTGAGTTATAGAATGAGTCAAGAACTTGATTCTTAAACTCAGTCCCTTGCTCACTTCTGATTATCTTTACTTTGTGATCAATTTTATTTTCTATCTTGAGAATAAAAGATTTTAAGGTTTCAGTAGTTTCATCCTTAGTTCTTAAGATGAATACCCATGTGAATCTAATAAAATCATCAACTATCACAAAGCAATATGATTTCCTTCCAATGCTCATTATACTTTTAGGACCAAATAGATCCATGTGCAATAAGTGTAATGGGGTAGTGATAGAGTTAACTTCTTTGGACTTATGAGATGCCCTATGTTGCTTCCCTTTCAGACAAGCAACACAGTTGTCTTTACAGAGAAATTTCTTTTTAGGCATACCATGTACCAAGTTATTCTTAACCAATTTATTCATTGTCTTAAAATTAACATGACACATTCTTTTGTGCCAAAGAATTGACTCATCACTATTTGCTTTGGAAAGAAAGCATGATACTTCACCCAGTGGGAAGCATTGTTCATATCCAGCTTGTACATATCCCCTTTCCTGGGAGATCTAAGAAGCACCAATTCCTTAGGAATTGTTATCCTGGGTTTGAGGATAATGCACTCATGTTCTGTGAAAAGCATTTGATGCTTTTGGTCATAGAATTGAGAAACACTTAAGAGATTGTGTTCAAGCTGTTTGACAAAGTGTACTTTGTCAACTGTTAACGTACCATTGGACACATTACCTCTACCAGAGATGTATCCTCCGGCTTCACCTCCAAACTGAACAGGATCTCCATCAAAATTGTGAAATTGTTGAAGAAGAGATCTGTTCCCTATCATGACTGGAGCATCCACTATCCACAATCCAAATGTTTTCATTTTTATCACATGGATGTCCCTGCACAAAGGTGAAATAGTTAGTTCTTATTGGAAACACCAGCCTTGTTGGTCTTCGGTTCTTCCATTGATGATAACATAATTGAACCAAAGTGCAAGCATGGGGGTTCAATAGTAGTTTGGGATGAGGAGGTTTAGGCTACAACATCTTCTTTGATTTTCCATTCCATCCTTTGGTTGATCATTGAAGATGAGCTTGATGAAGCTTAGGTAGCAGGGTATTCTTCCAAAGTTTCTTTCCCTTCGGAAGAAGCTTTCAGACCATTCTCTTTCGAAGTAGTCTTCTTTTCAGAAGGTTTGAGAGGTGCTTTCTTGTTCTTCAGAATTCTTTTTGGTTTGTCTTCCGAAACTACTTTCATTTTGGAAGAAGATGTTCCTTTCGAAGGCAACTTGGCTTTGGAAGATTGCTTTCCTTTCTTCAACCTTTGGATCTGGTTATGTGATCCAAATGTGATACCTTCCTTGGCTGCTCCTTTTCTTACCTTGTTTGCATAATGTGTGCTTTCAAGAATATAGAAACAATCCTTGGCCATGTAGTTGTGTAGACCACACATTATGCATTCAGTGTTTGCTTTGGTGGGACATATAGGATTGTTGCTTCTTGGTCTTCTTATCCTCTTCCACAGCTTTTCCTTTTTGCTTCAAATCCTTCAGTTGGATGTGAGCACTAGTATTATACTCATGTCCTGAATCTGAGCTTCCAACCACTTGGAATCCAGTTGAGATGAAAACACCCTTTTGCCTTGGGTCCATTTTCGTTTTGGACTCAGCCACCTTCTTGGCACTTCTTTTGGCTGCTTGAATCTTGTTCTTTCTTTGTTTGGTGTTAAGAGATTTGTTCTTAGCTGAGAGGATGAGGTTTTCTACCTTGTCCTTCTCTGTGGTGGTGGTGGCAACCATTTTTGCATCACTCATCCTCTTAAGAGATGGTGGGTCAACAGTTGGAACCTCTTGCTCATCAGTACCACATCTTGGCTGTCTAATAGACACATAGGAATGTGGTGGAGCAGTTTCATTAGTTCCCAACCTACTCTTGTTTTGGTAACATTCTTTTGAGTGAGAAGTTGATGCAAGAATGTTGTTGAAGTTATGCTCTTGGATAGCATACTTCTTTGCTTCAGCCTCAGCTATTACTAGCTGGGCTTGAGCCTCAGTCAACTTTGAAACTAAATCTTTTATTTGAGCCCTGTAGTTTGAGTGCTCATGTTTTAAAGTAGATGCAATGTTTTCTAACTCTTTAATTTTTAGTTTATAGTCAGATTCTGCTCTTTTAAAACCAGCTTTTAATATGTTGAAAGACTCAATATCAAATTTAAGTTTCAAGTTGTAGTCCTGGTACAACTTAAACTTAACTACACAGTTAGGAGCACAGTGATATTCGTATACCTTGGTATTATTTGTGTCGGCCATGAGAGCTTGAGCAGGAGTAATGTCTGTCACCATAAAGCTCCAACCAACTTCTTGAGCAACGGCAGCAGTTTGCTCTGTTGGCTTGGTTACGGCTTGTGTGGTGGCATGAGGTTGAGAAGCTTGGCTTGCTCCAGGATTAGATTTTGGAGCCTTGCATTCCCTTGCAAAATGACCAAGTTGATTACAGTTGTAACACTTAGCCTTTGATTTGTCAAACCCGAATTTGCTACTTGTTGGGTTCTGAGGGAATTGCCTTCCAGTTCTCTTGTAGAACTTCTTTGCTCTAATAGTTAAGGAGAGCCATTTGTTGAATAATGTCCTATATTCAACATCATCTGGTCTGAAACACTCTAGATCATCAAAACAGAACTGGAAATTAGTAGAGTGTTCCTTTCCTGAGACAAAAGCACAATTTTCCTGAAAAGGACCTTGTTGAGCTTGTTGACACTTGGTGTCTCTAGGAAAGTGATGTATGGTCTAGATGAACATGATGGTTGTTGGTTGTAAGTCAGGCACATCTGGGACTGGGGAGTTCTTGCACCTTCAGCAACATGTAGACCATTGCTAACAGGAGTTGTTGAGCTGCCATTCATCTGCCTCTTGTTTAGATTTTCCATCTCCATACGGTATCCACCTAGGATTCCATATAGTTCAGTCATAGTGACTATTCCAAGATTTTCAGATCTCCTAATAGAAACATAATAAAAAGTCCATTCACGAGGAAGAACACTCATGAACTTCCTTACTATGTCTCTCTTTTCAAGAGTCACTCCCATAGACTGCAGAGATGCTATCAGATCCATGTATCTGAAGTATTGTTGGCTCAAGTTTTCACCATCAATATAGGTGAAATTCTCGAACTGTTCTGAGGAACCTGAGTACATTAATTTCAAAGCATCAAAGAGTTCTTTGGCTGTAGTGCAATGCTCAAAACCTTCCATAATCGAGTTTGGTATGGCAGTGAGTAATACATACATAGCTTTGCTATCAATGGTGATCTTCTTGTAGTCTTCATCAGAGTAATCTTGAACTTCCTTTTCAATCATGGCACCATCTCCAGTTGGTGATGCCACTTTTGGTATGTATGGTCCATGAGTGATGGACTTCAACATACGGGAGTCTTGATACTTGATGAATCCTTCAATGCGATGACACCAGCGCCTAAAGTTATCAGGTGTGATAATGGAAGCTTTGCTCATGGTTCCCATTTTTGGTTCAACAGATTTCTGGTTAAGGGCCATTTTGGTTGAGTGAGTAAGTTTTAAGAAACAAGGTTGATTTGGGATGGTTAGATCTCACAATCAAGAGCTTGGATGCTCTAATACCAATTGCAAGATCGATATTGTTCTCTCTACACTTAGTGTTTCTCACAAACTGTTTAATATTACTTGTTTGATGAATGCAGAATCAAGAACTCAGTTGATAATAATATGATAAGTAAAGAACACAAGAAGTGGTTTTCAAGATACTTGTATATATTATCTCTCAACTAAGTATTACAAGACTCATGCAGAAGCATAGATACTAAGTTACAATGAGCGACTATATATACTACTATCTACAGCTTGTTATACGTAGATAACATGCTGGGACTTACTTCTAAACAAATACTACATTGCTAGAGGTAAGGTATCTTAGATAAAGTATTATCTAAGATAAGGTAGTCATGACAATTCCATGACTTACCTTTTGGTTACCAACTAAAGGTGGCAGCTGTACTAACTATGGAATGGTGAGCAGTAGACAAAAGTAAGGTCAACCACATGATTGTGGGAGGCATCTTGCAGAGAATCAGAATAGGCATCAAGTGTCAGTCGGACCATGCTTTGTCCACTGGTTCATACTTTGATTCTTCTGAAGGTTAAATGGCTTCGGAAGAATAAGTTCTTCCAAACCATTTTATACTTCAGAAGACACAGCTTCTTTCGAGGCTTTGTCTTTGGAAGACTTTGTCTTCATTCTTTTAAGTGTTTACTTCAGAAGGAGATCTTCTAAGTCTAGGAAGACTGAGTTCATCCTTCGGAAGATCACCGTAGAAGCTTTGGAAGTTGCAGTATTTCCTTCAGAAGCTGCAGTATTGCCTTCGGAAGACTTCTCTTAGTTTGTACAGATTTCTTCTAAGTGTTGTTTTGGTTGCATTAGCCTCAATAGATCTAACACATCAGCTATGTTTATTACAAATAATCTAGTACAACACTCAAAAACAAAACATATAAAATTAGATATCACTTTTTGTGAGATTGTGCTGAAAAAGGGTTAATCAAATCGATACAGGTTCACACTGATAGTCAATTAGCTGATTTATTCACCAAGGCATTTGATCCAAGTCGATTTGAATTCTTAGTTTAAGCAATTGGCATGATTAACCTTGAGTAAGAATCAAAATTTACAAAAACCTTCAAATATTACAGAAACATAAAAAGAATTCAGCTTGCAGAAGTATATATTTTATACTCAAATGGGAAATGATATAATTACAGTCATTATATCATTCATTGTGCTTATTTCTAAATTTAAATGACTGGCATTACTTATCTGATATGCGGGTAGGCTCAGCTTGGAAAAGAAAACACATGCAGTGATGAACTAAACCTTATATTCAACTATGAAGCTTTTATCTCAAAGTGTGTGTAAGTATCAACTCATCCAAATATGTGTGTTTGGTAACCTAAAGACACCAGGTAATGATATCTTATGAATCTCATTTACTTACATCAGTTTCTCCTCTATTTTGCTGAGAAAAGACATGGAGAAACAGGCACATAGTGCTGATGTCATGATCCAAAAAGATTCCCAATAAGGAACACATCCAACTTGGATAAAGAAAAAGCAAAAAAAAAACATTCCATGTGAATAAACAAAAGAATCCCAAAGAGGATCTCCTTTCAAAGTGAAGTGAGAAAGAATCCCAATGTGGATCAAACAAACAAAAAGGATCAAAGTAAAAGAATCCAATGAGGATCAATCAAAATGAAATATCATAATTTAAATGACCTGGTTATGTAAGTTGTTAAAAGTTCTACTATTCATTACACGCAGATAGTTGATCTTACCATGCTTTTGAGTGTGAGGTACATCTTTAATACTCAATCACCTCAAAACATGATAAAGATCACTAGCATAAAAATATTAACCAAGCATGAGTTTAAGAGGACAAATATACCTTTAATTAATATGTCATGATTATGTCTGTTTTACTAACAATTGCTTGCACTTATGAAAGGTAAGATTGATATGATCCCAAAAAATGTATATCTCCACTTCATGTACAAATAAGAAAACAAAAATCACAAAAACAGTTTCTCTTTAAAATTTTAAATCTTTAAAGTTTTTATCCAATATGGATATAAACTTTTGGGGGAGTAATTAAAATTTTGAACATTATGTATAGTAGTTTCCTTTCTTAAAAATATAAAAATCAGAAAAATGACTATGTTGGTGCAGAAGTTATACCATAGTATCTCAGTATTTGCAAACATCTTGAAGCACAAAAGTTCAAGATCAGTCAACACTGGGAAACTTGTATCACATCTGGTGTACTATTCAATCCAAGCAAGAATTAACAACCAAAGCAACAGTCAAAACTTCATAAGCAACAAATCCATAGACTCATCTTCATAACAGTCAAAAGCAAAAGACACAACTTCATAAAGATCAAGCATCAAAGCAAAAGCAACCAAAACTACCCACAACAGAAACAATAAGATTTGACAAGTTCAAAACTTAATGCAGGTAAGAGCATAGGTTAATGCGGATGAAGGTAACCCAAGCATATAACCAATGCGAGTAACAGTTTTGATTGATGAAAAAGTGGAAGTAATGATGATAAGTTAACTCTAACACATTAATTTCACAAACAAATGCTTACAAGTTTCAAGTATAAAAACTAATGCGAACAAGTTTGTTCATTCGCATTTGTTCACTCATCCGCATTTCTCAAATATGGCTGAAATCAATACTAAAACCTGGTTGTGTATTTATATCATCACAAATTAGAAGTGTGCTCACACTCTTCTGTTATTATGTTTAAAGTTCAAGAAATGCGGACAACTTAATTGTTCGTCCGCATTTGCTGAAGTAAATACGGGAAGACAAATGCTCTTCAGCATTTGATACAGTGTACAAATGCTTGATAAGTTAAAACATATAAAATGCTTGATAAGTTAAAACATATGCATTTGCTACAGTACAAAAATGTATGATAACTTAACTTCCGCATTTGCTACAGTGTTCACATGTCTGAAAACTTAAACTTCCGCATTTGCTACAGTAAACAAATGTTGCCCAAGTTTACACATCCGCATTTGCTACTGTATACAAATGTTGTCCAAGTTTAAACTTCCGCATTTGCTACAGCAAAACAAATGCTGCCAAATTTACACTTCCGCGTTTGCTACAGTAAACAAATGCTGACAGATTGAATCTTCCGTATTTGCTACAGTGGTCAGCCGCATTTGTTTTAAAACTTGTAGAATTTGCAAAAAAAAATTAAAATTGACTATTTAAACAGATCAACTAAAGTCATTTAATACTTTTCAAAATTGAGAGACTCTAAAAGTGCGACGAGCGAAAAACACACTAATGTTCTTCATTCATCATCAAAATTCGTCATCAAATCATCAACATCATTCTGATTTCAGTGTTCTTCAAACATCACATTGCCTCTATTTCAATTCACAACAATCGTAGTATCGAAACAAGTTGATTTTCAGCAATTTCTAAGACTTACCCGTCGAACATATGATGAACTCAGAACCCTAACATAAAGAAAGATTCACAAAATCATCATCAACTAAGGATTAATAGACATTTCCAAGTTCAAAGACACAAATGATCATGAAAATTAACATGAACAAGTGATTTTCAAAACCCTAAGATTGTCACATGAATAGGGGATCAACATACTGAAAATGTCGACTTCAAAACCTAAGTTTGAATGTTAAAATGGACTTTAAATAGAAATTATCATCAAAATCAAAGAAAAATCACAATAAAATTGGTCATGCATTGTAAAATCAAGATTAGGTCTAATTTGTATGAAACAGTACCCATGATTCTTCAATTTTGACCAAACAAAGTCAAAATTGAAACAATCAACTTGATTTCACCAGTGTAATTGATGATTATGTGTCTAGTACTAACACATATGTATCTTGTGCAGAAGCTAATGGAAAATCTCACTTGGAGTAAACTCCATAACGTCAGTGGATTTCTTGACCCTGATGTCCTTGAAGCTAAAGGACTCAGAGACATGATTAGAGTTATATCCACTACTAGAGTTGCTCATGCTATTACTGTGAGACCTGTCATCTATGAGAACTTTATAAGATCATTTTGGATTACAACTGAAGTTACAGAGATTGATGACATCAAGACTCTATCTGGAAGAATCACCAATGATCACACCCTTTCCATCACTGAACAAACTGTGAGATAGTGTCTACAGTTTGGTGATAATGCTGACACTCCTCGAGAACTTGAAGATGAGGAGATCATAACCTTCTTCGCCAACATTGGGTATGAAGGAGGATATGAAGGAAAACAAATAGTCAAAGGGTTACTAGGCTTGTAGTGGAGATTCTTGATACACTTATTCCAACACTGTCTGTCCAAAAGAAAGACAGGATGGAATGATATTCCTATTACTACATCATCAGCTATATGTGCTCTATGCACTAACAGGCTATTCGACATGTCTGCCTATGTGTTCAATGGATTGGTGTCTAACATACAAGAAGGAAGAACACACATGTTCCTTATGTATCCAAGATTCCTACAATGCCTTATCAATGAAGCATTTCCCCAACTAGTACATGTAGACCTATAATGGACATCCCCCATTACAATGCCAAGTCCTATAAGTATATCAAGAAGAGGGATCTAAGGAATTTATATAGTGGAACTTTCTTTCCATTACTTCCTTGGATGTTTGAGCAGATCAATCACTAAGAGAACAAGAAGATATAGCTCCAGCTGATGAGCATGCTCAAGAAGAAAAAGAACAAGCTGCTCATGATCAACAACCTATTGATGAGCAAGCAAAATATGCACAAGATGAACAAAGGCATGTGTCACCACATGTTGATGTAGGTGGTGATCTTCACACAGGACCTTCTATTCAAGAAGCTGAAATTGCTTCTCCATTCAGACCAGCACCTATTTAGTCTCCACATATCTCTCCAGCTCACTTTTCCCCACCTCACACTTCTCCAACTGCAGCTGAATCTGTAGAGTCTGGGGAATCTACCAACTCTTCAGATGACTCCAAATCATCTCCGGATGAGGAAGGTCACACCACGAGAATGCACATGAGACAAGCCCAATCCGAGGCAGGTCCTTCTAAAAGTTATGCAGAATCAGGAACCAACAAACCTGATAGGAAGGATGAAATGATCATTGAGCTATTGCTGAAAGTTGAGAGGATGGAAAAGCTACTGAATAGAAGATCTGGTATTGTCCAAGATAGACTTCAAGAGTTGGATGAAAAAGAAATAGAGATCAAATAACTCAAAGAAAGACATGAGGCTGAAAAGAACAAGAAAGACAAAGAAATAGAAGAACTTAAGGCTGCCCACAACAAAGCCAAAGAATAGATCAACGGGCATGTAACTCTATAGACTCTTGCCATGGAAGAACAGGAAAGCTTGATTGAAAGCCAATCTGCTCTCATTGTTGATCTTAGCAGAGAAAATGAGACTTTACTGAAAAGGGTCTCAAAACTGGAAACATTGATTAAGATAAATGAGGAGCTATCTGAAGAGCAAGAAACACAAGGTGATGAACCAGAAACAGAAAAAGAATCAAGTCTAGTAATGGTTGTCTACTCTAATGAACCATCTGAAGAAACCACTGAGCAAGACTCCAAGCTTAGAGATCTCATCAAAGAGCTTGACACCTATACTACTGAAGAGTTCATCATTGATGATGAGTTTTGGGAATTTGTAAGGGACCCAAGACCTTCAGTAGAACACATAGTGGTGATTCCTCAATCTCTAGTGCCTTTGAAGAGAGAGTTGAGTATACAGATTGTTCCTGCAGTCAGCCTTTCTGAAGAACAAATGGAACTCATCAGAAAATTATGTGATGAGATGAAAGAAAAAGAACCTGCTAAAAAGCAAAGAGAAGAACCAACACCAACAACAGGTGAAACCTCTGTGCCATCCTCATCCAGACCTTATGTACATACTTACTCAGGAAAAAGAAAGGAAATGTCTGAGAAGGCTAAGGGCAAACGGCCTATAGAGGAAGAGGAGCCTATAAAGAAGAAGCAAAAAGTTGACCCAAGGAGTTTGGCTGCAATAGCTGAATTTTTGAAGAGCATGAAAGGGCTGAGGCATAATTGAAAGACATGATTGATATCATTGATTTGGAAGAAGGAGAAATAGAAGGAGGATACCAAGTTGATGAACCTGTGATTAAAGACAGCCCAATGAAAGTGGAATTTTCAGTTTAAGATGGTGGAAAAGGCACAAACTGATGATCTAATGATCAATGCCATGTTCGTGATTAACCATGGGTATGATGCTGATGAAGTGTTTGGGATGACTTATGAGTCAATGGTGGAAGAAGTAAAGAAAACGAATCAACTTCTTGATCCCACACATATGACCGAATATGAAAGACAATCAGTCAAATCTCCCATAACATTCTCTACTTCACTCATAAGATGGTCTAAAGATCCTCAAGCTCCATATCCTGATCCTTATACAATGACTGATAGGGAGATGAAGGATTACCTCTCCAAACAAGGATACACAAAACGAAGACTGGGGAATATGAAGATAAACTCACATAGAGCTGCAATCCTTCAAATGATAAATGAAAAGAAAGACAGAATAAATAAGGTAGAACAAGAGGTTGTAGGAAGAAAACCCAGATCTAAGTTATCTGCTCAAGATGTCCAGCTCCTAACCAAAGAGCAAGATGTCTTGGCACCCATTATCAACAGAAATCTTGAATGGTTCATTGAACCCTCTCAAATATAAATTCAAGAGGGGTTAACCACTTCAGAGATGGTACAGGGTGTGTCTGCTTTAGAGAGAAAGACTGATGTAAAGATCATAGCTTGGAAGTATGATAGTGATTGGAATATGTTCATGATCAAAAGGATCTCAGGGCTGGTGTAATTCTTCACAGAGTACTCTGCTCTGGTGAACTCCTTGCAGATTCATGATCTGAAAGAACTAGCAGAACTTGAGCTTATCAATCATCATACAATGCACAGGGGATATGAGTTTGAAGAGATTCTAAAAATCTTCAAAAGAACTAAGAACTTCGACTCATTGAAAGCAATTTACTTGAGGAAAGACAAACTTTCCAAAATCCCCTAGACAAGAAATGAAAAGCAAAGAGGACTAAAGAGTTGGTATTTCCTAAAGTGAATGTAAAACCAACTGAATCATTAAAGAGAAAGATGGTGGCTGGCACTCACACTTCCATACCAATCTCAAATGTTTATTATGATGAAAATACTTATGAGATTGTAATTGAAAAGAAGTAGGGAGGTAAAGAGGGGGCAGAAATCCGTCTATTTAGTGGATATGAAGTGAGACTTCTCGATGAATCTTATGTCTACTACATCTTCTCTAGACACTTCGAAGAGATCAACAATAAGCTTAGAGAGGCTGACATGTATTTCTTTCTAAAGTGCATTAAGATTTTGAAGATGGCATATGACAGGATTAAGCATAAGAGAGAGCAGAGAAAGAAGAAGAAGACTCCTCTTAACCTAGGAAACATTGTAAAGCCCAAAGTAGATGCTGATGGATCTCTCATGATTCATAGAGATGGATTATCCACCGTCGGTGTGTGGAACCTGTATCTCCAAGGAAGATGCCAATTGAAGCAATTCGTGCTATGAGCGAAATGAAGATTCATGTTCTGAGTATAGATATGATGAACAAGGCAAGAGACTTTTCTAACATGATCAAAGCCATTCTAAATCCAGCTTTCCCAGACCTAGGTACATCTCCACTATCACCAGTCCAAGCACCTGCAGAAGATCTAACAGAATCTTCACAATCTTAACCACCTTCAAACCCTTGAAGTACTTAGGATGTATAATCCTTAGGGGGAGTATTGTTGGACCCTGAAAGGATCATACATGCCAATTCAAGTGGTGGTTGATGGTTGTTCTGTTGGCAAATTCCCACAAGTCCAAGAATAAATACGGGTGAAGGTCAGAAGGCTAAGTGTTGGCTATCAGCATTTGTATATGCGGATGACCAAAGAACAAATACTGACAAGTATTTGTTCTTCCGCATACACAAATGCGGACAGACAGAAATGCGGATGAGCATTTGTTCTTCCACATAACTAATGCGGATACACAAAGACATGCAGACAAGTGTTTGTTCATCCGCATTTGTTAATGCTGATGACCAAACACTTAATGTTGAAGACAAAACAAGAATGCTGATGAAGCCCAAGGCATCCGCATTAGTTAATGCGGATGTTCAACAACAAATGCTGATGAAGACTTTTATACTTAGACTAGTATTTTGATGTATTCATCAGGGTAGTTTAGTCTTTTTGTACAGGCTTTATGTCAGCCTATAAATAGAACAGAATATTCATGATATGTAAGTTTTTCGTTTGTAAGATTCCTAGTACTCAAGTTACAAGATTCTGTGGTTGTAATTTTACTATTTTGAAAACCCTAGCACCCACTGTAACTTGTTTGTTTACCAATCAATATACAAAGCATTTATGAGTATATTATCAGCATTTATTGTTCTTTGATCTTGTATTTCCGCCACATAATCATTGACTCAATCATCATATTCGATCATTGTTGACATCACATCAACAGAGAATCTCATTCTTGGACCCAATCACGGTTATCGGCAATGAACAAAATCGAGATGTATTTTAGAAGAAAGTTTAATTTTAATTCTTATTTCTATAAATTTTATTACTTTAGTTTTATTTGTTTTAATTTTAATATTCTAATATTTTTTTAGATTACCAAATATTTCCACATTCAAATGAACAGCAATTGTTGAAATTTAGATCAACAATACTCAAAATTTAGAGATTCAAACCATGTACTTGGTGTAATCCTGGGTGGCATTCAATTTTATGCAAGAGGAACAAGTTCATTTCAAAAGACTACTCGACGTATTATAGGCCGATGTTGAAAGTTGTTCTACAACGTAAACAGGAAAAGACACAGCGTTGGGGATTTCAATTCCCGTACTAGATGCTAGATGCTATATATTTTTATTAAATTATTTTATGAAGTATTTGTATCGAATCAATGAAAGTTTATTTTAATTTTTCTTTTTAGTTAATTTAATTGCAAAATGTGAAATATAAATCTAAATTTAAAAATTCAATAAATTTAAACAGACGAAAAAACTGAAAAACACTAGGATTACACCTACAAAACGGGGAAATTGGAAAAAAAAATGAAGAATATAGAAAAAGTTTACGTGACGGAGAAAAATGATAAAAATGACAACTCCCTGCGGCTTTAATGCCTTGTGACCCTTGGCTTAGCATTTACTTTGACCTCTCTCAACTTTAGTCACAATACTCTCAACTTTAGTCAAAATACAACACTTATAGATTTAGATAATTTGCACCGCCTATTTGTTTATCATCCAATACATCCATATATACCCCTAAAAGTTGGTGATCAGCAATGTCAAATCTTCTTTTCACATTCAAACCTCGGATTCTAAAAGAGATTTGTGAACTCATTTGACTGGTGATTCATGTTACATAAGTACATTTCAAACATGCTAATTGAGCTTAACATGCTGATATGAGATGACTCAAAAATTGATAAGCTTTTGGTTTTAGGCTTTGGGGTGTTGCAGACAATTTAATAACTCAGTCAATTGGACGTAAATACGACGTACAATGTTATGTAGTACAATACAAGTCTTCAATACGTGTGCAACAAAGATTACATACATAAAGTGGGAACACAGATCTAAACTCAAAATAAAGCAGGACTTTTGTCAAAAAAAAAAATCAATATTATTCATTCACTTGCAATTATAATTTTGTTACAACACGTCAACATTTGAATTCCCTCCACTTTACACCAATCATTGTCCTTCCAACTGCTAACCAGCCCTTTTGAGTGATTGTGACAGTTTTTAAAATCTGAAGGCGAGTTGATGCATAATAGTAATTACTCGAGTCACAATATGTCAGGGCTTATGCCAAAAAGGATTGCAATGTGTCCTCACACTTTGAGGGGTATTTAGGGTACTACAGGAATCTCGATAGCCTATGTGAGTTTTCATTCACCCAAGGCAATGACAACGAAAACATCATCAAGAGACCACTTTATGAGCTTATCCTTGTCTGCAGGATTGATTATCGCACGTTCTGCTGTTGCCAAGCGATAGCCTATAACGATTTCATGTCTTTCACGACCCCTGATCATGATATCATAAAAACAGACTTCTTCTTGATCATACACATAGAATTCTGCTGGTTTAATACACATCTCATTTCCCTGCAAAATGGTTACATCAGCGGGTTAGGTTTACAAAAAAACACTATTTGTTCACATCCTTTTTTAGGTGAACATGAGAACCAGGGAAAACTCAAGGGCCAACCAATACCCTACTAACTAGTAGGACAAAGTAAGCCAACTTACATTAGGCGAGTAGCCTTCAATTTGTTATTTTGCATCTTCCATAAGTAACTAGTTTGCCAAATTTTATTGTAGAAATTATATTATTTTAATAAGAATTTGAATTTTTAAACAATACAAGCTTTAATGCATTAGAAATACATACCATCTGAACCGTTTTCTTTTTAGCAAATAATTTTGGTTTCACATGATAACCCGTGAAAATTAGCTTATTATAGGGCAAAGGAAGGGTACCTCCTCTGCAAAGAGTTCCTCAAGGACACGATTTATCTGTTTATCTTCAGCTACCATTGCTAGAGCCATGCTCACAAGCTCATTTGATAGTACATAATCACTAATTTTGGTCACAGATACAAGGTTCCTAGTCCTAGAGTCCAAAATCTCGCTTATTATTATTGATTTGTTAGATGCTTGCTGCATCTCACGGATCCAAGAGCTATGAGAGAAACCAGAAATACGTAGTGGGGTCGAGCTTGTGTCTTTGTACGGAAGACGCTTTGACTGCAGACATTGAAGAAACAAACATCCTTAAACACGTGTCTTCCAAAAATATGAAGTTTCCAATAATTATTCACCTTCGAAGATAACAAAAGTTATATTACATCACCTGAATGTCTCGGATAAGGAGGAGGGTGGCTAGAGATCGCGAGTCTGAATGCACAATTGAGTCTTCTACAGATTCATCTGCAAGAATCAGAATCTGTTCACTAAAAGTTAGTGATCAGCAATGTCAAATCTTCTTTTCACATTAAAACCTCGGATTCTAAAAGAGATTTGTGAACTCATTTGACTGGTGATTCATGTTAGACAAGTCCATTTCAAACATGCTAATTGAGCTTAACATGCTGATATGAGATGACTTTTTTTACATAGTTCTCATTTGACCTATGTTCTTCACCTGATTCTAATAACCCCTTTGACCAAAGATGGAGGATAACTCATTCCAATCATATATTTAGATAAACTGATTTCAGTTAAATGGCTCGCTTCTTAGATATAGTGAAAAGGGAACTTACAGAATCAAATGTCTCCAAAGGTAGAGTCTCCAAATGCTTTTTGATGACTGCATTCCCAACACGGTGGACAAGTTTAATGTTAACAAGACCTGAAATGTCAAGTCCTCCATCCACTAATTTTCTTTCTCTCTCCTTCTCCAACACTTCATTAAACATCCATAACTCTGAACCCGGAGCCAGGAATGCCTCTAAAACCTGGTATATGACAGACAAAAGAAAACATTCTAGGTAATAAGAACAAGTTACCAATTATTATTACAAAAGATTAATTTTATATCAGTAAATTACCATAATCATATCGTCAATATCACGTCGCCAACCACAAAATAGTATCTTTTCAGGAAATTTGGGTGGGTCCACTTTTTTGGGGAAAAGACCTCTTCGTACCTGCAAGACGAACAATGACCAAGAGCATAACTAAGACTTTTATGTTACATTGAAAACCCTTTATGGACACAATGCAACACAAAGTAAAAGACATCAAGAATAACACCTATAAAAGACTGCCATATATGTAGGTATTTATATTATTCAGTTAACATTCCAAATGGCCTTAATGGCTCTGCAATAAAATTTCAGATGTGGCTTCTAGATACTCAGGCATACTTTTTAGATACTGACCTCTGGTAAGGGTCCAGGGGAATATGTGTCATCATCCTCAGCTATGACAAGTATTTCATCGCCCTCTTTTACTATATATTCATCATGTGGATTTATATTTATCTTTCCACCCTCTGAAGCAACCTTTACCCCACAAGGAATAGCATCAGGAAAGGAGATGAGTATATCTTCAAACCGCAGACCATCCAACTGGGGCCACCTTTTGATATAAAACTCGGCATTTTCGAACCCCAATATATCTTCCCATATCTGCAATACATAAAATAAAATTTATAAAAATAAAAAACATTAGAAATGCTTCTCCGAAAGAAACATATCTAGCATTTTATTTAACTACCTGTGCAAGGCCAGGCTGCAGAGCACATTGTATCATTAACCGCCCAATCACATCATGTGCAACCACGGTCTCAATTAGCTCTCCACCAACAAGCTTCACCAAGGGTTCATTGTCAAGATCGCTCATCTCAACAACAACATGACCCCTCAGCCCTTCTTTTACTCCGGTAAGGCTAAGGACAACCCTCAAGGCACGTGCGTCACTCTGAAGATGTCAAAAAATTAAATATGAAAACCATTTACATGAACAAAATCTTTAGAAAGACATACCTGATCTGCATTTTCATCTGCTGCTAGTACAATTATAGCACGTGCCTTTGAAACTGAAACCTTTTTCAAATCTGCAAGTATAAGAGAACTACCACTTCTGCATATAACTGAGGTTCCCATGAAGCTAAATTCAAGTTTTGCTATATCCATTTCCATCTCCTCCTTATCTCTTTCAGCCAGAACAACAACAACACCACCACCGATGCTCTTATTTGCTATTGCCAGCTGCTTTAAAAGTGAACCCTGTAATCAGAATAAGCTAAAAATGTAAATTGATCTTCAGAACAAAACAAGTACACGAAACAACTAAAAATCTACCAGTTTGTCACTCCATCCAAGAACAAGTATGTGATTGCTTTCAATTACTTCACTTTTCCCTTTTCGCAATGAGTCCACCTTTTCTGAGATAGCATCTGAAACAAGCCCTAGCATCATTGCAAATATCAGCATCCCTCCTGAACTTATTGAGACTGAAACAATTCTCGGTCCAGTGCCAACCCTATCTGCATGATTGCCAGAATCTGCCACAAATGTCCAAGAAAGCCAAAGTGATTCTGCAAGGCTACCATCACTGACAGCATAAAGTGCCAACCCACCAAATGCTATGAGAAAGATTGTTGCAAATAGAAGCGCAAGTAACTTTGCATAAGGGTATATAGAGAAGCACACATCCACCATATATGCAATTCTCTTCTTTAATGAAACCTCCTCTTTTTTATTCTTGGACCGCTTTGAAATATTCTTGATCCGGGGAAGAACATCAAGATATTTGTATAATACAAAAGGTGTAACAAGAGTAAACAGAACAGTGTACAGAGCAATGGTTCGACTGTCGGTGCTGCCAATATACACAAATGAATCTTCATTCTCATGCTTCAGAACGACAGCGTTTTCATCATTGGGAATGTCTTTATTCCTACAAATTCTAAGAAAATTAGAATTCTTTTCCTGCAAGAAGGTTACTCCTTGTCATTAAACAGTTTTTAACAAATTCATCTATACTTGCACGATCATAATATAAACTGCAATAACACACGATTAGAACGAGACAGACCAAATTAAATAAAAAACAACTCCCTTTCCACCCTCTTAAATACTATTTTAACTATATTTTCTTTTTATAACCAATTTGACCTACGCAAGACTATATCTTAGTGGATAACGACAACAACACCATTCTGCTAGAAGTTGCTGAATGTTAGCCAAGCTTCCAAAACCAAACTTTCACAATTAAAATCGATGCAGATCACTATCAATCAGAAAACATTTTGAATTTGATTATCATAGGGGAAATAGCTCATTTAACTTTTCACAAGGAAGCATCTTTTCTCTTAGCAAGAAAACACACAAACAAACCAACTAACCAAGGAAAATCCCACACATAGCAAAAAGCTATTGGTAGGATATGATTATATATAATGTGGTTGCTAGAAGATTGAAACAAGAGGTACATTGTGGACACATCATCATTCAATTGGAAACATGATACCTGAAGCTTTGTGACTTCACTCCGCAATACAATCGCATAACATCCAAACACAAAACACAAGAGTAGCAGCTGCAGTAAGAAGTAAACATGGCACAATCAGACATCAAAAAGTGGAATATGAAATTCAATCCACCAGAAGAGAAGAAACTATTTACCAGGTTACGTATCAATGAGCTTCTGATCGAGGCAGTTTTCCGAGCAGGAGTAGATGAAATCAGGGAAGAGGAAGAAGTCAAAGAAGAAAGAGGAAGTTGAGGAGGCAGTGGCTTGAGGACTCTCCCGGATCTGGTGTCTGACCCCTGTGGCAGTGAAGTTGACATAACTGAAGTGGTGCTGATGGATTCCGTATCACTTGCCCCCTCGGCAGGCAAGTGTTTAGGCATTGGAAGCGGAGAAGAAGACGTAGGCGGTTGTTTCCGGAGAGATTTAGAGGCGGATACGGTGACGCGGTTGCGAGTAGTATTAGGTCCAAGAAAGGATGGATAGACGTAGTCCCGATCAGCAAAAGCGAAGGTGTGAGTGTCGGAGTGATGACGATCATGATCATGATCGTCGGAGGAGGAGGAGGAGAGGCGGCGTACGGCTGGGAAGAGAGGGCCGGGGAAGTGGGCGGTGGTGGAATCGGCGATGGTCCTGGATTTCTTGAGGAGAGGACGGCGTTCAGCTACCGGAATGTTAGGGTTACGTATCGTGTCTCCGTTGCCGTTGCCGTTGCTGTTGGACTTGGACATAATTTCTCACCGGAATCTTTCTTTCTTCTCGTTGGTTGCTACTCACGTTTTATCTGCCTGCCGGGCAAACTTTCCATGTTTGTTTTCACCTTATAGTTAATTTCAAAAAACTGAATTTCAGCTGTTGTTTCCAAATATAACTATATAAAAAAATCTTTTTTTATTATTAGAGTAGGTTAAAACTCATATACTACGAAAGTTTATATAAAAAAACGAATTAATACAAATGTGACGAGTTTTGTTGGACAATAATAAAATACTAGTGCGCGTGACTCGTGCTATGCATGGTGTTATAAAAATTTAAAAGGATTTATTTTGACGAGGTATATGTTAGTATTAACCACTTAAAACAAATTCACTTGCAAAACATATATAAAAAAGGTGTAATAGGAAAAAGTAACAAAAGAAATAGATCCTCGAATCATAGGAGAAGAATGGTAAATACGTAATTGGCAAATTAATTAAAGTTAGGGACAGTAATTTAAATTGGTTAAAATAAAAATGAAGAAAACTTTATAAATTTAAGGAGTTTAAGTATAAATTTGATATGACACGAGGGTTTAAGTGTAAAACTTACAATAACACAAAATGAGTACGTAGTCAATGTAGGGAGCAAGAAGGCCAAATATGTAATGGTTTACAAAAAATGCCAAACCCCTACTAGTTGACGTGTATGGTTAGCTAACACACTGACAGTTGAACCAAATTGCTAAGCACACACCCTGCTCATGAATGAGGGTTCGCTCTCCTCTCAGTTGACTCATGTAATTGAGGTTTCTTTTTGTATTTGCAAGACTTTTCATCCATCATTAAGGTCCGTGTAACATCCACTAGCTTCCACTGTGATTTTCATTCCTTAGTATTCCACTTTACTATACGTATATGATGTTCATTATTTTACCTGAAAACATAAAGCATTAGTTAACTTTTAAAAGCAGTAAAGCATAAAGGGAATTCATACAATAACAACAGTCAACATTAAATGTGGGTAGGAGTTTATATGGCTAATAGTACTTAATGCAGGTGCACTAAGCACAATACGCCCCAGTTATGTGACCAATGCGAACGATTAAAGGTCAATGTGGTTGAGTTAGTACTATTTATAAAGGCTCATTTTGGGTGCAAGTGGCAATACCCTGATGCGGCTGAGTAAAACCCTACTGTCTTATTATAAACTTAACATTTTTTATTCCAACGTGTAGTAACCAAGTGGATCTGAACACCATATAACTAGGGTTCATAATTATTTACAATATGCTTCAAATCTCATCATTTAACATGTTGTAATTATCATTTTAAGCATAAAGGTGTCAGCTTCACCTATCAAAGCATAAGTTGAATAAAATTTTAACAAGTGGGCATGCATATTAGCCTCAAAGGTAGATAAAACTGGTAAATAAGGGGATCTAGAACTCACCCTTTGAAACTTTCAAGAAAATCCCTAGAACCAAAGGGAAAACTTGAGATTGACACACATGCACAAGTAAAGTTTTAAACTTTACACATAATAAACATCATGGGAGCGTAGATCTAGCTTAGATCTATGAAAAATCATGATAAAAATCATACATTTGGCAATTTCTTCGACTTTCTCTCTTTAGAACTGAAGTCTCTCTCTAGCTTAAGCAAATGTTTGGATGCATGTAAGTCAAGGATGGGCGATATCCTTCCCTTAATTAGCCAAGATTATAGGGTGGTCTTTATAATGTCCATTTTAGTTCCTTGTCTTCTATTTAAATGGTTCAATCTCTTTTTATTTTCTTTTATCTTTTTAACAAAATTTCAGGTGTTACAAGTCCACCCACCTTATTTAGGTTTTGTTCCCGAAAACAGTTGTTCCTTTAAGAGATCTGGGTAGTGTTGTCTCACCCTCTTCCAAATCCCATGTTGCTTTGGATCTTTTTAGTGTTTTCACTGCACTTTAACTTGGTTAATCTCTTTATTCCGTAATTGCCTCTCTTTTTGATCTTGGATAGCCACTAGTTGTTCCTTATCATTAAACCTTTCATCCACTTCGATATCAAAACGATGAATAACAACGTCATCTTCCGTTAAACACTTACGTAAGTGAGATACATGGAATGTAGGATGAATCGCACTTAGCTCAACAGGAAGGTCTAATTTATAAGCCACTTCCCCAACTCTAGTAAAATTTCTCAAAAGGCTTGATGTAACTCAGAATCAATTTTCCATTTTTATGAAAACGAATACTTCCATGGGGACATTTTTAACAACACTCTATCACCAACTTGAAATTCAATTGGTCTTCACCTTTTATTTGCATTAGACTTCTATTTGTCTTTAACTACCATTATAAAACCTTAAGTGCTCTGATGTATCCTTGATAATTTTAATACTTCCCAACTCTTTCTATTTATTAGTAGCACAACACGCCAGGGTTCTACACATTTACCATATAGCATCTCAAAGCATATCTTTTAATATTTGAATGGTTCTTTCTGATTGTCTTTCTATCTGATGGTAGTGGTGGCAAAAAAACCGGCTTGGTAACTGGTTCGGGAAAAAACTAAAACTGATTTGGCCCAACCCAGTTTCAAACGTGTCAACCTGGCGGTTTAGGTTCAGTTTGTAGGGATCCTCATTCAAACTGGTTTCTAACCCGTTCCGGTTTTAAAAAGCAACTGTTGTATAACGACTTTATTATAACACCCGTAAATTTTGTCTAAATGAAAGAAAGAGAAATAATAAGAAAAGAAAAAGGGAAAGCTTCCTGAAAGAAAAAGAAAAGAAGCCAAGATGGAGGGACTAAAGTGTAAAAAGGACAAAAGTCTATTATTTTATTCTTACTTTAAGTATGGCCGCCCATAACAGCCTCTATCTTGCTGTTTTGTCGATCAAAAGAGGAGAAGAAGAAGAAGAAGAAGAAGAAGAACTGATTTCTTCGGTTTTTAAAGAGAGAAAACAGCTGTTTGGCCTAAGGTAAATGTTTTATGAGTCTTTGGTTTGGTTTTTATGGATTTTTGACCATGAAACTGAGTTCTACATGCTCTTTTGTGTGTATATGTGCTCGGTCGTATGTTCTAGACATATATTTTTTAAATCCTTGGAAAGTTCCAGTTGAAGAGTGGAGATTGAAAGCAGCTAAGGTGAGTTTCTAGACCCCGTATTTTATTTTTTAAGGTTTTTGAGGCTGAAATGCATGTAAAATCATTTTTATAAATGTATTATGTGTAATCGTATGTACATGTACATGTGTTTAAATGTTTGAAGGTTATAAATGCTTGGTTTGATGTTTTGGATAGTTGTATAAGCTTTAAACATGTTAAGATGTTGTTTGGGACTGATAAATATATTAGAATTTCATAAGTTGGTGGCCATGCACCAAAATAGGGCCCATGCGCCTAATTAATTGCCTTAGAAAAGTTTTAAGTAAGGTCATGCGCCAAAACGGGGCCCATGCACCTGAAAATATAACTTATAAAGTCTAAGTATATGATGATGCGCCCTAACAGTAGTCCATGCCCCTAGAAATGCCTTAGAAATTTCTAAGTAAAAGCTTATGCGCCTAAATAGTGCCCATGCGCCCAAGAGGCTCATGCGCCTAAGTGCTGAAACGCCTAAGTGCTGAAACGCCTAAGTGAGGCTCATGCGCCTGCAAAGTGGAAAAACGCCTAAGTGAGGCTCATGCGCCTGCAAAGTGGAAAACGCCCAAACAGTCCTCATGCGCCCAAATAGTGCCCACAAGCTCAAACAATTAGAAAATTTTCTGAACTTTTGGGGAAACCAGTATTTTAGGGTTTGACCCTACTTTGACTTATGGCTTTTTTTAGCCTATTTTAAGCATGAATATGTAAGGGTATATGAATAGAATATGTATGATGTTATGATGAATGTATGATATGCATATGAGTATGAAGTGTTATCTTTTAATGATTTTCAAAACGTATATTATAATATACGTTAAGTATTATTGTTGGACCCTGAAAGCATCATACATGCCAATTCAAGTGGGGATGGTTGTTCTACTGGAAATCTCCCCAAGTCCAAGAACCAATGCGGATGAAGAAGAATCTGCATCAACAATAAAAAGACAAGTGTCGGCTATCCGCATTTGTTTATGCGGATGACCAAGAACAAATGTTGACAAGTATTTGTTCATCCGCATTAACAAATATGGACAGCTGAACAAATACTGACAAGGATTTTGTTCATCCGCATTAACTAATGCGGATGCTCAGCAACAAATGCGCTAAGTGTTTGTTCATCCGCATTTGTCAATGCTGATGACCAAACACTAATGCGATTGAAGCAAACACAAATGCTGATGAAGTCAACTCATCCGCATTAGTTAATGTGGATGACCAACTACAAATGCGCATGAAGACTTTGTACTTAGACTATTTTGTAATAGTTGTAAGGGTAGTTTAGTCTTTTTGTACAGGCTCTAAGTCAGCCTATAAATAGAATAGAAACCTCGTATGTGAGATGACTTTTGTAACTTTTGTAACTCAGAATAGATAATCAGAAGATACTTTGTTTCATCCTATGTTAGGTGTCTTGTTGCTGTAGATTGCTCAAACCCTAGCATTTATTGTAACAGTTCATCTAATCAATACAAAAGTGCATTTATGAGTATTTCATGTATTCAATGTTCATTGATTGTTTGAGTCCACACTACAATCATTGACTCAATCATCATATTCGGTCCTTGTTGACTCATATCAACAGAGAATCTCATTCTCAAACCCAGTCAATTGGTATCAGAGCTTTGGCTCTCGGTTCTTCTTCTGATCTACTCAGATCTGGGTTGAACTCGATTGATCTGGTGATTGAGTTGCTGATAAGAGTTTTCAAACACCTCTAATCAGTATACCATGTGAATACTTACTGAAATTCTCAACTGTTACTGTTCATCCAAAGATTTCTTCAAAAGCAAAACAGTTTACTGGTTACATAAAATCAGTAAAACAAAAGTTGACAAAGAAAGTTCTTGCTAACATCTGCTTATTCTCAGCAGATCTGAACTTACAGGACACTGTTTGGACTAGTTGGACCAGTTGGACTAATTCAACATAAAACTCATTTAATCCATATCTAACCAAGTTTAAAACTAACCGTTAAAATGGATTCACATAGTTTTTCAGAACTTGGGCATACCCCAAAACCCCCCATGCTTAAGCATAAATCTGAATTTAAACAATGGAAAATCAGATTCATGAACTACATTACAGGTGTTGATCCTGACTATTGGATCTCAATATGCAAAGGCCCACACATTCCTGTTACAATGTCTGCTGATCAAGCTGCTCTTTATAAGACATCAAGAATTCCCATTGAAGATCTTACACTTGATGATGATGATTACAAGAAGATCAAGATTGATCTCAAAGCCTACTCCATACTCACTCAAGCACTCAAGATGGATGTGCTGAAAAGACTGGAAAAGTATGGTATTGCAAAAGCTGTATGGGATGCACTGCAAATCATGTGTGAGGGAAGCAGTGAAGTTGCTAAAATTAACAAAGACAAAATGGTGAATCAGTATGAAACATTTCATCACTCCAAAGGGGAGTCCATCTCTAAACAGTTGCATAGATTTGTGCAGCTGGTGAATGATTTAGAGATCATGGGAGTTACTTACAAAGCAAAAGAGTTAAACAAGAAGATGATGCATAGTCTTCCAAAAAACTGGAAACAAAATGTAACTATGCTGAAAAATACTCTTGATCTGGAGAGTACTACCCTGGATATAATGATAGCCAAAATAGAAGCATTGGAGCTAGATGAAAGAAGAAGAAACCTAGGAGGACCCAGAGTAATTGAAGCATATAAGTTTCCTTCAGACACTCATTTTATGGAAAATGCATTTATTACTGAGGAGGATGATTTTCTTTCCTCAAGGGATCAAGTAAAGACTACAGGATTCATTGCAGCTCCATCAATTAACAGACCATCAACATCATCCCCATCAACATCAACAGGCCAATCATCAGGATTCACTGCAGCTCCTACAAATACTCCTGATGATCCAAGATCTGAAGAACAAAAGGCAACCTATAATGCCTTTGTTGCGAGTTTTGAAGCTTATCTGGGAGGAAGACTCACATCTGCACATCTGATCCAGGAAGATTTGGAAGAAATGGATCCAGATAATGTAGAAGAAATGGACTTGCAATGGCAAATGGCCATGATTGTTATGAGAGCAAAGAAGTTTTTTAGAAAAGGTAGAAAGCTCAGCCTTAATGAAAACACCAAGCTTGGGTATGACAAATCAAAAGTGAAGTGCTTCAACTGTGGCAAGACTGGCCACTTCTCTAGAGAATGCAATGCACCCAGAAGAAACTAAAACTCTCAAAGACCTTCTCAGAGCCAGTCATCATCACAACCAACTTCAAATCTTCACTCCAACAATCATCAACAGCAGCATCATCATCAACAACAACAACAAACGTATCAGAATCAACCTCAACTGACCAACCAAGCTTATGGAAGCAGTCAGTCATCAGCAAATGCTCTTGTTATCAGGTAAGATGGAGTATGTGACTGGAGCATGTATGTAGAGGAAGTAAAGCCTCAATTCCAAAACCACGCACTCATGGCTCACATAAATGATGGTCCATCTCCCATGCCAACTGAGGTAAAATCTAACCTTTGTAGTGATAAATGCATTAATGAACTGCAAGGTTATAGAGAGCACAATCATAAATTGGCCGATAAAATAAAAGAAGAAAAGGTCAAGTCAGAGATGCTAAAGAGAGAAATAAAAGGCTTTGAAATCAAAATTAAATCTCTCATCTCTAACATTGAAAAATTGCATGGTGAAAAGTACACTCTTGTAGCTGAGAATGAGCAGCTTACTGAAAAGTTGGCTCAATCAAAAGCTGAACAAACACTTACTGAAATGAAACTAGAAAAGTTTCAACAGTCATCAGTAAAGCTGCAAGAGATGCTTGATTCTCGAAAGGATCCCAAAGATATGTCTGGGATTGGATATAATTCTTGTCCTCCACCATACAACGACAACTACACTATCATGCCTGAATCTATTACACTCAAACAGCAAATTGAACCTAACACTGTTGAACCAAAAACAATAGTAAAACAAGTCACTAATCCTCAAAATAAACCAAGTGTTTACATTGAAACAAATGAGGATAAAATCAAGTTAGGTTACCCAATTAAAATCAAGGAGTGTTCGGACAAGACAGTGAGTGTCATCAAAACAACAAGCCCAATCAAGGCCATTATTCCTTTTGTGAAATTCATTCTTACAATTTCCAAAGAAAAGAAGATAAAAGCTGATAGTGTGAATCTAACTGCTAAAAGTAGATCTGATTATGAGATCAACTCTCCTAAGAATTCAATCAAATCAGATAATGATTCACCAAAAAACAAAAGAAAAGTTTCTCAGGTTTCAAAAGCTAAAATTAACTCAGACCCTCAAACATCAAAATCAAAGCAAGAGGTTGGCTTTAATATTTTCAACAAAGAGCATGTGAAACAACTAGAAAAGGAGGTTAGACAAAGATTAAGAAAGCAAAATCAGCCTAAGAAAACCAGAGTCAGTAGTGTTGTGAAACAAACTACTAACAAGGCTGATCAGGATTTCTCATCAAAATCAAGGAATGACACTCAATCCAAAGCTGGTAAAGCTATAAAAGCCTCAACACCAGGATCAGTAGCTAGAAACAAACACATGCATTGTGATGTGTGTGAAATGTCTAATCACAGAACAGACAAATGCTTTTTCAATCAATACTGCTCAATCTGGGATATGAACAATCATTCCACCAAGAACTGCTATTTGAATAAATACTATTCAGTCTGTAACATGACAAATCACAACACATCTGAGTGTTTCTTAAAACAAAAGGGATTGAGAATTTCTCAAAACAAGCCCATCTCCCTAATCATGTCTGAGAAACACAAGATCAATAGTCATGCTCATCAAAGAATTTCTATGTCTGATGATGATGTGAAAAATCTAAAAGAGTCAAACAGAGTTCAAAAATATAAAAATCAAAAAGTAAAACAAACTCATGATTTTTACAACTCTAAAACAAAGTTTGACAACAAAAACGTGTCCAATTTCTAAAAAGAAATAGGGATTAAAGATTTGAATACTCATCTGACTTTTCAGTTGATATGATAAACCAACTAAGATTTAGAAAGAAATCAAGCATGACCTCATCCCCAAAGCCCCAGTTTAAATGGAAGTACCAACAGGTTACTATCATGGATAGGAACGGGAAACCCAAGACCATCATGGCTTAGGTTTCACATTCTAATTAGTTCTTTCTGTGTTTGTAGGGACATTCATACAGGTCCAATAACTTATGGTATGTGGACAGTGGATGCTCCCGACACATGACTAGAGATCGTTCCCTCCTTCATGACTTCAAGCATATTCAAGGAACTTCTGTGGCATTTGGTGGAGATTCACAAGGTGGCAGAATTACCGGTGAAGGATCTGTGACAAATGGATGCTGAGCTTTGATAGAGTGAACTACTATGAACAACTGAACTTCAATCTGCTCAGCGTGTCTCAGATCTATGACAAGAAATATTCAACTCACTTCACTAACACTCATTGCTACATTCTGAGACCAGGATTCCGAATACCTGAAGAATGGGTTGTCTTGAAAACCTCGAGGAAGAATAATACTTATGTCATAAACCTCAATTCTGCTTTACCTAAAGAAAAAACATGTCTTCTGTCAAAAGCATCTTTTGATGAGTCACAACTTTGGCACAGACGCTTGGGACACACAAATTTAAAAAACATGAACAGATTGGTTAAGGGAAATCATGTTGTTGGTTTACCCCAAAAAGAATTTCACTTTATTGACCACTGTTCAGCGTGTCTCAAAGGAAAACAACACAAGTCTTCTCACAAGCCAAAGTTGGTGAACACAAACGATTCTCCATTGAAGCTACTTCATATGGATCTTTTGGACCTACTCATGTTATGAGTATTGGAAAGAAACAATATTGTTTGGTGATCATAGATGACTTTTCCAGATTCACATGGGTCTTCTTCTTACTTCATAAAAACGAAGCTCCTAATTAATAAAAGATTTTATCACAAAAATTAAAAATCAACTTGATCTTAAAGTCAAAACAAACAGGAGTGATAATGGGACAAAATTTTAAAATGAAGATATGAATTCTTTTTGTACAACCAAAGACATAGCTCATCAATTTAGTGCAGCTAGAACTCCTCAACAAAATAGGGTAGCTGAAAGGCGGAATAGAACACTAATTGAAGCAGCACGAACCATTCTAGCAGATGCTAAACTGCCAATCACCTTTTGGGCAGAAGCAGTTAACACATCGTGCTTTGTACAAAATAGAACTCTGATTGTCAAAGAAAGTAATAAGACACCTTATGAGCTTATTTTTCAAAGAAAACCATTTATTGGATTTTTCAAGTCATTTGGTTGTCCTGTCTCAATATTAAACACCCCAGACCATTTAGGAAAGTTTTCATCAAAGTCTGATGAAGGATTCTTTATAGGTTATTCTTCTGTCTCAAAGGCTTACAGAGTGTTTAATCTAGATTAAACATAATTGATGAATCAACAAATGTTCAGTTCAAGGAACATTCATTTCCCAAATCAATCAATGGTCCTGACTGGTTGTTTGATATTGACTCATTTACAAAATCTTTTGATCAATTTCACATGTCTGATGCAGGAAACTTACAATCAGTTGTACCTTCATCATTAGTAGGAAGAAGGAATGACTTTCCAATGATTCCTCCAACATCTACTGATCAACTTAAGGAAGATGTTCCACTACAAGCTGATCCCGTCAGACAAACAGTTCAAAATCAAAGTGCTTCAATTGAGGATGGTCCCACTATAATCTTCTCCCTCAGAAGAACCCTCCATTGAAGTCAGAAATCAAGATGAAGTTAGAACTCTAAATCATGTCATCCCTCAAGTTGACAACGAAAGAACTTCAAATGATGGAAGTAATCAATGTCCTGCTGATGCTGAAGCAGGAACTGGAACGGAATTTGATTACTTTCACAGCTCCCCAACAGTACAAGATGAAGTTGCCTCACACCAAGATGATTTGAATGTCTCCAATCTTGATGTAACCATTGCTGGTAACTCAATTCCAACCACTAGAATACACAAGAATCATCCAGTAGACAACATCATTGGTGAACTTAATGAATGGGTGACAAGAAGCAAGTCAAGCATAGCAAACATCTGCTTGTTCTCTTGTTTTCTGTGTCAAACAGTACCCAAGAATATCAAAGAGGCTCTTCAAGACAATAATTGGATTGAAGCAATGCAGAAAGAGTTGTTACAATTCAAGAAACAAGAAGTATGGCAGCTGGTAGATCTTCCCAAAGGACAATACCCTATCGGTACCAGGTGGCTATACAGGAATAAAACTGATGATAAGGGAATCGTCATTAGAAACAAAGCAAGACTAGTAGCTCAAGGGTACACACAAGAAGAAGGAATCGACTATGATGAAGTATTTGCCCCTGTAGCCAGATTAGAAGCCATAAGAATCTTTCTTGCATATTCAGCATCCATGAAATTCACTTTTATCAAATGGATGTGAAATGTGCATTTCTGTATGGAAAGATTGTTGAAGAAGTCTATGTGAGTCAACCTCCTAGATTTGAAGACCCAGATTTTCCACACAGGGTATACAAGCTGGACAAAGCCTTGTATGGTCTTCATTAAGCTCCAAGGAAGTGGTACGAGGCTCTCTCATCCTTCCTTCTCGAAAATGGGTATGAAAGAGGGAAGATTGATCAGACCTTCTTTAGAAAAAGAAAAGGAAAGGACATGTTACTTGTTCAGATATATGTGAATGATATCATCTTTGGCTCAACAAACAAGACACTGTGCAAAGACTTTGAAAATCTCATGCATTCAAAATTTCAAATGAGTGCTATGGGAGAACTCACATTCTTTCTAGGAGTACAAGTCCAACGACAGCAGATGGAATCTTCATCAATCAATCAAAATATGTGGAAATAATGCTGAAGAAGTTCAAGTTTGCTGATTATCAGTCCATCAGAACTCCTGTTGATACTAAAGCGAAGATTGGTCCTGATCCTGAAGGCAAATAAGTGGATCAGACTCACTATTGTTCTATGATAGGTTCACTTATGTATCTAACAGCCAGTAGGCTTGACATTATGTTTGGTGTTTATATGTGTGCCAGATATCAAGCAGATCCTAAGGAATCCCATGTCAATGCAGTCAAGAGGATATTCAGATATCTTAAGGGCAAGTCTGCTCTTGGATTATGATATCTAAAGGAAGGAGATTTCAATCTCTATGCATACACTGACAGTGATTATGGGGGATGCAATTTCAACAGAAAGTCCACTTCTGGTGGTTGTCAATTTCTTGGTCCCATACTGGTCTCCTGGCGGTGCAAAAAGCAGACAAATGTATCTGTCTCCATAGTAGAAGCTGAGTATATAGCAGCATCTGCATGTTGTTCTCAAGTCCTCTAGATTCAAAACCAGATGCTTGATTATGGTTTTAACTTTCTGCACACTCCAATTCATATTGACAACATAGCAGCTATGTTCATAACAAATAATCCTGTTCAACACTAAAAAACTAAACATATTGAAATTAGATATCACTTTTGAGAGATTGTGCTGAAAAGAGATTAATCAAATTGATACAGGTTCACACTGATAATCAATTAGTTGATTTATTCACTAAGGCATTTGATCCAACCAAATTTGAATTCTTAGTACAATCAATTGGCATGATTAATCTTGAGTAAAATGAAAATAAACAAAAACATTCAAATATTTCAAAAATTACCAAAAAGAAATCAAAAGAGGAAGTATATAGTTTATCTAATGGGAAATAATATAATTACAGTTGTTATATCATTCATTGTGCTTATCTATAAATCTCAACTGACTGACATGACTTATCTAATACGTTGGTAGGCTCAACTTGGAAAATAAACCACATGCAGTGATGAGCTAAAGCTTATATTCAACTGTGATGCTGTCATCTCATAGTATGTGTAAGTTTTGGCATATCCAAATGTGTAACACCCGGTTATTTTTAAAGATATAAAGAAAAGAATAAGAGTAAAGGAAAAGAAAGAAAAGCTATGAAACCCAAGTTGAAGGACTAAAATGTTCAAAAGGACAAAAGGTTTGAAAGTTGGTAAATAAAGTAACATGACCACCCATGTTGCTTATTCACATCAAACAATCGGATTTTTAGAGAGAGAAACAACAGAGAATTCTCGGAGGTTGTAGAAGAAGAAGGAAAGTTTGAAGTTTTTGGTAAGAATTCTTAGTTTTATGATGCTTTAGATGTTTCTAGTCTCGGTTATGTGCCTATAAATGTGATTGTGTGTTCGGGTTGTATATGTGTGTGGGTTTAGGTGCTAGAAACGTCTGGGAAGCTCAATAGAAGGGTTTAAACCCGAAAGCAACTAAGGTGAGTTCTAGAATCCCCTTTTAACATGTTTTTAACTACTTTGGGGCTGGAAAATGCATGTGTATATGTTCTTATAAAAATAAGTTTCTACCCGTATGTGTGTGTGAATGTGTATGTGGGTGGGTGTATCTTTTGGGTGTAAATAATATGATGATTATGATTAAGAATGGTTATGATGCTTAGCATGTTAGTACTAAGCATAGAATCAGATTTGGGATGAACTGGGATTTATTTATGTTGTTTAAGTGAAAATTTGATGCCCAGCCCTCTAAACAGTGGAACATGCGTCCTCTAAACAGTGGAACATGCGTCCAACGGTTTGATTTTCTAAGTATGCCCAACCGCCTAAGTGCCCATGCGTCCAAGTCGGGCCCATGTGGCTGAATAGTGCCCCACCGTCTAGAATATCGATCAGATTGACTAAGTATAGGCCCAAACGCCTGAACATTCCCATGCGCCTAAATAGGCCCATGCGTCTAAGGTAAAAAGTGACTAAGTTAAAGTCCAAACGTCTGCATAGGGGCAAAACGTTTGAACAGGGCAGAAGCGCCCAAATAGTGCCCATGCGTCTAGACCCTTAGAACAATTTTCTGAAATTCTGGGAAAAATAGAAAGTCTAGGGTTTTGACCAAAGTTGACTTATGGGTAATGATTACCCAATTTAAGTATAATTATGAGATGTTTTAGGGTTATGGGTTGTATGTGCGATGTATGACGGGTACAATATGTTATCTTCAGTAGTAATAAAACGCATTTATTTTATGTTATGAAATACGTTAAATATTATGCTATTACTTTACGTAGTATGAGGAATGAATAAATGAACGTAAAGAATAACGTAACGAAATGAAAGATAACAACGATAAAAACTAAAACGTAATGAACGAACGAATGGCTTGTAAGCAAATGAAAGGAGGTGCATGACCATGTTGTTGTTAGCTCAACTGTGATGCGAGTTAGCTACCCCAAAGGATGCACAGAGGGTCAATCTTTGAGATTGACAAGGCCCTTTGGTATGCCCTAGGTGACTGGATCAGCTTCGTGCACAATGTTTGTGGTTTAATTACCACAGGTCCAGCATCAGCTTCGTGCACAATGTTCGTAGTAGGACCAAACAGTTTGTATGAACGGGAGAGATGACTTGCGCTAGGTGACTGGATCAGCTTCGTGCATAATGTTCGTGGTTTAATTACCACAAGTCCAGCATCAGCTTCGTGCACAATGTTCGGGGTATTGTTCATCAATCCATATGAATGTAAAAGAATGACATAACGTACTAAAGAAAGAAAGAAAGTAAGTAAACAAGTATGAATGTAAATGAATGATAATGAGTATGTTATGAAAGAATGAGAATAAAAATAAGAGAATGTTAACGAAAAGCATGAAATGAAAACATACTATGAATATGATGAAGAATGATGAATGTTAACAAAAGTAAAAGTAATATTCTATATCTGTACGTAAGATGCATGACCAAGTATGAAAGTAAAGAGAGGTTATATTTAAAGTAAGGTATTTTATTTACAAAACTAGAACTCACTCAGCAACACTGACTTTTATGTGTTTTCCAGTTGGCAGGTAATAGTTGCTGAGGATGGCGCGGGGCAGCTACTTGGCGTTTTTAGGATGACATCCATTAGTATAATAATGACATTTTTGTGATGTAATGCAATTATAGTATTTTGAAATTATTAAACGTATTGTATTACTTTGCAAAAGTTGTCATTAAAATTATACGAAATGGTTTTAATTAATTTCCGCTGCAATGTTTTAAATAATTGTATGTTTTATGTGCGATGAATGACCAACTGTGAGGTGCCCGGGAACGGGGCCTTACAAGTTGGTATCAGAGCCAAAGTTTAAGTGAAATGGTTAAATAGTTTCAAAAGAAACCTAAACTTAAACTGGGAATGGGACAAAGGGAAGGGATGCCAGTCCAAGTAGCTACGTGCCATCAGGTATTTTCTTGAATGTTAACCGGTATTATGTGCGCATCTTATTTGATCTATTTGCCCTTAGTAGATTTAGATACTGATGTAGTCAGGATAGAAAATGCTTGGGGTATGAAGAGTAAAGTAAGTGGCTAATCACAACTGGCCACTGTAATTAGGGACTTACTTTACTTGACATAAACTGAGCTATTACCTTGAATGACCGTGTTAGTTTTTGAATCTTATAGTGATTATGAATGGCTGGAGGAAGATCTTCTAAGGTTTCACGGGGCGGAGTACGCGGTGGACGTGGTGTTGAAGCACGGGCCACAAGAGGAAGGCGCAGGGTTGAGAAGGTGACCTACGAGGAGCCTGAGAGCCCTCATCCGGAGGGTGATGATGAGAGTGCTAACTTGAGAGCCTCGGTGAAGGAGGCCGTGCTGGAGGAGGTTCATCTGGTCATGCAGAAAATACTGCCATCTGTATTGACCGAGGTGATCAAGGCTGTGAGGGAAGGAGAGAGGAGGGATAGGAACAGGTCTTTGGTAGGGAGAGAGCAACCTGAGACCGAGACGGTTATCCCTACTAATGGGGAAGAGACGGAAGAAGAGCCTGTGCCGGAGGTAGCACGAGGCTATAATTATGGGGCATTCCAAATATGCAAGCCCCCTACCTTTGATGGTAATGGCACTGCTGCTGCTGCTTACCGATGGGTGAGGGAGATGGAGGCTGTTCTTGAGATCAACGAGTGCCAGGAGGACCAGAAGGTAAAGTTTGCCACCCATTCGTTTGTGGACTAGGCTTTATGCTGGTGGGACAACATTGTCCAAGCCGAGGGTAGCATGGCGATTGGGATGAGGTGGAGTGAGCTGAAGAAGTTGGTGATCGAGGAGTTCTGTCCTCATCGGGAGTTGGACAAGGTGGAAAGGGACTTCCTGCGGCTGGAGGCAGGAACCATGACACATCAACAATACACCACCAAGTTCAACGAGATGGCACGGCTGGTGCCGGGTCAGGTGACGCCATTGTCGCAAAAGATCAAAAGATACATCCAGGGCTTGCCGGCGGATATTCGCATGCACATGATCGCCGCCCGACCAAGTACGTTTAGGTCGGTGGTTGACTTGGCTGGGAGGTTGTATGATGAAAGGGAGGTGATGGTGGTCGAATGGAAGAAGACAGGTGGTGGTGACCGGAACTGGAACGGGAAGTGGTTTGGGCGGGGTGGCTTTACCCCGAATAACAAGAAGGCTAGAGTGGATGATCGATGGGTGGTCGCCGCGGGCTCAGGAGTGAAGAGATGCGGGAAGTGTGGAAAGGAGCACGCTGGTGAGTGTAGGCTGGGACTTAACGTCTGTTTCAAATATGGGAAGCCCAGCCACATCTCTAGAGATTACAGAGCGGCGAGGTGCTTCAACTGTGGTGAAGTAGGCCATATGAGTAGGGAATGCAAGATGCCGAGGACTGAGAGTTCCGGAGCAGGGAAGGAGACCGGGACTGAGGAGGAAAGGGCGAGCGCCAGAGCGTTCACGATGACTAGGGAGGAGGCTTGGATGGACCCCGATGTTGTGTCAGGAACATTTCTAGTAGATAAAACTCTTGCTTCTATGTTATTTGATTCTGGTGCTAGTAGGAGTTTTATTTCTGCTACTTTCTGTGCCAAACTGCCTGTTAGTAGTAAATGCATTGATAAGCCCTTTGACGTAAAAACTGCTACTGGTAAGTCCACTAGAGTTACTGATGTGATAGAGGACTGTGCCATAGAATTAGAAGGTCATAGGTTTGCTGCTAAGTTACATGTGATACCCCTAGGTGGATTCGATGTAGTACTAGGGATGGATTGGTTAGCAACCTACGAAGCAAACATCGTGTGTCGAAAGAAGATGATTAGACTAATAGCGCCTGACGGGAGTTCGGCGATGATATACGGTGATCGAGTTACGATGATTCCGAAAGTGATTTCGATGGCGGTGGCAGGAAGGTGCATGAGACGTGGATGTAGCGCTTATTTGGCCTACATGAAAGATGTGGACACGTCAACACCACAATTGCCAGATGTGCCGGTGGTGTGTGACTTTCCCGATGTATTTCCAGAGGACTTATCAGGAGTGCCACCAGATCGCGAAATCGAATTTCAAATTGACTTGATACCCGGTGCTCAGCCTGTCGCTAAGGCACCGTATCGGTTGGCTCTGACTGAGATGAAGGAGTTAATGGAGCAACTGCAAGAGTTGCTCTATAAGGGGTTTATCAGACCAAATATCTCTCCTTGGGGTGCTCCGGTCTTGTTCGTAAAGAAGAAGGACGGTAGTATGAGAATGTGTATTGACTACCGTGAATTGAACAAGTTAACGGTAAAGAATCGGTACCCACTGCCGAGGATTGACGACTTGTTCGATCAACTCCAAGGTGCCAGTTGGTTCTCGAGGATAGATCTTCGACCTTGCTACCATCAATTAAAGGTAAAGGAGCAAGACATTCCTAAAACAGCTTTTCATACGCGTTATGGACACTACAAGTTCCTCGTGATGTCTTTTGGTCTAACTAACGCGCGAGCTGCTTTTATGGATTTGATGAATCGAGTGTGTCGGCTGATGTTGGATAAATCAGTGATTGTGTTTATCGACGATATCCTGATTTACTCAAGGAGCGAAGAAGAGCATGCCGGTCATATTCGGGAGGTGTTAGAGACGTTGAGAAAGGAGAAACTGTATGTCAAGTTGTCCAAATGCGCATTCTGGTTGCGCGAAGTTCAGTTCTTGGGTCATGTTGTAAATTCCGAAGGAATTATGGTGGACCCAGCAAAGGTGGAGGTGGTGATGCAATGGAAGTCTCCAAAGACGCCATCCGAGATCCGTAGCTTCTTAGGGTTGGCGGGCTACTACCGAAGATTCATTTAAGACTTTTCCAAGATATCCTCACCTTTGACAAAGTTGACTCGTAAGGTTGTGAAGTTCGTGTGGGGTCGAGAACAGGAGGATGCTATCGAGGAGTTAAAGGCGAGATTAGCATAAGTTCCTGTCTTGACATTGCTCGAGGGAAGTGAAGATTTAGTGGTGTATTCAGACGCATCTTATTCTGGGCTAGGTTGCGTATTGCTGCAACGCGGAAGGGTAATAGCCTATGCATCCCGACAGCTGAAAACCCATGAAGTCAACTATCCCACGCACGATCTAGAACTAGCTTCCATGGTTTTCGCATTGAAGATTTGGCGGCACTACTTATACGGGACTAAGTGCACCATCTTCACAGACCATAAAATCTTAAAGTACTTCTTCGAGCAGAAAGATTTGAATATGAGGCAGAGGCGATGGTTGGAGCTCATAAAGGATTACGATTACGAGATCCATTACCATCCGGGCAAGGCCAATGTGGTGGTAGATTCCCTTAGCGGAAATGAGAGACCCGAGCCAATTTGGGTGAAGGCTTATCAGCTGATTATGACCTCTGACGTGATGACGCGGGTCAAGGAGTTTCAAGACAAGACTCTGAAAGAAGATTGTAAGGCCCTCCTTTCTAGGGGGACCTCACAGTTGGTCATTCACAGCAAAACATCGATTTAAAGCAATCATTTACTCATATATGTATAAATATATATTGCAGCGGAAAATACTGTAATTTCAATTCATTACAATTAAATATATAAACATTGTCTTTAATCTTCAAAACTATTTAAAAGTCCTCTTAAGCTTTACTCCATCAGGGATGCCAGTCTTCTAGTGCCAAGAAGCTTCAGTCCCATGCTTCTATCCCATAGCTCTAAGTCTCATCTGTCAACTGATATGCATACAAAAGTCAGCTTCGCAGAGTGAATTCTAGGTATACTTTGATAAATAACTTTTGTAAAAGATATTAGCTTTATCAGTTGGAAATAATCATTGTCTATCAAAATATCAATACACATAGGCTATCGCTTTATCATACTTTATCATTTCTTGTTATTTATTACTCTTCTTTATCCGTCAATTCTCTGTTACTATCGGTGCCTAGGCTCGCCTATAACTTTACCGACACGCCAATTAAGGACTTACTGTCGTACCCGATCAGGCCATTATTGTCATGCCAATTCAGGACTTACTGACCTGCCTGTTCGAGCAAACTTTATCACTTTATCACTGGTAAGGGCACAACGAATGCAACCCTCCTTTATCAATTTGCTTGCAAGGCTTTACTTTATCGCTTTATCAAGGTACACGTTATGGGCCCAATAACAATTCTTTAAGTTTCACTTATATCTTTAGTTTTCACATACACTTAACACATAATAAGAAGCAAACTCTTAGTCTAAGCATTCACATTTCATCAATCATGAGAGATAAACTAGATAACTGACCCTCCGCGGGACAACGGGGGTTCGGGGGCGGTAGCCCCTGATAGCGGGGTTCTAGGGGCGGCAGCCCCTAGTGGGGTTCAAGGGGCAACGCCCCTGGTTGGGGCCGGGCTGCCAAGTCAGCGTGCCCGAAAATTATTTTGAACTATTTAAATGGCACATTTTACATTAGAAAATTTTATTTTCTTGATAAAAGGTCTTAAAAACCGTTCTCATAAAAGTATGTATTTTAGTATGCATATCACCCCAGAACATTAAACAAGGGTAAAGGAGGGGTCTAGAACTCACCTGAACTTGTCCAATAGCTTTAATTCTAAACCTCTTAAGCTATAGCCTGAATACTCTAGCTGCACGAAAGTTAGTATGCAAAAACGTCATTTTCTTCATAGTTTCGCCCACAGTTTCGCTGGTAGTTTCGCTGCCAGTTTCGCTGGCAGTTTCGCTACCAGTTTCGCTGGGCAGCACTTCTGTCAGTTTCGCTGGACAGATTCGCTGGCATGAGCGCCCAACTTTCGTTGGAATTTCCTAGTTTCGCAATGTCTATGTCAGCCTAAGTACTTAGCGAAGCTATTAGCGAAACTGTAGTTTCGCTGTAGCGAAACTGTAGTTTCGCTAGGATTCTCCTAGTTTCGCTGGATAAATGCACAGTTTCGCTGGATGAATACTTAAATTCGTTGGATCGGGGCCCAGTTTTGCTGGATGAATAAAAACTAAGAACCAGCCCGTTTTTAACCCAAAATCTTAACTTTTTACGTCCAACTCCTTGGTTTACCTTCCATGAAACCAGATCTAGCCTTTTTACACGTTTTCATACGTAAAAATTTGACCTTTATGTGTTTCTTTGAACTTTTCAAAACCCCAAAACCCTAGAATCCGGGTTTGATCTACAGAAGGCCTTAGAGGTTGATTCTTACCTTGTTTTGTTGCTCTTTTCTTGTGTTTTGCTGCTCCAATCACCCAGCTCTCCAATCCTTCAACCCTTCAAACTCCAAATCTTGATTTTCTTCACTTTCTCTATCTACTTTCTCTCTCTATGAATTTGGTGGCTAGGGTTGCAAGGTGATGGAAATGGAACTGATTATGCATGTTTAAGGGCTGATTAGGGCCCTTCAACCTATCAAGCCTAGCCCACTAAGGCTAATTTGATCCATAGCCCACTAATTTACCCCTTTATTTCTTAAATTAACCCTTAAAAGCCCATTATTATTAAATGGCTTGTTTCGGGAAATTTCGGGGCGTTACAAAGATCGTCTTAACTCTGAAAGAATGAGAGGTCTAGACGCGGAGTTGGGTGAAAACATTCTCAGTGTTAGCACCCGATATGGGCGAATGTGGATTCCTCATTACGGGGATCTACATGGGAAGATCACGGACGAGGCTCATAAGACTCGATACTCCATTCATCCCGTTGCTACCAAGATGTATCACGATATGAAGAAAGATTACAGGTGGCCAGGTATGAAGCGCAACGTAGCAGAGTATGTGAGTAAATGCCTTACCTGTTTGCAGGTCAAGGCGGAACACCAGAAGCCGTACGGGAAAATCCAACCGTTGGATGTACCCGAGTGGAAGTGGGAGCATATCACCATGGACTTCATTACGAAGCTACCTTGTACCCCAAAAGGGTATGATGCTATATGGGTGATAGTTGATCGTTTGACGAAGAGTGCTCACTTCCTACCGATCCGAGAGACGTATTCCTCTGAGAGGCTCGCGGATCTATTTATCAAGGAGATTGTAGCTCGTCATGGTGTGCCGATGTCTATTGTGTCTGATCGCGACACTCGGTTTACATCCAAGTTTTAGGATAAATTCCACGATGCGATGGGGACGAGACTACATATTAGCACAACTTACCATCCTCAGACTGACGGTTAGTCTGAGAGGACAATCCAGATACTCGAGGACATGCTTCGAGCATGCGTGATCGATTTCGGAGGAAGTTGGGATGACCATCTACCGTTAGCAGAATTCTCGTACAACAACAGTTATCATGCCAGCATTGGCATGCCACCCTATGAGATGCTATATGGTAGGAGATGTAGGACACCTGTTTGCTGGGGTGATATTGGTCAGAAGGAGTTAGGGAGCATTGAAGTGATTGAGGCTATGACGGAGAAGCTCGAAAAGATCAAAGCCTTCATGAAGGCAGCTAAGGATAGACAGAAGCCGTATGCCGATGTCACACCCCAGGCCCAGGTAGGGTGGGACGTAATAGACTAGCAACAAATCATACATGATAGCGGCAACAAACCAATATAAGAGCTCAAAGGGAGAGAACATCACATGGCATTTCAAGTTTTTAAAAGACACCGGGCTGGAAACAGATCCAGCTCCCAATGTTTACATGTTTCAACGTAGATTAATTAGTCATTGTATCAAATTGTTCAAGTCACAAATTGGTCACACAAACAATGCCATGGTCTCGGGGGGGGGGGGTTGAGTCTAAGTATTCCAAGATAGCTAATAAGCACAATCAAATTAATGATCATGATATATATATGTATCAGCAGGTATCCATAAATCCCACATTCAAGCATCAAATAAGCACAATCATAGTTCATAAAGCAACAGAGCATGTTTCATCCCAAAACAATAAGTAAAAGGGGGATCACTAGAACTCACCTTAGATATTAAGCAAAAGAAACTCTTCGTGTGCCGGGAATATCTCTAGTCTAGCACCCTATCATGAATATATTAAGTGATTAGCTACTTCCCTAAACCTAATTAAGGTGCAACAAGAGTGCCTAAGTCTTAGTTTGTCGGATTCGGATTTGATTCGATTAGGGTTTGCATGAAAAGTTTCCTTTTATGGAAAGTCAAGGTTTCTCATGAAATCAAGGATTTTTACCTTTATTAAGTCAAGAATATATGGTAAATATGCTATTCAAGTGACTAAAAGGTTTATTTGAGTCGGTTGTGAGGTTTGGTAAAATTTTACAGTTTAGCCCCTGTAGTTTGAAAATTGACAGTTCCTACCCTTAAGTTTGGTTTCTTGTATTAGATGACATTTATAGTCAAATTTTTAGATTATGTGCTCGGTTTATTAATTACGCACTTAATGTTCCCGGTTACGGTAAAACCGAAGGGTTTTAAATGGTTACCTATGAGTTTCCATGTTTTTGAGTCTTGGACCAGTAGCTAACTTTTAAAAGACATTTTTATATGTTTCCTACCTTTTAAATCACCAAAATTTGTCTCTAGTAGTGGAAAGACTCGTTTTTACATTTAAACCGTTAAAACGCGTTTTTAACCGAGTTTGACCATTTTAAAATCTTGTTTGACCAACCTTTCTACTTTATAAGTTATTTTATAATTTATCCTACTAAAATAACATGTTTTTTATAATTTTTAACTTTATACTCATTTTTCTTAGATTTTCCTTAAAAACGTCTCTCGGTTAGTACCCTTTTTCACTTAAAAATCCATTTAAATTACCTTTTGACCACCAAAATTTCCCATTGACTCCAGAACACTTTATTAATCCTTAATGAACCTGGAATTCTCTTTAAAAAGTTTATAGCCTAAGTTCTCTTGTTTTTAAGTAGTTTTACCATGTTTTCGGGTCCCGAAAGTGACTAAAATAAGTCTAAACACAACATGTCTCTTATTCCAGAGATTAAACATTATTAACACTCTTAATATTAATCAAAACCTTCTGCAATTCCAATCCCAACTCACAGCCTAGATGTTCAACACAACAATAAACTATAAACATAGTGTTTATGCCATAACCGACCACTACACATGTGTAAATCATCATATCTTGAGTTTAACCATTGCCAAAACCTCATTTATCTTAAAAATCAGATTATTAAGGTGTCTCAAAGTTGTTATTAAGCAGGTTATGAACCTTGGTTGAGAGGATTTTCAAACAAGTGCTTAAATGGTGTTGTTTCATGTAGTAAGGAGGTTTCCAAGGTGTATCCCGTGAAATGACCACATGTTCAAGTTATATAACCTTTTTTAGCATTTAAAACAGGTTATTAGGATCCAATTAAACCATTAACAAGAAGATTACAAGTTTTGCTTTCAATGGTTACAGGATTTATAAGTTGGATGGTGTAAATACACCCGAAAAGAGGGTTTTCTAGGTGTAACTCATGTTACACCTATAGAATGGCATGCTTTACGAGTATGATACCTTCAAAACATGTAAAGGTCCTTATGAATGAAGTTGTAGCAGCAAGTTTCTGTTAGATATGAGAATGGTAAGGTTTAGAATGAAAAATGATGACAAACTCATGAAATAACCAAAACCAGCAACATGAAGCTTACACTCGATGTAGCTTGTGGTTTAGGGGGTGTAGTTGGTCGTGTGTGGTACGAAACTCCTTGGACGATGTTGTAGAATCTCTAGCAGGGATGGAAGTCTCAAGCTTTGGAAGATCCGAGCTCCAAATGCACACCAAACTCTCACTTGCTTGCGGTTTAATGGTGGTTTGATGATAGCTCACGGTTTGCTTTGATTGTATGGGAGAAATGAAGAGAATTTTGAGAGGGAGAGATGGGTTTCAGCTGATAGATTTGAGAGAGAGTGGGGGGGGGGGAAGAAGAAGTGTTGGTGAAAGAATGCATGCATGGTGAATGGATGGTTGTATGGGTGGTGTAGAGAAGAGAGGAGTGGGGGAGAGGGGGCGGCCGAAATTGGACTTTAGTGGGGAGTTCTTTTAAAATTTTTAAATAGATAAATGTGTATTAGGTGGTATTAATTTGAAATGTAGTGTATAATTATTAGTTAGTGGATGATGTTAGTTGATATCATGTGTATGATCATTCATGAATGACCTGAAATTTCCAAGTGTGTGTATGTATGCACACTTTTAAATTGTTTCAATTAAGGCTTTGTATTCTAGCTAGGGTGACTAATCAACATTCCCGGGCACTAAGTTTCTAAAAGTTAAGGCTTTGAAATAACTAAAACTCATAAAAATCACATAAAATCATAAAATGGATCAAATAACAAATGGTGATTCTAACCTTATTGATATAAATAAATTGTTTCCATTATTAGTACTCATAAGATGGGAAATGATGCAATCAAATTAGGGTTTAGAATAGTGACCTTGGGACCGGTTGTCACATTCTCCCACCGTTTTGGAAATTTCGTCCCGAAATTTTAGCTTCGATTAGAATCTGAACGGGTGGTTTTGAAGAGATACGGGTAATTCTTCCTCATCTTGTCTTCACGTTCCCAAGTGAATTCCGACCCTCGTCTCGAGTTCCATCTAACCTTGACCTCGGGTATGCGGCTTCGCCTGAGTTGCTTAACCAAGCGGTCCGTGATCTCTATGGGTTCTTCCACGAAGTTCAGCTTATCATTGATTCTTGTTTCCTTCAACAGTAGCTCCAAGGTTTTGTCTACCAGACACTTCTTCAAGTTTGACACATGGAAGGTGTCGTGTATATAACTTAACTTCCGAGGTAGTTTCAACCTGTAAGCCACAGGACCAATTCTTGCAAGTATTTTGAATGGTCCAATGTACCTCAGGCTTAACTTTTCTCTTTTTCTGAACCTCACGGTTCCCTTCCATGGTGCTACCTTCAGCATTACTCTATCGCCTATCTGAAACCCTAATGGTTTGCGTCTCCTGTCAGCGTATTTCTTCTGACGGTCCCTTGCTGCCCGTAGACGCTCCTTGATTTTGAAAATCTTATCGGTGGTTTCCAATACGATGTCGGGTCCCAGTACTTGGCTATCACTAATTTTATTCCAACTCAAGGGTGACCGACATTTCCTACCATAGAGAGCCTTTTACGGAGCTGCATTGATGCTTGTATGGTAACGTTATTATAGGAGAACTCCAACAATGGGAGATGGTTATCCCAGTTCCCACCAAAATCAATCACGCAAGCTCTCAGCATATCTTCTAAAGTTTGAATAGTCCTTTCGCTTTGACCGTCAGTTTGCGGGTGGTATGCAGTGCTTAAGTCCAGACGGGTTCCTAAGGCTTGTTGGAGTGATCTCCAGAATCACGAAGTGAAACGGCTATCACGGTCAGAGATTATTGATAGTGGCACACCATGCCTAGCCACTATTTTATTGATATACAGTTGAGCCCGTCTTGACATGTCATAATCTTCCCGAATTGGCAAGAAGTGAGCTGATTTAGTTAGCCTATCCACTATTACCTAAATAGCATCATGACCTCTCGACGTCCTGCGTAACTTAGTAACAAAATCCATCGTGACGTTATCCCATTTCCATTCTGGGATTTCAGGCTGTTGTAACATCCCCGACGGTTTTTGGTTCTCAGCTTTTGACCATGGCACAAGTTAGACATTTTCCGACATAAACAGCGATTGATTTCTTGATTCCAGGCCACCAGAAAAGTGCCTTTAAATCTTGGTACATTTTATCACTTCCAGGGTGAACCGAGTGCCTAGATTTGTGAGATTCGTCGAGAATTACCTCTCGAATTCCCCATGCTTTGGCACCCATGTTCTCTCTTCGCACTTGTATGTACCATCGTTACCTGTTTCAAATCGCTTTTCCATTCCAGTTAGTCATTCTCCTGCTAAATTTTCCTCCTTTAACGCTTCACTTTGAGCTTCTTTCAGCCTTGCAATTAGGTCGGTGTACACACTTATCCTTAAGGCTCGTACACGAAGAGGTTTTCTCTCTTCTTTCTGCTCAAAGCATCTGCCACCACGTTGGCCTTACCGGGATGATAACAGATTTCACACTCGTAGTCGTTTAACAACTCAACCCATCTTATCTGACGCATGTTTAGCATCTTTTGGTCAAGAATTTGTTGCAAACTCCGATGGTCAGTGTAAATGACGTACTTCGTGCCATAGAGGTAGTGCCTCCACATTTTGAGAGCAAACACCACGGTACCTAATTCCCGATCGTGCGTAGTATAGTTCTTCTCGTGATCGTTTAGCAGTCTAGATGCATAGGCAATGCCCATGTTGTGTTGCATTAGCACACATCCTAACCCTGACACGAGGCGTCACAATAGACTACGAAGTCTTCGACTCCTTCTGGGAGGGCCAGAACAGGTGCACTGCATAACTTTTCCTTAAGCGTCTCGAATGCCTCATCTTGCTCTTGTTCCCATGAAAAGGCTTTGTCTTTCTTAGTTAGTGCGGTCAAGGGTTGCACAATGCGTGGAAGTCCTTTATGAATCGTCGGTAGTATCCGGCCAATCCTAGGAATTGCCTAATCTCAGTGGGAGTTTCAGGAATCTTCCAGTTCTTTATCACCTCAATCTTAGAAGGGTTGACTTGAATCCCATTTTCATTCACTACATGCCCCAGAAATTGGATCTCTCGTATCCAAAATTCACATTTAGAAAATTTGGCATATAGTTGCTCATTCTTGAGTAGCTCAAGAATTAGTCTGAGATGCTTCTCGTGCTCTTCCTTATTACTGGAGTAGATCAGGATGTCATCGATGAACACAATCATAAACTTGTCAAGATATGGGCGGCATACACGGTTCATGAGATCCATGAATGCTGCTGGTGCATTAGTCAGTCCAAAGTGCATGACTAAATACTCATAGTGCCCATACCTAGTTCGGAAAGCCATCTTGGGTATGTCTTCTTCTCTTATCTTTAGTTGGTGGTAACCGGATCTTAAATCTATCTTGGAAAATTAGCTTGCTCCTTGAAGTTGATCGAATAGGTCGTCTATACTCGGAAGAGGGTAGCGGTTCTTTATGGTCAACTTATTTAACTCCCGGTAGTCAATGCACATGCGTAAGGTTCCATCCTTCTTTTTCTCAAATAACACCGGGGCACCCCATAGAGAGACTCTCGGGCGTATGAATTCTTTGTCCAATAGTTATTGAATTTTCATCATCAGTTCCTTCATTTCAGGAGGGGCGAGTCGATACGGCGCTTTGGCTACCGGTGCAGTGCCAGGCAACAAATCTATTTGGAACTCAACTTGTCGATTCGGGGGAAGTCCCGGTAGGTCTTCCGGAAACACTTCAGGGTATCCGGAAACACTTCAGGGTATTCAGAAACTACTGGGATATCCGCAATCTTCTTCTCCTCTTTGGTCTTCATCACGTAGATAATGAAAGCTGGGCATCCCTTCTTTAAACTCTTGGTAGCTTTTAAATGGGATTTCATAGGGCATAAAGTATTACTCCTTTCTCCTTGCACTATTAACACCTCCTTGTCGGTCAACGGTATCTTGAATAGACGTTCGTCACATACAATTTTGACTTTATTCCTAGCTAGCCAGTCCATACCAACAACCACATCGAATCCTCCTAGCTTAATGGGCATCAGATCTATCTTAAATGTATTTCCCTTTAGATTCAGTGAGCAATCCTTGATAATTTCATTAGTTTCTAAGATGTTGCCATCAGCTAATTCAACGGTAAACGTATCGGCTAAGGTACACGTAGCTAGGTCAATCAAGGATCTAAAAGCACTAGGGATAAAGCTAGCAGTTGCTCCAGTATCAAACAAAACGGTAGCAGGATGATTGTTTACAAGGAACGTACCGTTAACCACATCAGATTCCTTTCGGGCTCCAGCCAGATCCATCACGAATGCTCTTCCCTTAGGCTTGTTGGGCTTGGCATCCTTATCTCTACCCAGCTTAGGACACTTGCTCCTCATATGTCCTGGATCCCCACATTCATAGCATTGCTTCCCTGGTGTGTAAGTACAATCCTTAATCAGGTGTCCAGTCCTTTGCACCTAAAGCAGGGCATTGGGTTGCATTCCCCTTGATGGTGTAGCTTGCACTTGTTGCAAAATGGGCTTGTCCCCGAGTACAGTCTCCGGGTCTTGCTTCCCTGATCATCACGTCTCACACCTTCGAAACTCTTCCTTCCTGAACCACTACTACTTCCAACTGCTTTCTTTGCTTCAAACCACCTCCTTTTCTCTCCAACAAACTTCTTTTTCTCATCACTCTTAGCTTGCTCAGTCCATCCAGCCCTAACCAGGTCATCGGTTAAACTGCTGGTGAGGTCAACTGCGGATTGTAGAGTCAAGGTCTTAGAGGATCGGACCATTCCTCTAATTCTGGGATGTAGCCCCCAGATGAATCGTGCTACACCTTTAGATTCGGGTGTCACCAGATGTGGCACCAGCCGGGATAGGGCTAAGAAACGATTGATGTACTCCGTGTAATTGGGACCTTTCATCTCCAGGCTCAGGAACTCCGATTCTAGCTTCTCAAGTAAATTGATGGGGCAATACTTGTTGGTTATCAGCTCTCTGAATTCGGTCCAGCTTATTTGCATTGCAGTATTCCTTCCCTGAGCTTGAGTTATCATCTTCCACCACTCCAATGCCAATCCTTTCAGTGATTGAGAAGTTAATCTCACCATGTGGTCCAGTTTGCATTCACTGATGTCCAGTACAGCCTCCATCTCGTCAATCTCTGTAGGTCTCTATAGCACCCTCAGTGCCATAGAAGTCCTTAGGCTTGCATGCCATAAAGGTCTTATAAGAGCATCCATTCCTTATTTCCTCAGATCCCTTATTGTGGTCCTCGTTGTTTTCCGTCCCGTTAATACCTCCGGCAACGTTCCGGTCAACATTGATCTGAGCAATGATGTTTGGTATAGCGTGAGCAATTTGTTGTGCCATGAGATTTGTTATCCTCTCGTCATTTCCTAAGTTAGCATTCTCCCCGATGGGAGTTTCCGGAGGAGTAGGAGGTTGATTTCTGGTTCGCCTTGTTCCTTCATGACGACCTCGGTAGGCTCCTTGCCTTTCGATACGTGTTCCCCTTCTGGTAGGCATTCTGATAGTATCATAGATAAAGTCATTTAGCTTCTCATAATTTGTTTCAAATAATCTATGCATCAATTCCCTACAAGGCTCCTTCTATATGAGAAGAGAATACGATGTATAATTATACACAACCATCCAAATTTCCCACAGATACAATTTAACAATTTAAATAGTCATCAAGAATGGCATGGCCCAACACCATGAAACACATAGCACATGGCAGATAATCATAAATGTTTCAACAACATTGCATCATAAATAGCAGTTCAAAGCAAGACAAAGTCAATAGCATCAAAGTCTAGCTCTTACAATTTGGAAGGTGCCATCACCCCTACGAATAATAATAATAATGATAATAGTAATAGTGTCAGATAATGATAAGTTTGTTTCCTTCAACTGTTCAATGACAGATAGTTCTCCTCCTTCCACATGTCACCTTCACATCCACTTCTTCTTCAGCCATCCCATCCGTCCAGAGCTCTTCTTCTTCTGTTCCTGCTCCAACCTCTGCACCCCATGTTGTAACACCTATGAAATCTAGCCCAATTAGAAAACTTAATGTATTATAGACCCAATAAAGGTCCAGATTTATTTGGGCTTATCAAAGAAATCTTGCAAAACGAAACTAGCCTTTTTGGGCCCAATAATCCCAATAAGGGCCCGAACTTGTAAAAAGGCCCATTTAGGGCCCAAATACACGTTTAGGAAATAATTAAACAAGAAACCATAGAACAATGAATTATTAGGTGATTTGGAATAACTATGGAAAGATCCAAGCTAAAAACAGATTCAGAACCCATACCGGGTAAAATCCGGCAATTTAACGCGTACTAATGTTTGAATTCTATCAGAAAATTCATAAAATAGCTTTTCATCCAATCTAAATCATTTTTAACCTTAACTAATATCATAAATAATGCTTGCTAAAATATTTTTCATCAAACCTGCATAAGCAATGGAAATACGTAAGTGAAACGCGAATACCAGTTTTCACCGGCATTTAACTGACGTCTGTTGTGACAACCGAGCCTCGTAACTCCATAAACAATTATCTAATCATTGTTTATTATCATATTGTATTAAATTGGTGAGTGATATGTTGTCCGAAATAAACGCGTTCCGAAAACGCGATCGTGACGTGAACCGGGTTACGATCAGGTCAAACCCGAGGATTCGTCAGATAAGGTTTTAACGTGACTAACATGGGAAGTTAACGCGCAAAATATCATTTTCATACTTAAGTGCATATAATTTGATACTAAAAAGATCATAATATCGCTCATTCGATAAAAACGTATAAAACCGTTTAACGTGTTAATACGCGATAATTTACAAACTCGTTTAATCATTCGGCATGTTCTAAATGCGATAAAATCAATAATCTCAAACACTTATGGCATTTTATATAAATTGAAACTAACGAGAAACGAATTTAAATGTTACGTGAAAATCTTAACCGAACGTTTGCGAACCGAACCCGTTTCTTTAACCTACTATATAAGCACATTATTCTCCATTTTAGGGTTTCACAAATCAAAATTAGGGCTGAGAGAGAGAGAGAGGCAGAGGAAGAGAGTGGCGGTTGCAGCCCGCTTTCCCCTTCCCCTTCCCTCTTCCGATCTTCGGCGACCAAGGCCTCCGGCCACCTTGACGACGAGTGACTAGGACGGCCGCGAGGATGGTGATGTAACAAGATGGTGGTTCTTGCACTGGAGGTCATTCCGGTGGTTCTCAGCTCCTATGGTGGCTGATTTGGTGGTGGGTGTCGGCCACAGCTACTTCCGGGTAGTCTTAGGAACCACACATGGTAGAGGCGAGGTTCCGTGATGGTGAAACTCGGCTGATAGAGGCGATGATTAAGGGCCCTAAGGCCATAACAGCCATCAATCGATCTCAAACAACTGCGACAGGCGTAGTTTGGCAGTTAGAGGATCTGTGTCGATGGTGGTGGTCGGACTGTAGTCGGTGGTGGTGTAAGTCCGTGATAACTGTGGGGTCAGTGGGTTGTGATGTCGGTGTATTAGGCTACTGCGATGGTTGCCGAGGGTGGAAATGATGGCAGATGTGTAGGCTGTGGTTAGGGGTCGTGTCTATGGTGGTGGTGTTCATGGCGGCAGCAGTAACGGCTGGTGGTGATGCAGTAGTAATGGTGTCGGCTGTCGGTTGTGGGAGTCATGGCAGTGGTTGTTGTTGTTGGTCGCGGCTGTGGATGTCGAGATTGTGAAGGCCGACCTCGGGTGTGGCCGTGATCTTAGTGCTGTTGGTTGTGGATAATAATTGTGGATGTGATGGTTATTGGTGGTCGATGTCGGCAGTCATGGTTTGGCTGTGATGGTGGTTGTGGTTACGTAGGCTGTCAAAGTGGTTGTTTTGATAATGGTTGTGGTGTTGGTTGATAGATGGTGATAGGTGGGTTTTGGGTGTGGTTGTCGGTGAGGATTCTAGCCAACTAGGAGGTTCTAGCAATGACAAAGGTGGTTCATGGTGAACAGTGGCTGCATGTGGTGGGTGGTGATGGTTAAACCTTAGTCAAAGCTGGTCAAACATGGTCAACGGGCAGTCAACGGAACGAGAACGCGATTAAATCCCGGCGTAAACGAGTGGGTTAGAATACATAACCGAGTGGAAGGTAATATTGCACGCGCAACGCATTGAAATTGAATTATAATTTGCAGACGTGTTATTTGAACTCTAATTAATTAAAGGATTAAATTATAAAATACGTGAATTATAAACGAAAATGAATGTCACTTGTTATAATTATCTGATTTTAAATGGATGGTTTGGACTTGAGATTTAAATAACAACGTTATTTATTTGAAATCAACCTAGATAAATATATGAAGCATTACATTTTGGGGAAATGGTTATAACATGTCATCGATTATACAAAGAAATTGACCTCATGTCATATTAAATCGTACAAGACTTAGAGATGTAATTCTTACAAATACGATTGTGCATTTAAATATTTATACAATGAACATTTGGGTTAACCGACATCTATACGTTTTATTTAAGGTAAAAGACCTAAAATGCTATAATGATCCATCATCGTGTTGTTATTAATTGACGGTCATCTCATTGTTATTGACCTAAATATTAATTGTAACACTCTTTTATACAAATTATCGTCAATCAAGTTAACAAATACGATATAAACGCGAGCATTATAAACATCGTTTGAAACATTATATATTACCTACATTGTTAATGCAAGTTATTTATAAAGATTTAGAATCCATGATATAGATTGATTTTTTGACATTCTTCATACTAAGACACAATTCTTGATTAAATGCATAAATTAACCTAATGTACACGAATCAATTCATGACAATTAATAAATACGCAAGAAGCTAAGGTACACTAAGGATACTAATCACCGACCTTAAGTCAACTAAAGAGCTCAACCGCACACATGTAATAACATCATGCTAATTCTAGACGTGAATCTTATATGTTCTAGTTAGGATTACTTTGTTGGTGATCATCACTTTTCTTTATCAAGCTCTGAAATTTTATAAGGATACCAGGTGAGTTCTAGTGATCCCTTTTTACTTACTGTTTTTGGGATGGAACATGCTCTTTGTTATGAACTATGATTGTGCTTTATTTGATGCTTGTATATGGGACTTTTTGGATACCTACTGATACTTATATCATGATCATTAATTCTTTTGTGAACCGCTTGTTTTATGTGAATAGATCTATTTGGGGAATCCCCCACGCACAGTGGCTCCCGCTACAAGGAGGTACCCCACTGAGATCCTGAGGGGCCGTTTGTGGCATGTAACAGGTTTTGAATAAGAAACTATGGTGAACCATCCTAGCAGGAATGGTTCGCTGTTCTGAGGATTGGTTCCTTCCTTCGGGAATATCCGGTTAAACACAAGTTTAGAAGAGGCCAACCGGGGACCAAGTGCAGGGTTGATTGTGATACCCCATGATGATTGATACTATAACGATGCTTTTAAAATCAAATGAGATTTTTCATAAGATTTTACACTTGATTCTAAACTTTTAAATGTGGACTTTCAGAGTCCCTTTTGTTTTAAGACTTAAAGCACTTATGTTTTGAAATTCAACTAATGGATTCTAAAGAGACTTTTTTTGTTGTTTTCTGAAACTTTAACCACTTGAACTCACCAACTTTATGTTGACACAAAATCTTTTTGAGCATGTCATCAGGTACAGCTAGGGAGAATAGTTGAGCTATAGAAGTTACCCAAATCTAAAGCAAGATATGAGGGTAGGCGTTGAAGAAAAAAGTCGAGCCTAGAAGCCTTAGATACTAAAGCATCAAGAAACATTTACCAAGAGATTGATCATGACACTTATAGATTGTAGGTTGAAGCACCTTGTGAATTGGAAACAAAGCCAATATTTTAATGTAAATATCATGTGACACTTTGTAATAAACCATTTAGTTTCCGCTGCATTTTGGTTGTTGTTTACTAATCGTGACGTCCCGCCTCTCTAGGCCCGGGGTGTGACAGATTGGTATGAGAGCCAAAGGTTATAGCGAAGTAGGTCTGCTTTGCGAGACCTAAACTACAACCGTATGAACCTCATAGGACCACCTTAGTAAGATGACTCTTCTGAGCTTTGCTGAACCAAGGGTGTAGAAATGTGGGTTTTGCTTTGCAATACCTAAGCTGTAACCTTAAATAGGACCGGCCTAGTAGGTTGTTTTCATGACCAAGTGATCCAAAGTTTGCAGCAAGAATAGGTTTCCTTAAGAACATCCTTCTTTAGCCTGGATACCTTAGGGATTTCATATATCCCATTAAGAATTCTCTACCCTATAAGAAACCTTGATACATTAGGGTATTACCTATGATAGGTGCACCCGAGTAAACCATGAAAGTATGGAATCTTTTGGAGTTGACTCTTAGGACTACTGATTGTCAAGTACTAAGAATATTAGAAACCAAAGGTGTGCATATAAGTTAGGACTTAAATCCTGTAGAGATACTTATCTGATTGCACAGTTGACTTTTGTCACTATATGAAACAACTGCTGTTAGCTATACACTTGATACGACTTGTGTCGTTACATAAGACAACTGTTATAATGATACTTGTTGGAATGATGATACTTGCTTATATGCCTCATTTGTAAGATGATACATGTTGGAATTTAGTGATAAGATATTAACCATGATGCCTTATTGTTTGCTCTGCTCCCTAGAATAGTATGTACCTGAATGCTCATTATTTGCTTGACTTGTTAAACTGCACTTTGACACAATTGTTGGGTTAGTAAGATTGTTAGCATAATTAGAATCTAAGTGCGCTTAATTGTAGATGATGAACAAATGGGAATTTTAACTCAAAGAACTAATAACATAAATCAGAACTTATGATGGGAATAACCAGGATGATAGTGTAAGGTAAATTGACGATTACGGGTGCGCACACGTAATGGTGAATTTACAGGTACACTTGAATTCTGGTGGGCCCTGTCATGTAAACTAATATCAAGGTATAACACTTAAAGAACTAATAAGCGCAAGATTTAAATGCAAATATTCGGAATATACTCAATGATTTCACGTTCAAAACTTTCATGCTGGGCGAAAACCATTTGACGCTTGAAGAGCTACCAAGGACGATGTTGCAGTAACTATTCCTTTCTCTTCTCCTCTTTCCTTTTATTCTACTCTCCTATTGGAATTATAATGATAAGACCATCAGACTCTAAAGATCATTAAATGATGTTCTCAAACTTAACTGGTCTCGTGCTGAGTATGGCACTTCACCTCGTTATGCGTGTACTTTAGCCATACTATTTTGAGCGATGCCTAAAAATTCCTTCCTACCCAACAATGAATTCGTCAAAACTTCCTTAACATAGTGGAAGACTCTCTAACAAGGCTTGTGCAACGGAGAACATACAAGAGTAATAAATTTCCGAGAAACGCCTCTTGTGGTCAATGACATAGAAGACTTGTCACTTCTTTCTTTCTTAGTAGTTCACACTTCATAGGATCTTCCGGATTCTAGAATTCCACTGATTATTTTCTCAAAGCCTTTGAGGAATATGACTTCTCTCTATCTATTCATTGTAATGGAACCACCTAACTCAAAGGAACATTCTTAATATCAGCTCCGATTGTGATTGATAATCACCTTTCTTAATACTACGCTTGTGAAATCTTTCATCATCTTAAACCGTTAGTCATCTAATGACAATCTTCACACGAAACTTAGGATGAACTATTTTGACCCTGCTTTTAACTGACCGTGCTGTTGATAAAGTTCTGAGCGCCAGAATATATAGGAAATGAAACCTCCTTCTAAAATCCAGATTCTCCGGAGATAAAGATCCAAGTGCCAGGGTTAATTGCCGAGAAAAGCTAACCTTTGAGATTCAAGAGAAAAATCTGAACTTACAACTTCTTTGGATCCCTGATTTTTTCACTCACCCTCTGTTCTCGATTTATTCTCTTAACGAGTAGTGCTACTCACCTTAAGCCCTATAACACAACCCTCATCTTTGGAAACGTGTGATAGCCGATGCCGAAAACTTTAAAACCTTGTAAGTTATCTCTACTCGGAGATCTCTACTATTTGAGTGATAAGTTCGTGATTCGAGCGCAAAGATCTGAAGTAGAATACGATCTCGAACTATACGATAAGTTATTAGAGTGGTAGTTAACTTTCTTGTGCTAGCGAGCGTCTTGATAAAGTCCTAAACTTGTTCGAATCGATGCGGTCGATAATAATGAAGAATTCATGAGAAGAACTCATGGTCGAACTTAAAGGATGGTATTGCTCAAAAGATGTATTGAGAAGCATAAAAGATCAGCTACAAGAAATCTCGTGTGTTAAATCACTTGAGATCCAACTACAACGAAGTGATAAACATGCAGCAGATTGTAGACAAAGAAAGTCTGCATAATCACCCCTGATCGTAAGCGTTGGTGTTATTCCTCTCTAAATGTTCAAACCTCTCCTAAAGTGATTCTCTAATACCTTACCCTAGAACGCTCCGTACCGTCGGAAATTCGAGCAAAAAAAAGTCTTACTCCCATATCTCGTTGGGACAATCGATATGATTATAACGGATTGGAATCTAAACAGAGTTCCTTGCTTCACGAAAAGACCCTCTACAGGGCACAGTTACCTTGTAGAATATAGACCGAGAAAGAGGTTATCTAGAAGGTTGACCCTAATTGGGAAGCACTATGAAAGAATTAGTTGCAGCAATTCTGTAGCTTAAGACAACAGTTGAGGTTGCTCTTAAAGAAATTAAGTCGAAAAAAAAAATAGAAGTAATAAAAGTATGGAGGTGCTGTACTTGAAACTTATATTAAGGAGCTGGTGGAAGGAAAGCAGATTCGATAGCTGTTAGATAAACAATTCATAAGACCTTGTATGTCGTCTTGAGGAAACTTAATGCTCTTTGCGGAAGGAAAATAGAATGCTCCAGTTATGGATGGACTATTAAGAGTTAAATAAAGTAACCTAGGGTAAGTGATATCCTCTTCCTAGAGATGATAACCTACTTAATCAATTTCAAGATGCTACCTACATCTTAATTGTTATCAGTCGTGTTTATAAGGAAAACGACATTACACAAATAACAGTTGAAACTAGCTATGGAAAGTACGAAGGTTGTGGTCAAGCCTGTGTGGGAGGACCTACACATTTCACGGTATTCAGGAGTCTCATGGATGGGATTTGTAAGCCATACTAGATAGGCCTGTCATTTTGTCACTACTAATGAGCACGAAATTCGAGACAAATCGCTATAGTTGAAGCTATAAAATTCCGGGAAGAAGTAAAAACGACATTGAGATGCGTCAATGCTTAGGGTTAGGAGAAAGTTGTAAAAGGATTAATAAAAAACTTGATTCGTGTAGCTATGCGACTAGCATCGTTATTCTTGGGAAAGTGCGGAACTTGATTGGGCATGAATAAGAAAGTTTCAGATGTGTTGATGCAACGGTACAAGGCAATCCTTTAGTTGCCTGATGATTCAAGAAAATATATGGAGAACTATATTATGCAGGAACTGGAACTTTCGTAAAATAAAAGATGCATCCGAATACACTTGGGGTACGACACTACCAACTACACATCAGAATACTAGATCAAGTACAATAGGGTGATCGACGATCGGTAATGTCAACCGCATTGACAAGTGTGGATAGGAGGCCATCATCCGCATTGTCCTAAGACATCCGTATTACCAAATGCGAGAGAACAAGTATTGACCGCATTTGTATCTGCTTACCCTCGTCGATGAATGCAGATAGCCTACAGTTAGGCTTTCCTTCTATTACCTACACCGTATCATTTCTTGAACTTGTGATTCTACCAGCGTCAGTTCACGTGAATATGTATATATAGCACATCCCATTTCGGGGAAACTCTTGTCATGCGTCATATAAGATGAATGGATCTACTCGATGACTGAGGTTCTGATATACAGAACCGTTCCGGAAAAGGATGCATACAAGAAGAAGCATGTAGTGGAAGAAAGGACTTAACCCCTTAAGATGAAATCATAGAAGGAAGAGATCAAAGAAATTTTTTAGAAGGAAGTTGAGAACTAAAAAGTAGGCTTTGAAAGCTGAAGACCTTTGTGCATGACCTAATCTCTCTATTCTTAGAAATCGTGAAAACTTCTTAGTCTTAGCTTCATAGAAATGATCGTGCGATGCCTAAATATTCATCTGTACTCGTTGGAAAAACCCAAATCCATCTTGATTTGAAACCTTTAATCTATTGTATCACGACTATCCTGTCTAATTAATGGCATTCACGCTAATATCCTCTTCTTTTCAATCGTTCTTAAGATTCTCAGTGAGGACGGTAACACCGTCGGGATTTTGGGAATCGTCTCCTTGCTAGATCTATTTTGTAGGTCGGTGTATTAAACCACAGTGGAGAGTCTCTTCTTGTTAATTTTGTACGATTGTTAAATGATCTGATTGTGAAGCCAAAAACCTTTTCATAATTTGACTCACTGATCCTGTCAAGCATGATTCTAACATTCGGATAGTTACTCCAATCCATATCAAACCTGATTAATTGACACCTAATCATCAACATTTGTCCTGGGATACTCAGCTAAATAACTCTAAATCTTCAAGATTCATACTATGAGTGTATCACACTCGGAAACAAATATTAACGATACTAAAATTTCAAGGGCGAAATTTCTAAAAGGAGGAGAGAATGTAACACCTATGAAATCTAGCCCAATTAGAAAACTTAATGTATTATAGACCCAATAAAGGTCCGGATTGATTTGGGCTTATCAAAGAAATCTTGCAAATCGAAACTAGCCTTTTTGGCCCAATAAGCCCAATAAGGGCCCGAACTTGTAAAAAGGCCCATTTAAGGCCCAAATACACATTTAGGAAATAATTAAACAAGAAACCATGGAACAATGAATTATTAGGTGATTTGGAATAACTATGGAAAGATCCAAGCTAAAAACAGATTCAGAACCCATACCGGGTAAAATCCGGCAATTTAACGCGTACTAACGTTTGAATTCTATCAGAAAATTCATAAAATAGCTTGTCATCCAATCTAAATCATTGTTAACCTTAACTAATATCATAAATAATGCTTGCTAAAAGATTTTTCATCAAACCTGCATAAGCAATGGAAATACGTAAGTGAAACGCGAATACCGGTTTTCACCGGCATTTAACTGACGTCTGTTGTGACAACCGAGCCTCATAACTCCGTAAACAATTATCTAATCATTGTTTATTATCATATCATATTAAATTGGTGAGTGATACGTTGTCCGGAATAAACGCGTTCCGAAAACGCGATCGTGACGTGAACCAGGTTACGATCAGGTCAAACCCGAGGATTCGTCAGATAAGGTTTTAACGTGACTAACATGGGAAGTTAACGCGCAAAATATCATTTTCATACTTAAGTGCATATAATTTGATACTAAAAAGATCATAATATCGCTCATTCGATAAAAACGTATAAAACCGTTTAACGTGTTAATACGTGATAATTTACAAACTCGTTTAATCATTCGGCATGTTCTAAATGCGATAAAATCAATAATCTCGAACACTTATGACATTTTATATAAATTGAAACTAACGAGAAACGAATTTAAACGTTACGTGAAAATCTTAACCGAACGTGTGCGAACCGAACCCGTTTCTTTAACCCTACTATATAAGCACATTATTCTCCATTTTAGGGTTTCACAAATCAAAATTAGGGCTGAGAGAGAGAGACAGAGGAAGAGAGTGGCGGTTGCAGCCCGCTTTCCGCTTCCCCCTTCCCTCTTCCGATCTTCGGCGACCAAGGCCTCCGACCACCTTGACGACGAGTGACTAGGACGGTCGCGAGGATGGTGATGTAAGAAGATGGTGGTTCTTGCGCTGGAGGTCATTCCGATGGTTCTCAGCTCCTATGGTGGCTGATTCGGTGGTGGGTGTCGGCCACAGCTACTTCCGGGTAGTCTTAGGAACCACACATGGTAGAGGCGAGGTTCCGTGATGGTGAAACTCGGTTGTTAGAGGCGATGATTAAGGGCCCTAAGGCCATAATAGCCATCAATCGATCTCAAACAACTGCGACAGGCGTAGTTTGGCAGTTAGAGGATCTGTGTCGATGGTGGTGGTCGGACTGTTGTCGGTGGCGGTGTAAGTCTGTGATAACAGATGCTTGCCGAGGGTGGAAATGATGGCAGATGTGTAGGCTGTGGTTAGGGGTCATGTCTGTGGTGGTGGTGTTCATGGCGGCAGAAGTAATGACTGGTGGTGATGCAGTAGTAATGGTGTCGGCTGTCGGTTGTGGGAGTCATGGCAGTGGTTGTTATTGTTGGTCGCGGCTGTGGATGTCGAGATTGTGAAGGCCGACCTCGGGTGTGGCCGCGATCTTAGTGCTGTCGGTTGTGGATAATGATTGTGGCTGCGATGGTTAGTGGTGGTCGATGTCGGCAGTCATGGTATGGCTGTGATGGTGGTTGTGGTTACGTAGGCTGTCAAAGTGGTTGTTTTGATAATGGTTGTGGTGTTGGTTGATAGATGGTGATAGGTGGGTTTTGGGTGTGGTTGTCGGTGAGAATTCTAGCCAACTAGGAGGTTCTAGCAATGACAAAGGTGGTTCATGGTGGACAGTGGCTGCATGTGGTGGATGGTGATGGTTAAACCTTAGTCAAAGCTGGTCAAACATGGTCAACGGGCAGTCAACGGAACGAGAACGCGATTAAATCCCGTCGTAAACGAGTGGGTTAGAATACATAACCGAGTGGAAGGTAATATCGCACGCGCAACGCATTGAAATTGAATTATAATTTGCATACGTGTTATTTGAGCTCTAATTAATTAAAGGATTAAATTATAAAATACGTGAATTATAAACGAAAATGAATGTCATTTGTTATAATTATCTGATTTTAAATGGATGGTTTGGACTTGAGATTTAAATAACAACGTTATTTATTTGAAATCAACCTAGATAAATATATGAAGCATTACATTTTGGGGAAATAGTTATAACATGTGATCGATTATACAAAGAAATTAACCTCATGTCACATTAAATCGTACAAGATTTAGAGATGTAATTCTTACAAATACGATTGTGCATTTAAATATTTATACATCGAACATTTGGGTTAACCGACATCTATACGTTTTATTTAAGGTAAAAGACCTAAAATGCTATAATTATCCATCATCGTGTTGTTATTAATTGACGGTCATCTCGTTGTTATTGACATAAATATTAATTGTAACACTCTTTTATATAAATTATCGTCAATCAAGTTAACAAATACGATATAAACGCGAGAATTATAAACATCGTTTGAAACATTATATATTACCTACATTGTTAATGCAAGTTATTTATAAAAATTTGGAATCCATGATATAGATTGATTTTTTGACATTCTTCATACTAAGACACAATTCTTGATTAAATGCATAAATTAACCTAATGTACACGAATCAATTCATGACAATTAATAAATACGCAAGAAGCTAAGTTACACTAAGGATACTAATCACCAACCTTAAGTAAACTAAAGAGCTCAACCGCACACATGTAATAACATCATGCTAATTCTAAACGTGAATCTTATATGTTCTAGTTAGGATTGCTTTGTTGGTGATCATCACTTTTCTTTATCAAGCTCTGAAATTTTATAAGGATACCAGGTGAGTTCTAGTGATCCCTTTTTACTTACTGTTTTTGGGATGGAACATGCTCTTTGTTATGAACTATGATTGTACTTTATTTGATGCTTGTATGTGGGACTTTTTGGATACCTGCTGATACTTATATCATGATCATTAATTCTTTTGTGAACCGTTTGTTTTATGTGAATAGATCTATTTGGGGAATCCCCCATGCACAGTGGCTCCCGCTACAGGGAGGTACCCCACTGAGATCCTGAGGGGTCGTTTGTGGCATGTAACAGGTTTTGAATAAGAAACTATGGTGAACCATCCTAGCAGGAATGGTTCACTGTTCTGAGGCTTGGTTCCTTCCTTCGGGAATATCCGGTTAAACACAAGTTTAGAAGAGGCCAACCGGGGACCAAGTGCAGGGTTGATTGTGATACCCCATGATGATTAATACTATAACGATGCTTTTAAAATCAAATGAGATTTTTCATAAGATTTTACACTTGATTCTAAACTTTTAAATGTGGACTTTCAGAGTCCCTTTTGTTTTAAGACTTAAAGCACTTATGTTTTGAAATTCAAATAATGGATTCTAAAGAGACTTTTTTTTGTTGTTTTCTGAAACTTTAACCACTTGAACTCACCAACTTTATGTTGACACAAAATCTTTTTGAGCATGTCTTCAGGTACAGCTAGGAAGAATAGTTGAGCTATAGAAGTTACCCAAATCTGAAGCAAGATATGAGGGTAGGCGTTGAAGACAAAAGTCGAGCCTAGAAGCCTTAGATACTAAAGCATCAAGAAACATTTACCAAGAGATTGATCATGACACTTATAGATTGTAGGTTGAAGCACCTTGTGAATTGGAAACAAAGCCAATATTTTAGTGTAAATATCATGTGACACTTTGTAATAAACCATTTAGTTTCCGCTGCATTTTGGTTGTTGTTTACTAATCGTGACGTCCCGCCTCTCTGGGCCCGGGGTGTGACACATGTGAAGCCATCATAGCCTGGAATTGAGCAGACTGGGAGGTTCGGGTAGCGTGCTGAAGAGTTAGCTCGTGGCAACGGTCGGTCTTCAAGATCTCATCCAGTGCTATATCAGTGGGTCCTACATCACTTGCCCGGTGGCTGAATTGGGACTACCTATCTCCTACTAGTACGCTAGGGCCGTCATGCATACTGTGCCTCGGTGGCATCCAGGGCTCATCCTATGGGTGGCATCGGAGTGAGTCGAACGGCGGTGGTGCGGGTATAGGAGTCCTAACTGATGGTGAAGGAGGAGGTGGCATCCTAAATGAAACTGAAGGTCCAGGCCTAGCACTCTTGCGTGGACGGGAGATGACGCGTGCTCCCCTATTCCCAATAGGCGGGATAGGTGAGTGGGACAGAACGACAACATGCGGCGAGTGGGAGCGCGTCCGGCTCCTGGAAGGTGTCGTCGAAGAAGAGTCCTCGGAAGCTTCAGTGTCGTCCGAGGTGACGGATATCCATCCTGGGTGTCCACACCTCCTAAGTTATTCCTCATACTCAGTGCGTGGTTTTGCCTTCTTGGTGTCCCATATGGGTACATTGTTCTCAGTAGGGTAGGCAGGTGCTATTCCTTTGTCAGCCACAGTTGTTTCCTGTAAAAAGACATCATGAGTAATTTGGTTTCACATAGCTCATGATAGTCTTACTATTAATAGTATACTCATAGTACTAGTGATGGCAATAGTATCAGGGATCTCTATGCATCCCTTAAAATGATATTAGAGTCAATTGTTTCTCAGAATAATGTCAGGTAAAATAATTCATCATTAAAATCCATTTTAAATCCCCAATCAAAATAAGTTTCAAAACTTATCAGCATTAAACAGAAAGCCCAAACATAACTTAGTGGTTCGTGATGGAAATTACGCGTCCGGTAAATTCATGATTACGTTGATCAAGTGTAATCATCAATTTACCCAACCCGATCATTCCAACACTTTCCCATAAGGACAATCCTAAGGTATCAGGGTTGTAGCCTAAGGTCTACTATGGTATTCTCGACTTCTGTACAACCTTTGGCTCTGATACCAATCTTGTCACACTCCGAGCCCAGGTAGGGTGCGACGTCACAGACTAGCAACAAATCATACATGGCAGCGGAAACAAACCAATATAAGAGCTCAAAGGGAGAGAACATCACATGGCATTTCAAGTTTTTAAAAGACACCGGGCTGGATACAGATCCAGCCCCCAATGTTTACATGTTTCAACATAGATTAATTAGTCATTATATCAAATTGTTCAAGTCACAAATTGGTCACACAAACAATGCCATGGTCTCGGGGGGGGGGGGGGTTGAGTCTAAGTCTTCCATGATAGCTAAAAATCTTCACGGGTTACCTGAAACATGCTCAAAAGAAAATAGAGTCAACTAAAAAGTTGGTGAATTCAAGTGCTTAAAGTTTAAAAGCAAAAAGCTTATAAAAAGTTTCATTTGATTTTCAAAAGAATCATTTTTGTTTCAATCATCATGGGGTATCACAATCAACCCTGCACTCGGTCCCCGGTTGGCCTCTTCTAAATTTGTGTTTAACCGGGTATTCCCGAAGGAAGGAACCAAGCCTCAAAGTAGTGAACCATACCTGCCAGGATGGTTCACCATAGTTTCTTAATTAAAACTTGTTACATTCCACATACGATCCTTCAGGATCTCAGTGGGGTACCTCCCTGTAGTGGGAGCCAATGTGTGTGGGGGATTCCCCAAATAGATCTATCCATATAAAACAAGCGGTTCACGAAAGAATTAATGATCATGATATATATATGTATCACCAGGTATCCATAAATCCCACATTCAAGCATCAAATAAGCACAATCATAGTTCATAAAGCAACTGAGCATGTTACATCCCAAAACAATAAGTAAAAAGAGGATCACCAGAACTCACCTTAGATATTAAGCAAAAGAAACTCTTCGTGTGCCGGGAATATCTCAAGTCTAGAACCCTATCATGAATATATTAAGTAATTAGCTACTGCCCTAAACCTAATTAAGGTGCAACAAGAGTGTCTAAGTCTTAGTTTGTCGGATTCGGCTTTGATTCGATTAGGGTTTGCATAAAAAAGTTTCCTTTTATGGAAAGTCAAGGTTTCTCATGAAATCAAGGATTTTTACATTATTAAGTCAAGAATATATGGTAAATATGCTATTCAAGTGACTAAAAGGGTCATTTGAGTCGGTTGTGAGGTTTGGCAAAATTTTACAGTTTAGCCCCTGTAGTTTGAAAATTGACAGTTCCTACCCTTAAGTTTGGTTTCTTGTATTAGATGACATTTATAGTCAAAAATAAGGTTCATGACCTTAAGCTAACTTATTTTTAAGAACATATACCCAAATTTTCAGATTAGGTGCTCAGTTTATTAATTACGCGCTTAATGTTCCCGGTTACGGTAACACCGAAGGGTTTTAAATGGTTACCTATGAGATTCCATGTTTTTGAGTCTTGGACCAGTAGCTAACTTTTAAAAGACATTTTATATGTTTCCTACCTTTATATCACCGAAATTTGCCTCTAGTAGTGGAAAGACTCGTTTTTACATTTAAACCGTTAAAAAGCGTTTTTAATCGAGTTTGACCATTTTAAAATCTTGTTTGACCAACCTTTCTACTTTATAAGTTATTTTATCATTTATCCTACTGAAATAACATTGTTTTTATAATTTTTAACTTTATACTCATTTTTCTTAGATTTTCCTTAAAAACGTCTCTCGGTTAGTACCCGTTTTCACTTAAAAATCCATTTAAAATACCTTTTGACCACCAAAATTTCCCATTGACTCCAGAACACTTTATTAATCCTTAATGAATCTGGAATTTCTTTAAAAAGTTTATAGCCTAAGTTCTCTTGTTTTTAAGTAGTTTTACCATGTTTTTGGGTCCCGAAAGTGACTAAAATGAGTCTAAACACAACATGTCCCTTATTCCAGAGATTAAACATTATTAACACTATTAATATTCATCAAAACCTTCTGAAATTTCAGTCCCAACTCACGCCCTAGATGTTCAACACAACAATAAACTATAAACATAGTGTTTATGCCATAACCGACCATTACGCATGTGTAAATCATCATATCTTGAGTTTAACCATTGCCAAAACCTCATTTATCTTAAAAATCGGATTATTAAGGTGTCTCAAAGTTGTTATTGAGCAGGTTATGAACCTTGGTTGAAAGGATTTTCAAACAAGTGCTTAAATGGTGTTGTTTCATGTAGAAAGGAGGTTTCCAAGGTGTATCCCGTGAAATGACCACATGTTCAAGTTATATAACCTTTTGTAACATTTAAAACAGGTTATTAGGAGTCCATTAAACCATTAACAAGCAGATTACAAGATTTACTTTCAATGGTTACAGGATTTATAAGTTGGATGGTGTAAATACACCCGAAAAGAGGGTTTTCTAGGTGTAACTCGTGTTACACCTATAGAATGGCATGCTTTACGAGTATGATACCTTCAAAACGTGTAAAGCTCCTTATGAACGAAGTTTTAGCAGAAAGTTTCTGTTAGATATGAGAATGGTAAGGTTTAGAATGAAAAATGATGACAAACTCATGAAATAACCAAAACCGGCAACATGAAGCTTACACTCGATGTAGCTCTCGGTTTAGGGGGGTGTAGTTGGTCGTGGGTGGCTCGAAACTCCTTGGACGAAGTTATAGAATCTCTAGCAGGGCTGGAATTCTAAAGCTTTGGAAGATCCGAGCTCTAAATGCACACCAAACTCTCACTTGCTTGCGGTTTAATGGTGGTTTGATGATAACTCACAGTTTGCTTTGATTGTATGGGAGAAATGGAGAGAATTTTCAGAGGGAGAGATGGGTTTCAGCTGATAGATTCGAGAGAGAGTGGAGGGGGAAAGAAGAAGTGTTGGTGAAAGAATGCATGCAAGGTGAATGGATGGTTGTATGGGTGGTGTAGAGAAGAGAGGAGTGGGGGAGAGGGGGCGGCCGAAATTGGACTTTAGTGGGGAGTTCATTTAAAATTTTTAAATAGATAAATGTGTATTAGGTGGTACTAATTTGAAATGTAGTATATAATTATTAGTTAGTGGATGATGTTAGTTGATATCATTTGTATGATCATTCATGCATGACCCAAAATTTCCAAGTGTGTGTATGTATGCACACTTTTAAATTGTTTCAATTAAGGCTTTGTATTCTAGCTAGGGTGACTAATCAATATTTCCCGGGCACTAAGTTTCTAAAAGTTAAGGCTTTGAAATAACTAAAACTCATAAAAATCACATAAAATCATAAAATGGATCAAATAACAAATGGTGATTCTAACCTTATTGATATAATTAAATTGTTTCTATTATTAGTACTCATAAGATGGGAAATGATGCAATCAAATTAGGGTTTAGAATAGTGACCTTGGGACCGGTTGTCACAGCCGATAAGAGGCGTAGACCGATTGTGTTCCAGGTGGGTGATAGGGTTATGTTAAAAGTCTCACCTTGGAAAGGTATCTTTCGGTTTAGAAAGCGGGCAAGTCGAGCCCAAGGTATATAGGGCCTTTCCGAATCATTGCTCGAGTAGTAGAGGTGGCCTATAGGTTGGAACTACTAGATGAGTTAAGTGAAATTCACCAGACATTCCATGTATCTCATATGCGGAAGTGTTTAGCAGACGAGGATATGATTGTACCACTGGAATAAATTGAAGTAGATGAACGGCTCAATTACGCGGAGCAACCAGTGGCGATCATTGATCGTAAGGAGAAGAGGTTAAGGAATAAAGTGGTTCCCCTTGTGTGAGTACATTGGAAGCACAGGAAGGGATCCGAGTCTACATGGGAGATTGAAAGGGAGATGAGGCAGCATTACCCTCATCTGTTTGAGGAATAACAGGTTTTGGGGACGAAACCTATATAAGGGGGTGGACTTGTAACACCCGGTTATTTTTAGAGATGTAAAGAAAAGAATAAAAGTAAAGGAAAAGAAAGAAAAGCTATGAAACCCAAGTTGAAGGACTAAAAGTGTCCAAAAGGACAAAAGGTTTGAGAGTTGGTAAATAAAGTAACATGGCACCCCATGTTGCTTATTCACATCAAACATTCAGATTTTTAGAGAGAGAAAAAACAGAGAATTCTCGGAGGTTGTAGAAGAAGAAGGAACGTTCGAAGTTTTTGGTAAGAATTCTCAGTTTTATGATGTTTTAGATGTTTCTAGTCTCGGTTATGTGCCTATAAATGTGATTGTGTGTTCGGGTTGTATATATGTGTGGGTTTTAGGTGCTAGAAACGTCTGGGAAGCTCAAGAGAAGGGTTCAAACCCGAAAGCAACTAAGTTGAGTTCTAGAATCCCCTTTTTAACATGTTTTTAACTACTTTGGGGCTGGAAAATACATGTGTATATGTTCTTATAAAAATAAGTTTCTACCCGTATGTGTGTGTGAATGTGTATGTGGGTGGGTGTATGTTTTGGGTGTAAATAATGTGATGATTATGATTAAGAATGTGTTATGATGCTTAGCATGTTAGTACTAAGCATAGAATCTGATTTGGGACGAATTGGGATTCATTTATGTTGTTTAAGTGAAAATTTGATGCCCAACCGTCTAAACAGTGGACCATGCGTCCAACGGTTTGATTTTCTAAGTATGCCCAACCGCCTAAGCGCCCATGCGTCCAGTCGGGCCCATGCGGCTGAATGGTGCCCAACCTCTAGAATATCGATCAGATTGACTAAGTATAGGCCCAAACGCCTGAACAGGGCCCATGCGCCTAAATAGGCCCATGCGTCTAAGGTAAAAAGTGACTAAGTTAAAGTCCAGACGTCTGCATAGGGGCAAAACGTCTGAATAGGGCAGAAGCGCCTAAATAGTGCCCATGCGTCTAGACCCTTAGAATATTTTTCTGAAATTCTAGGAAAAACAGAAAGTCTAGGGTTTTGACTAAAGTTGACTTATGGGTAATGATTACCCAATTTAAGTATAATTATGAGATGTTTTAGGGTTATGGGTTGTATGTATGATGTATGAGGGGTACAATTTGTTATCTTCAGCAGTAATAAAACATATTTATTTTATGTTATGAAATACGTTAAATATTATGTTATTACTTTACATAGTATGACGAATGAATAAATGAACGTAAAGAATGACATAACGAAATGAAAGATAACAACGATGAAAAGTAAAACGTAATAAACAAACGAATGGCTTGAAAGCAAATGAAAGGAGGTGCACGACCATGTTGTCGTTAGCTCAACTGTGATGCGGGTTAGCTACCCTAAAGGATGCAAACACGGTCAATCTTTGAGATTAACAAGGCCCTTTGGTATGCCCTAGGTGATTGGATGAGTAGGGATTTAACAAGCTTACCAAAGTCCATATAAGCTTGTTTATATGAAAACCGCAACGGATGATGAGTTTTAAAACTTGTTGATATGTTGATTATATATTAAACTAATTTAATAAGCGAAACCCAAACCATGGATCCATATACGAAATGCATACAATAAAGACAACCATAGGATGTTTAGAAGACAACCTTTCAAGCTGCTAGAAAACGAGTTTATGGAGGTGCTAAAGATGAACTTTGTGGCTGAATCTTCAAGCAAGAAGACCTCAAGAAGGTGATACCCCAAGCTACCAACAAAACAAACTTTGATGCTAGGATTTCACAACACCAATTTTCAGCTTTTAAACACTTTAAACCTGAAAAATTCCAGCTCCTTTTTCCTTGGTTGCTGCCGAGGACAAGAGGAAGAGAGAAGAGAGAATAATGCTTATGAGACTTGAGTGTTTCAAGTGTATTTGCATGTGGATTACTTGTTGGTGTAAAAAGCTTCCTTAAATCAATTGGATGGTCTCCTTTTTAGCCCTATAGGGCCGAGACATTGGCTGCCACCAATGGGTGGTGTGCCTTTTGTTTTTCCATCCAATCTATTTAATTAAACCCCAAAATAAAATTTGTAACACTTACATTTTATTTTGTACACTCAACTAACTCTAACATGACATTAACTAAAACCTAGTTTAATTAATTTGTAACACCTTACATGCCATGTTATTGTTTTATTTTATAAATGTTAATTAACCATTAAATAACAATTATAAAGTAATCTCTCAAAATAAATAAACCCATGTTATTTATTAATTTCTTAAGTGCATCTAATTTAGAAAACCATTTTTCTAAATGTTTTGGTGTTGTTATTTATTTAACTGATCAAATCAATAAATAAATATTGCAGGTGTTTGTCTAGCCTGTTATTGGGTATGACCCGACTTGGATCATATCACACTAGCCACATCAATTTAATATGTATCTTGGGCAGATCGAATCCTACAATCTCCCACTTGCACAAGATTCATAGGAGGTTGATGCAAGCAGCAAATGACGCCTAGCAACGGTTTGCTACCCCTAATGTATATGACTAAGTGTCATTCAATAACATCATCCCTTTCAAGTACCTTACTTGAATATGATTTAGGTGAATCAATCATCTATCCTTTTGTTTCAGATGTCATGTTAAATCCCAGAGACATAGAATTGTCATTCTCCGATGATTTAACTTTAACAGGCCTTAGACATCTAACTCTCAATGAATAAGAGGAACAAATTCCATCTTGACTACATACGTCTCTCACAATCACCTTATATCATACCTGAACTCAGCCTTATGTACTGCCAATCTTTCAGAACAGCAAAGTACTAAGTCAAAGTACAACACTTGGTGAATATCAAGACCCAATATGTATCTCAGGTCTGAGGATACAATGATATTCGCCTTTACTCAATATCTCTTATGACTAATCACTAAGATTCCATGTAAAAATAATTGAGGGCGGGTCAGTCCAATATCTATATCTCATAGATATCAATGAACCTTGGTAGCAACCTCTTGCTCTATATTCATATCTTATGAATATCAACCAATCCAAGTTCATTATAGTCTTACATTCATAGTTGTTCCCACAAGTATGATCGACTACGGACGTTTAGAATAACTTACTTATTCACGGATTTAAACATGCTAAACTAGAAGAACAAATGAAAATTACAATCATATAATTAAGATAAATAACATAAGTTCTGTAGGATTCTATATGCCCAAGACACTTAGAATATTGATGTGGTTAGTACGTTATGATCCAAGTCGGGTTATACCCAATAACATGCTTAGCAAACACCAATTAATATTTAATTGATGATATGATCATGCAATTAAATATTTACACCAAATTTAGAAAATGGGTTTTCTAAATAAGTTGCATATGAGATGGAATAATTTATTAGGATATTTTGTTCAATGACATTATTTGAATTGTTATTTAAATTAGTTGTATAACACCAAATAATAATGAGAGTATACTACTTACACAATTAAATGGTTAATTGCATAAACTAGTTACAAGACTAGACAATATATGTGTGTGTTAGTATTTGACATTTATAAATATAACCACCTATTTATAAATCTCAAATATTAATCAAAGAGGATAAAACCACTTCAATTCAGCCCTCTTGGCCGTCCCCTTCCATGCATGTGGTTTGTGCTTTTATTCTCTTGATTAGAACACATACATGCATGTGTGTTTCCACTAACTCAATATTCCCTTGAAGCACACACACATGCATGTCTTGTCCCCTCCACTAACTAGTAAAAGAGATGCTCTCCATTATATCAACACAACACATGCAACTAACAAAATAATCAGCTCTCTCTTCTCTCCCTCTAGAACCCACGGTTTTAACAAGCTGAAAGAGGGTTTTCAGCAAGAATCAAGAGGGTTTTGGAGCTGTTCTTGGTGTATTCTACCTAACAAGAAGGTGTGTTTGCAATGAGGCTTGGGGCATACAAGCTTAAGGACTTCTACTCTTGAAGTCTTGGCCTTTTTCAGCATCATTCCAACTTCTTTTGGTCGACTTTTTGCTGCTGCAGTAAGGTAGTTTCACAGCTCAATGAAGCTGTGATTTTATGTAGTTTACATATGTTCATAGCTTGCTAATTCACATAAATGATCCTTTGTTCTTTGGGTTTGTTTTATACATCAATATGGTCACCTAATGAACATATTTTTTTAGCTTATAAATATGGTTATAATGCTTTACTTCCGCTGCGTTTTCAGAAAGTTTAAGAGGTTAAACTATGATTTTATGTTCTAACAAACCCAACAATGGCATCAAGAGCCGGTTATGTGGATAGCTTGCTTGTTCTTGTCCTTTAAAAATTAGTTTTAGAGGATGCTTATAAACTCATAATAGGCTGATTTTGGTTGATTCAATAAGCCCCATGTCTTTCAAAGTTATATCTTCATGCTTATGATTAAACTTTGAAAGATAGGAATGTTAATTGGTTGATATATTTGGATGTTGTTTGTTTGGACAAACAAACCCTAATTTTCAGTTTATGTTGGCTGAAAATTTGGGGTTTGGTGGGGTTTATTTTGTTTATTGAATAATATTTATGATTGTTCATATGTTAGTGTGCATAACCTAGCCTTTGGCCTTTTGATTTGGATGGTTTTAATGGTTGTTTTAATTCATTCAATTGGGTTGCAATATTTATGTTTATTATTTGGGTTGTAATTATTTGTTCATTTGGTTATGTAATAAATAGATTAGGTGCATTTCTTTTATTAGAAAAATGTATTAGGATATAATTTTGTAAAAGGAAGATGCACAAGATCAAGACCCAAAGATGGACATCAAAGACATAAAAAAGGACTTGAAGCATATGGATGCAAGTTCAAGTGGGAGTCAATGAAGACCTCAATTTTGTGTTGTATTCAACCCTTAGGAAAGACCAAATGACCACACTTGTGATGGCAAACAAGTGTGGTCACAATAGTAGCTATGGTTATGCACATTGTGGTTGTTTATATTATTCTTGTTTGGTTGTTTGTTGTATGATTGTTGTTTGATATTTGGATATGCATAACAAACTCATTAGCAAACTTAACAAGCTGAAAATTTATGGTTTCTAATCATTAAGTGGTTAATAAAAGGTTATTAAAAGGATTAATGATTTAATAAAAGAGGTTTTATTAATAATAAACCATAGGGTACCTTGCATTTGAAAGCATGCAAATACAAGGTACATAGAGTTTTCAAAACTAGAATTAATGAAAACCAAAAACCCCTTTTGAAACAAGTTTAACACCATCCTTTTACACGACACTCGAATCACTTGAGAACTATTTGTGGGATAAAGGTCACCTAACCACTTTTAGGGAACTTGTGTTTTGAGGAGGGCTTAACATATTTGTGGGATAAAGGTCACCTAACCACTTGTATGAGTAAACTCACACGTGTGTGTAAGTAGGATGACTTGAATTGGAAACCATGTGCATAGGGTCACCGAAGCATGGCGTACAATGGTGTTGATGGGATTAAACATGCCAACCAAACATAAGATGTTTAACCGATCCCATAAAGGCTAGAAGTTGCAAAAGGTTGCAATTGTCAAATGTTGACTACCTTGTTAATTTAAATAATGGGATAAAGGTCACCTAACCATTATTTGAATGTAACGTTGGATTCTAGATTTTAATTATTAATGGTCTATGAGACATAAAAGGGTATTAATAATTAAAATAAAATTTTAAGAAATACTAATAAGAACTTTGTAAATTTTGTAGAATGACCGCAAACAATAATGCTACCACCCCGACCGTCCATACCCTATCACTGAGAATCGTTATCAAAATGAGTAAAGGCCTATGTCCTTGACGATCCCATGTCTCACCAACCAACGCTGTTGATGTTAAGGCCTTTTGATGATTGGCTTAAGCACATTAAGGATTCTGTGCTAGTTTCCTACCTCATGTGGGGAATATGATTCCCGAACTCCAAAAGGGTTTGGAACATCATAGGGCATATGACATGATAATCTAGTTGAAGGAAATGTTCCTTCAACAAACTTTAATAAGATTGCTTCGAAACGGTTCAAGCACTTTATGCATGTCACATGGAAGAAACCTAATCGATATCATCTTATATATTCTTAAGATGAAAAGCCACATTGATAGCCTCAAGATGCTTAAATGTCCTGTCTCAAAGTAGTTGGCCAAAGATTTGATCCTTGATTGCCCAACTAAAGGTTTGAGACATTCATAATAAACTGTAATATGAACGGGTGGGACAAGAGCATCGGTGAAATTCACGCAATGCTCAAAGAAACCGAGGTAGGTATGGGTAGAGAGGTTCTACCTACTCTCTCGATCAATGAGGGAGACGATAAGAAATGGCCAATCTAGATCCTAAGGCAATTATTGCCAAAAGAAAGGAATACATCAAAGCAAAGGTTAAAGCGAAACCTCAAAACCTAAGCTTATGAAGCCTAAGGTAAAGGAGAACGATCCATGCTTTGAGTATGGAGAGATAGGACAATAAAAGGGAATTGTTCCTCCTATCTCAAGGAGTTGAAAAATAAGAGGGATGCTAGGCAAACCTCGAATACAATTTTCATGATTCACATTGTATTAAATGTCATTTCTTCAAACACATGGGTATTGGATACCGAATGTGAGACTCATACTTGCAATTGTTGCAAAGGGGTTCAAAAGAAATGTGCGCTTCAAGGAGGGAAACTCTATTTTGAGACTTACAAAACGTTTGGAAGTTGTTCTCAAAACCTTTTGTAGACTAGGAACATAATTAATGTTTCCTCTTAAAACAATATGGTCATGATTTAAAGTTTGTATATAATGGTATTAAGTTTTATGGATGATGTATTCATTTTAAGGATATGTCTTTTAATGATATTCATGAATTAGTTCATGACAATTCGTCCTATAATAACTCATTATACGTATTAAGCACCAAGAAACTTAAAATCGGTTTAAGTTATTATTATCTTTGACATTGTCATCTTGGTCACATAAACGAGAATTGGATTCAAACACTTCAAAAGAATGGTCTGTTGGAAACAAATAAAAATGTTTCATTTGATAAGTGTGAACCAAAAGACTTATTAGGAATGATACATTTGGATGTATGTGGTCCTTTTAAGACAATGACAAAGATTGGTGAAAAGATACTTCATTACTGTTACCGACGATTACAGTCGCTATTATTGTGTGCACTTGATGACACATAAGAATGAAGCTTTTGAAATGTTCAAAATCTTCAATAATGATGTAGAAAATCAACTCTACATAACTATCTAAGTTCTTCATTCTGATAAAGGAGAAACTGAACCCTATTTGGATATGGTTCAATTCATTAAGGCTATGAGCTTACCACCTTTATCATCTTGGGTTTTCGCACTAATCTCCATGGCTCGTATTTTGAATATGGCCCAAACCAAGAAAGTGGATTCGACACCCTTTGAAATATGGCATGGAAAGAGTTCCATCACTATCATATTTAAAAGGTATGGGGTAGTGAAGCTTATGTTAAGCTTAACACCCAAAACAAATTTGAAAGTCGATCCACTACGTGCATATTTGTTGGATATCCCAAAGACTGTATAGGATACTACTTCTTTGATCTAACAGAGCAAAGGAATTTATTGCTCGAAGGGCAGAGTTCTTGGAAGCCAAGTTCCTTATGGAAGGAGTGACGCATAGAACAATGGAATTTGATGAAGATCAAGATCCACAAGCCGATACACGTTTGGTTGACACTAGCTGTCAACAAGAGGTTGTTGATGACGATCAAGAGGTTGATCAATACACACAAAACATTCACAGATCTGGTAGAGTTAGCATTCCACCTGAAATATATGGATTTTTCATGGATGGATGCTATGAGATTAACTCCGATGAGCCAACTACATACCATGATGCTATGTCCAATTCGTATTGTGACAAATGGCTGGAAGCCATGAAAGTAGAGATGCAATCCATGTATGACAACTAAGTCTAGGAATTGGTTGACCCTCCACATAACTCCAAACCGGTTGGATGAAAGTGGGTTTTCGAGATAAAAACCGATATGCATGGAAAATTGGATACCTATAAGGCTAGACTTGTAGCAAAAGATTTCACTCAAACTCAAGGGGTTGATTATGATGAAACCTTTTTGCCTGTGGCAATGCTAAAGTCTATCAGGATATTGTTTGCCATAGCAGCATATTATGACTATGAGATTTGGCAAATGGATGTCAAGACTGCTTCTCTTAATGGATATCTTGAGGAAGATGTCCATATGAAACAGCCTGAAGGTTTTGTCAATCCAAAACATCCTAACAAGGTATGCAAGTTAAAAAGATCAATCTATGGATTGAAACAAGCATCGAGAAGTTGGAATCAACGTTTTGATGAAGAGATCAAGAAATTGGGTTTCATCAAGAACGCTGACAAGGCTTGTGTGTATAAAAAGGCTAGTGTGAGTGTAATCACATTCTTAGTATTGTATGTTGATGACATAGTACTATATGAAAAGACATTCCAACCATGGAAGGTGTTAAAACCTAGCTTGGAAATTGTTTTTCCATGAAAGATCTCGGTGAAGCTGCCTATATTTTGGGAATAAAGATCTATAAGGATAGATCAAGGCGGTGATAGGTCTAAACCAAAGTGCATATATTGATAAAATCTTGAAAAAGGTTCAAGATGGAAAACTCTAAGAAAGGTATGGTACCTATTCAAAGAGGGACAATATTGAGTGCATCTCAATGTCCAAGCTCAAAGGATGAGCAAGATTGTATGAAGGACATCCCATATGCGTCTGCTATAGGATCAATCATATATGCGATGATATGCACTAAGACCGGACGTGTCATGCGCTTTAAGCATGACAAGAAGATATCACCAGAATCCAGGTAATAGCCATTGGATGGCTGTTAAAGGTATATTGAAATACCTTAGGAAGACTAAGGATGACAGGATCTCAGCCTCTCGTTTGATCAATCAGATTGGTTTGCAGCGGATTTAGCACGTTAATTAGCAATTATAGCAAGAACATAAAAGATATTGCAAGTAAAAGCACAAACATAGAGAGAGAAAAGAGTTCTGCGAAAAATTAATTGTTCTATTGCTCAACATGTTTTGGCAATTAAAACAGCATGGTTCACCATCCTTTTATAGGTGGCAAAAGGATGGTGGTGATGTCCTTTCTCTGACATCAACCGATTATTAAAATTACAACTGACAGAACATAAAACTACTGAAGATGTCAACAGCTGACATCTTCTTACAAAAGTGTTCCTATCTTTTACAAGTACTGAAAAAGTAAACTACTGAAAATCCTACAACGACTGAAGAACAAACTCTTCAGTCGTTTATAACTACTGATACTATAACAGCTGAAGAACAAGCTCTTCAGCTGTTGCACAACTACTGAAACAAAATAAACTACTAAAAGGGAAAAACCATCACAACTGAAGAAGACTTCTTCAGCTGTTGTGACAAACTCTGAGTCTTCAGCACTTGTTCTTCAGACTTGGCTTCAGATGATGTAATAGCTGATGACTTCAGTAGATGTCATCAGCTGTTGTCTTTAGTGTTTGTCTTCAGACTCTGTGCTTTAGTAGAAGGTCTTCAGTTCTTCAGTTCTTCAGCTTTTGATTCTTCAGTACTTGTCTTCAGTACTTGAAGTCTTCAGTACTTGTATGATCAGTACTTCAGACTTCAGTACTTGTCTTCAGTACTTTAGAGTCTTCAGCTGTTGTTCTTTAGTTCTTTGATCTTCATACTTTGATCTTCAGACTTTGTCAGAACAGCTGATGGGAGTCTTTAGCAGTTGTTGCAATGGCATGTGGGACTTAGAGGTTTTCCTGACCTTGGCTCATTGGTTCTTTTGGTCCAACAAACTCCCCCTGAACCAATGCAGCCAAAACCTCTAATTATTTGTTGTCCCACTTATTGTTGGCAGAAATATTGGTCTATTTCCTTCTAGATCAGATTAGAAGTTGACCCAGATAAGCACTGGCCTGAGAGGTAGTCTCTAAGGTTTGATTGGCTGAGTATGGATGGGAGCTCTGTTTTGGGGAATTGGACACAGAGCTGTTGTCCCATCCATGAGATCTACCTCCCATGTACTAGCCGGTAGGATTCTCGGGTGTAGGCCTGAAGAAATATCATCTGCTCTTCTTTGGTTAGGTCTTCAGGTTCACCTTCGAACAACCCCTCCCGGCCATACAGCTTTGAGACATACTTGGCCTGTCTCCCATTTTTGAGCTCAACTGTTGTTACTTGCCTATATGCAAACTCATCTGAATGTTTTCCTTCTAACAGCAAGTTGAGCTCATCCCTATGGAAGTTCTCAAGCCTCTTATAGACCAACCATTTCCTAATCACCCTATTATCTAGCATTGTTTGGTGTGATTGGTTGGCTCTATAGGCTTTCTCGAACTCCTCTACTATTTCCCAGGGTGTTATTACAAGAGCCACAGAGATCACTTCATCTACGATTCTCTTAAGTTGGCTCTTGTATCTCACAGGCATAGCCTTTTGAACTATCCTGTGAGCCACCCTAGGATCAGGCCAAGTCCTCACTCTTTCCTTTTCATATTGAAAGGTTGTTTAAGAGTGTAGAGTCTCAGAGCCTCCTTCTTCATGTTCATGATAGAAGTAGAAGCAGCATATGATTTGTCAATGCTTTTCAGCATTACCTCATCGTGTAATCTTTGCTGCTCCTCTTCTTCTAGTTTTACCCTCACAGTGTCCTACTGTGAGGTGGGAGTGATGGTTTGTGGTTTGGCTTTAGGTAGAGGTATAACTGCAGAAATGGGCAGACTATCCTCCTCATCCTCCTCCTCTTCTTCTTCTTGCAGCCTCAACACCCTTCTCTTCTTCTTCAAGGGTAGATCATTAGCTGCGGGTTTTGATGGTGAAGGGGTTGGTTTTGTGGGTTGTGGTTTAGTGGTTGGTGTGGGAATATTGGCAGGCACTGCTAGCAATCTAGAGATGAGTGATGGTTTGGTCTGTTTTGCCAGCAGTGTCCTGTTCCCAGCACCGGCTTCGGAGAGGGCCTCAGCGATCAGTCCTTTTGTGAAGTCACCAGCTGAACAGATCTTGGTGGCTATAGCCAAGATTCTGTCCCTTGTCCATGCTTTGACATCAAGGACTGGCCTGCCCAGATACTTCGAAATGAATCTACTCATAGCCTCGAGTCTCTTTTTGTCCTCTTGGCTATAAGTAGACCATCGGTGTTCGATCTCCCTAGTCTCCATCTTCCTGAGCTCCTGATCTAGCAATGCTGTGTCCTTGTCAAAGCCTTGCCTGAACAGCTGATCAATGGCAGTGTCCATTGATCTGCTTTGTTCAGCATCAGCCTCCTTGACAAGGGCTGCTAGATCAGAGTCAACCCTCTCTCCTTCCTTCTCTCCCTTTTTCTTTTGATAAGTGACACTGAAATCCTTATGGATTCCAGCCACTTCTATATCAGCTCTCTCCTCCCTCACTTTCCCCTTCCCTTTCTCCTTCACCCTAACACTCTCCTCAGCCTTCTCCCTCTCAACTACCTCCTCTCTTTCTACTTCTAACTCCTCCTCTCCCCTCTTCCTCTTAGCTTGCACTGATGTCTCCCCCTTTTTGGGTGCATTGGTTGGGGTTTGACTATCAGCAAGCGCCTTAGCAACGACAACCTCCACCATGGGTTGGATGTGAGTGGGAAGCCTCTCATCAATGGTTTTTATGACAATATCTGTTATTATGGGTGTGATGAGAGGCAGGGATTTCTGGAGGATAGCATCCAGCTGCTCAGGGGGGTTCTGACCCTGAGAGCTAGTGCCAGAAGCAGGGGCTGGTGGCCGAGTTTGTGGGAGTGGCTCAGTGTTTGTGAGACCTTCAGGTGAAGGTGCCATCTGTGGGGTTGTGGTGGCAGATGGACTTCTATCTTGAGTCATCTGAGCAAGAAGCTCTTTGAGTCTGCTTATCTCATCCTCTAAGATAGTGTTGTGAGCTACAACGTCAAAGAAGAAGCTCAGGTCATCATCAGTATGAACTGAATCACCTGAACTCCTGATAATGTCAGGATGTACATGCTCTGAGTGTGGCTCAGTAATAGTATGTGCCCCTTGTTCATGGTACTGGGGACTTCCAGCCTCCGGATTGGATCCATCATCGGCAGTTGCCGCTGGTGAGGTCTTATTGATGTTACCAGCTTCACCCTGCTCAGATGTTGATGCAGAGGAAGTGGCAGCCTCACCAGATTGTCCTATCTCCCTAGCCACACTGGGAGATTGGACATGTGATTCTCTGTGCTGTGGGCTCTCACCGGCACTTGTATCCACCCCCTCTTCTGTTGGAGTCTCCCCAGTTGTAATAGGTTTCTGGGGAGAGGGTGGAGTGCTCAGATGGGTCAGCACTTTGGCTATTGCCAATGTAGGGCTTTGTGGGGCGGTCTCATCAGTAGATGGGCTCGAAGCAGTGTGCACAGGGGGAGGACTGTGCATTTCAATGACAGTCTTCTCAAGTGAGATAGACCCCAGCAGTGTGGCTGCCCCAGTAGTGGTTGCAACAGGCTCCTGTTGAGAGGAAGCCTGTGCGGTTGTGGTGGGTGGAGTCGTGGTACCTGCTGGGAGAATCGAACCAGTAGGCACATCCTGCCTTTGTGTTGCAGGGGCATCCTCAGGGGACTCATCTCCCTGAGTAGCCTTTTTGGGCTTCTTTTTGGCTTTTGGTTTGGTGGGGACTTTGGATTTGGAGGTGGAGGCTGTGGGTTCCTGCTGCGTGGGTTTTCGCAGCCGACCAGCCTGTTTTAAGGATTGGTCAGAGTTGTGCCTGGAGTATACCTCGGCTAGAACAGCCAAGGTAGGGATCCCTGTGCCAACAAGTCCCTCAGCCTGAAGCTGGTTCTCTATTATGGCCATGATGAACGAGGATACAAGATCCATCGGTTAGAAACTGGTTTTATGGCCATATCCTTGATTTCCAAAAATATAATATCTGTTAAGTTTAAAGGTTGTTTTTCAAGGACAGAGAACAATACCTGTTGCCACCTTGTTGACATCTGGTCCCATGAAGAGGTTTTGGGAGCCAGACACACGTTCACCATATGAAAAATGAGGCGTTGGGGATCAGCGAAGTGTTTCTTCAACAAGGTTACGGCGAAGAGGTCACCCTGGTAGTCGTTGGATGTGAAGGATAGATCTAGGGCGCCTTTGGGGTAGGAGGTTGGGTAGGTGGCATCCTCCAGCTTTAGGGTTTGGCGCAAGGTAGCTGGAGTGATAACCACTGGGTGGTTGTTGACGGAGGACCGGAGAGAGACCTCGCCATCCTGCTCTCCGGTTTGGACGGCGATGTTCGTCCAAAACTCCGTCAGGGAGTCGGTGTAGATGGTAGGGTTCAAAAGGAATGCCGTTTGGTAAGGTGAGTCGTGCATCAGATCGACGGCATGGTGAAATTTTGGCCATAATGGCGATTTGGTGAGATGAGCGACACAGTTGTGTCGAGGTTTCAGTTGCATGGTCGCCATTAATGGTGTATGGGAAGTTCAGAGGTTTTGAAAGGTTAGGTCAAGTGAGGAGTAAATGCTCTGAACGTTGGGTATTTATAGGGTAGGGCAAAGGCTGAAAGAAAACTACTGAAGGTTTTGGTGTTAGTTATCAGTTGTTGTAAGGACTGATGACGTGGTCTTAACCTTCAGTGGTTGTAACATCTGAGGACTTGGTGTTAGTCTTCAGTAGTTAAAACTACTGAAACCTTGGTTTTGTCCTTCAGATGTTGTAAACGGCTGAAGAGTTATTGTCAGTCTTCAGTAGTTATGAACTACTGAAGACCTAATATTCTTCTTCAGACGTTGTAACAACTAAAGACTTGGTGTTAGCCTTCAGTAGTTGTGAACTACTGATATAGTAGTTATGAACTACTGAAGACATGGTATTGCTTCAGTTGTTGTAAACAACTGAGGACTTGGTGTTAGCCATCAGTAGTTGTGAAACTACTGAAGACATGGTTTTGTCCTTCAGTTGTTTGGGTATGAAACAACAGCTGTTGGCATCAGCTGATGAGAAATTACTCATCAGCTGTTTCCGTCAAATCAGTTGTTTCATGCTAGCCTCTACACTTACTCATCAGCTCTTTGGCTGACTTTCAGATGTTTCATTGACCCTTCAGCTCTTGTGAATATTTATGCCTTCAGCTCTTATCAGATGTTCACAAGTGCTGATGAAATACTCTTCAGAGCTGGTGAACAAATTTTGTCTTCAGTACTTGTGTAAGATTACACATCAGTACTTGTGAGCACAATTTGTTCTTCAGTACTTATTTATTTGAAAATCATACATCAGTAGTTGTAATCCACCTTACTACATCAGTTGTTTTCAATAAATAATGTACATCGGTACCTTGAGTCATTTTAGTTTTCAGTAGTTGTGAAAGAGCTGAAGACTAAATTACTCATCAGTACTTATATTTGACCTTTGCTCATCAGTAGTTGTGAAGTAAGAGCATCAGCATTGGTCAAATTACCCTAGCTGCAGCATACCAAGCCTTAGTACTAAATTTTGGAATGTAGCACTATCTAAGGGCTTAGTAAAAATGTCTGCAAGCTCATCAGCACTAGGCACAAACTTAGGATCAATCAGACCTTTTTCATAGCAATCCTGATAAAATGATGTCTGACTCAATATGTTTGGTCCTAGAGTGCTGGACTGGATTTTTGACAATACAAAGAGCTGAAGCACTATCCATTAGTAATGGAGTCTTAGTCTCAGTAATGTCATAATCCAGAAGTTGGTTCTGAAGCCAGAGTATCTGAGAGGTACAACTTGCAGCAGCAATATACTCAGCTTCAGCAGTGGATGTAGCAATTGATGTTTGTTTCTTACTCTGCCAAGAAACCAAACAATTGCCTAGGAATTGGCAACCACCAGAAGTGGATTTTCTGGTGACTTTACATCCTGCATAGTCACTATTAGAGAAAGCAACTAATTTGCAAGAATGCCCAGCTGAATACCAAAGACCTAGTGATTGGGTACCTTGCAGATATCTAAAGATCCTTTTGACTGCAATCAAATGGGATTCTTTAGGTGCGGCCTGAAATCTAGCACAAGCACATGTTGAAAACATGATGTCTAGTCTAGAAGCTGTAAGGTACATCAAGGACCCGATCATACATCTGTAAAGGGTTTCATCAACCGCTTTACCTTTCTGATCTACATCTAGTTGTATGATGCTGCTTATGGGAGTAGAACAGGGCTTACAGGTTTGTAAATCAAACTTATTCAACAACTCTTTTGAATATTTGGACTGATAGATGAAGATTCCATCATCCTGTTATTTGATTTGCAAACCTAGAAAGAACTGTAATTCTCCCATAGAACTCATTTCAAACCTTAGCTTCATTAGCTTTGTAAATTCATCACACAACTTTGGATCAGAGGATGCAAAGATGATGTCATCTACATAAATCTGAACAAGGAGCTTATGTTGTCCCACAGTCTTGATGAATAAGGTTTTATCAATGGTGCCTCTAGTGAACTTATTCTCTAGAAGAAAGGTTGAGAGTGTCTCATACCAGGCTCTAGGTGCTTGCTTCAGCCCATAAAGAGCCTTATCAAGCTTGTACACCCAATCAGAATGTTTATTGTCCTCAAAGCCTGGTGGTTGACACACATAAACCTCTTCTTTTATTTTCCCATATAGGAAGGCACTTTTGACATCCATTTGATAAACCTTAAGACTGTGAAAGGCAGCATAAGCTAAGAACAGTCTGATTGCTTCCAGTCTGGCCACAGGTGCAAAGGTCTCATCATAATCGATGCCTTCCTCCTGTGCAAACCCTTGAACAACCAGTCTAGCCTTGTTCTTGACAATTTGGCCCTTCTCATCTGTTTTGTTCCTAAATACCCACTTGGTGCCTATAGCACACTTACCTTGGGTAATGGAACAAGCTCCCACACTTGCTGTTTCTTAAACTGAAGAAGCTCAAGCTGCATAGCTTCCACCCATCCATTGTCTCTTAAAGCAATATGATAGTTCTTTGGCTCTTGCTGACTGATGAAGAGAGCATAGAAGCAGAAGTTGGACAATTGATTCCTGGTTGAAACTCCAGCATGAATATCACCAATGATTTGAGATGTGGGGTGATTCTTGAGCTCTTGATAGACTATGATATCTGTGCAAGTGTTTGTAGACCCATCAGCAGCAAAAGATGGTGATGGAGATTCCTGAAACCATGTAGAGGATGGCAGCTCAAACGAAGTAGAGCAAGCAGAAATCTCATCAGCATTTGTAGTGGATGGAGCTGCTGAGGCTACAGGAGCATCAGGTTCAGTGGACTCAGGCAGGTTGTCACTAAACCTGAAGAGGTGAGTACTGACTACATCATCATCAGTACCACCAGGTGGAGATCTGTTTACAGGCTCAACAGCTGGAGGTTGATAAGGAACATATTGCAGTATGTCCAGATCAAACAACTCCACAGGGTTTTATGGAATCTTGTCCTTTGGAGATTCATTGAACTTCACATGCAGAGTTTCTTCAACCCCTTTGTTCTACAGTTGAAGACTCTGTATGCCTTGCAAGTTGATGAATAACCAACAAAATACCCTGCATCCACCTTACTAGCAAACTTCTGGAGTGGGTTGCTAGTGTTGAGAATGAAACATGGACACCCAAAGGCTCTAGAAAATGAAATCAGAGGGGCCAGATGATGAAGAACTTCATAAGGAGTTTTCATCAACCTCTTATTCACTAAAGCTCTATTCTATACATAGCAAGCTGTGTTGACAGCTTCAGCCCAAAAGGTCAGTGGCAACCCTGAGTCAGCCAACATGGACCTTATGCTTCAATGAGAGTCCTGTTCTTTCTCTCACCACTCCATTCTGCTCAGGAGTTCTAGGAATACTAAACTGCCTTCGAATTCCCTTGGACAGGTAGAAGTCATCAAGTGTGTGGTTTCTAAACTCTGTTCCATTGTCACTTCTCACACACTTGACCTGTAGGGAATACTGCTTTTCTACAAGTAACACAAAGTTCATTATAGTCTTGGCTGCTTCATCCTTGGAGTGCAAGAAGAAAGTCCATACAAACCTGGAGTAATCATCCACAATTACTAGGCAGTATTTCTTCTTTGCCATGCTCATCACTCTGACAGGACCAAAGAGATCCATGTGCAGGAGCTGCAAGCAGGCAGTGGACTTTGGTTCTTCTATTGAAGGGAATGAAACTTTGTGTTGTTTTCCTTTCAAGCAAGCATTGCAGTCATCTTCACACTTGAACTCCTTCTGAGGCAATCCTCTAACTAAACCATGGCTTATCAGCTGATTCATGTTCTTGAAATTAACATGACCTAGCCTTCTATGACATAGTGTAGACTCTTGAGGAGAGGCCTTGGAGAATAGGCAAGGATGGCCTTTTAGATCTATCTTTTTGGAAAGATCTAAGGCATACACTCTTCCTGTCCTGTTGGCCTTCAGGAGAGTGTGTTCATCCAATGCCTTGTCAATCAAACTCAGAACTTTGGATGACAGAATCCGACAGTTCTGGCTTGTGAAAAGGGCAACATGGCCTTTGTCACATATTTGACTGACACTCAAGAGGTTGTACTTGAGATTCTCCACATGGTTCACATCATCAAACCTTATTTCCCCATTGGAAACAAAGCCTTTTCCGATGATGTAACCCTTTGCATCATTGCCAAAGGAAACAAATCCCTTCTTTCCTTGAGAGTAGTCATTAAGAAGGGAGCTGCTTCCTGTCATGTGCATGGATCCTCCACTGTCATACCAGATGCTTCTATGGCATGTTCAAGAACCCTGCAAACACAACCATGTGTTAGTTGGTCTTGGAGACCCAAACCTGCTTGGTTTTGGGTCTGTTCTCAGTTACAGGTGCAGCACTAACAGTTGTGTTAAGTGTGACAGCCTGAGGTGAAGAAGATGGTGCAGAAGAGGAACCTTTGGCTTGGACTTCCTTTTCTGTGGTTTCAACACAGGAGCATCTAAGTGGTTGACCCTTCCCACTAGTTGCTGAACCATCATCACCAGCTGTGTCTGATTCTGTGATAAAGCTTTCAGTTCTTCAGACACATTGGAGTTTGCTGATGATGGATCCCTATGTTGTACCATCTTTTTCTGAGCAACCTCAGCTGTTGCCTGAGTAACCCCTACCTTCTTTTTAGATTTAGCTTTGGGCTTAGGGATTTCAGGCTTGGATGTTGCTAGTACAAACTTGGTTTCAAACTCATTCTTCATTTTATTGATGTCCTCATTGATTTTCTCCTTCTGTTTGAGTTTGGAACCCCTTTGTACCAGCAATCATCAGTAAGATGATTGAACAAGCCACATATCTCACATGGCTTCTTCTTCATCTTATGCTGATCATCAGCTGAAGAGGATGAAACTGCTGAAGACTTGTTCTTCAGCTGTTTGCCATCAGTACCAGCAGTTTTCTTCCTAGTGCCTGCTTTCCTGGTATCCTCTTTAGCTGTCTTCAAACCTTTCCTACTGTTAGTTTTCTTCTCTTCAGTGGTAACAGTATTTGAGGTTTGAACTTCAGATATTGTCACTTGCTCTCCAGTACCTTCAGTACTTCTAGTGACAACACCTGAGTTGATCAGCCTTTTGGTCATGTGACAGTCAGCATTTGAACCATCAGCTGTTGTAGCATCAGCTGATTGGTTTTGGCAGGAGTTAATGCTGACTTCTATCTCTGATGATGCTGATTCAGAAGATAGTAGGTCACATGATGAGAAGGATTGGTTATTGCTCTCCCCATCAGATTCAACTTCTGCTCTTGAAGTGAAATCTGTAGGAGGAGCACTGTGATTATAAACAATGCCAAACTTCACATTGGAAGCTGATTGCTTGCTAAGAAGCATTTCAAAACCCTTGCATGATTGCACCCATCGATCACACTCAACTTGGGTGGTTGCAAGAGTTTCCTTGAGGTCTCTGTACTTCTCTAGAAGTACATCTTCCCTAGCTTTATCATCTTTGATTTGACATTTAAGCTTGTAAATCTCATCATTTTTATCTTTGAGTACAGCCTCAAAATCAGCTTTTCTTTTGGAAATAGTGTGCTCAAGCTCAAGATTTTTATCTATTAAAGCTACATTTGCTTCTCTAATAGAAGCAAATACTGCTATGCATGATTCTGAACAAAGCTTTGCTTTTGCCTCAGTATATACCTGAGATGAGGCATTCGATGATGACCCCTCAGCAGAATCAAGGGCCATCAGAGCAAGATTTCCAAAAGGTTGGTCACCACCATGTTGACCAGCACCTTAGAGTAGTTGTTCCTAACCAGATAGCTCTTCTGGTAGACTACTCCAGTCAACAACACTTGGGGTGAAAAAGCTATGTTGTTGAGGTTGTGTGTGATGATGAGATTGGGAAGATTGAGGCTCAGGAAGAGCATGAGGTGGTTGAGCCGAGGGTGCTTGAGCTTGACTAGGATGAGGCATGTAGTAACAGGGGTAAGGATATGGCATATGACCCTGTGCCATAAAATAAGCAGGTGGTGCCTGTGCTTGTGATGGATGGCCAGAACTGGAGGAAGGTTGCCCTCTGTGCTGTGAGCTATTGCTGGGAAAAGTCACAAAGGTGCAGAGGAGTTAGATCCAGACGATCTACACTCTGTTGCAAAGTGTCCAAGCCTTTGGCACTTGTGACACCTCAACTTGCTCTTGTCAAAACCAACTTTGGTTTTGCCAGAGAGTCCAGGGAATTTCCTACCAGTTCTCTTGTAGAACTTTTGAGAGCGGATATTTATCATTGCCATTTGGTTCAAAATATCCATCTCTTCCAGATCATCATCTGGAATGCCCTTCAAGTCCTCCATCAGAAAACACAAGTTGTCACCACCACCTCCTGAACTACTAACACCAACAAAAGCTTGTTCTGAGTTGGTAGAGAAATCAATATGCTCATCATAAGAACTTTCTGATGAAGCATATTCTGACTCATGACTTATCAAGGCAGCATTACCTTGGACAAGGTCATCAGCGAGCTTGCCAGAAGAGGACAACTTCCTCTTTTGCTCTATCTCTCTCTCAAAAGTGACCAGTTTCCCATGAAGTTGGGTGAGAGATAGAGTTTCCAGATTAGCACTGGAGCGTAGGACAATGGTATATGTGTCCCATCTCTCAGGCAGTGACCTGAGGAACCTGTTGTTCATCTGGCTGTTGGAGTACTCTTGTTTGACCATCTTCAGCTCAGAGATCAAACAAGAGAACCGCTCAAACTGCTGGGTCAGAGTCTCACCCTTTCTATATGAGAATGTCTCATATTGTTGGGCGAGGATTTCCCTATTGTTTGCTAAGACCGAATCAGTTCCTCCAAATTGTTCCTTTAGAGCAACCCATAGGTCATGAGCAGACTCATGATGCAAGAGCCCTGAATAAATCTCATTAGGAATAGCCATGGCTAAAATTCCATGGGCTCTAGCATCAATTTCGAACAGCTTTAGATCTTCGTCTGAATATTGTTCAGGTTTCTTCGCAACCTGTTCATTAGATTCAGGGATGCTCACCATAGGCTTGTATGGTCCATGCACCACTGACTTCCAACAACCAGCACTGTTGACAGCCAAGTGGTGAAGCATACATCTTTGCCATATGTTATACTCGTTCCTAACAAGCATCGGAGGCTTGGTTGAGGAACCAGTATTATGAGGATCATTAGTTGGTGTCGTCATCTCAGGTTTTAGTCAAAAACAAGTTTAAACAAGACAAACGTGACTCAAAACCACCAGAGGACCTCAAGATTTTGGCCAGAAACAGCAGAAACTCACTCTCTATGGCTAATTCATGCAAATTGCTAATTCAATCAAACAGAGAGATCAAAATAGCAGTTTCAAATGATCAATAGTGAAATCGATCAATGATTAACCTGCTCTGATACCATTTGACAGGATCTCAGCCTCTCATTTGATCAATCAGATTGGTTTGCAGCGGATTTAGCATGTTAATTAGCAATTATAGCAAGAACATAAAAGATATTGCAAGTAAAAGCACAAACATAGAGAGAGAAAAGAGTTATGCGAAAAATTAATTGTTCTATTGCTCAACACGTTTCGGCAATTAAAACAGCATGGTTCACCATCCTTTTATAGGTGGCAAAAGGATGGTGGTGATGTCCTTTCTCTGACATCAACCGATTATTAAAATTACAACTGACGGAACATAAAACTACTGAAGATGTCAACAGCTGACATCTTCTTACAAAAGTGTTCCTATCTTTTACAAGTACTGAAAAAGTAAACTACTGAAAATCCTACAACGACTGAAGAACAAACTCTTCAGTCGTTTATAACTACTGATACTATAACAGCTGAAGAACAAGCTCTTCAGCTGTTGTACAACTACTGAAACAAAATAAACTACTAAAAGGGAAAAACCATCACAACTGAAGAAGACTTCTTCAGCTGTTGTGACAAACTCTGAGTCTTCAGCACTTGTTCTTCAGACTTGGCTTCAGATGATGTAACAGCTGATGACTTCAGTAGATGTCATCAGCTGTTGTCTTCAGTCTTTGTCTTCAGACTCTGTGCTTAGTAGAAGGTCTTCAGTTCTTCAGTTCTTCAGCTTTTGATTCTTCAGTACTTGTCTTCAGTACTTGAAGTCTTCAGTACTTGTATGATCAGTACTTCAGACTTCAGTACTTGTCTTCAGTACTTTAGAGTCTTCAGCTGTTGTTCTTCAGTTCTTTGATATTCATACTTTGATCTTCAGACTTTGTCAGAACAGCTGATGGGAGTCTTCAGCAGTTGTTGCAATGGCATGTGGGACTTAGAGGTTTTCCTGACCTTGGCTCATTAGTTCTTTTGGTCCAACAAAGGATATGTTTCTAATATACGGATCTGAGAAAGAGGAACTCGTTGTAAAGGGTTACATGGATGCGAGTTTCCAAACTGATCGAGATGATCCTTGATCACAATCGGGGTATGTCTCCAATATGAATAAGGTAACATTGTCCACTACAAAATACGAATACATAGCCGCCTCATTAGCTACTTTGGAAGCTGCATGAATAAAAGGTTTATCGCCGATCTAAGGGTGGTCTCTACCATTAAAGACCCCTTAGAAATCTTTTGTGATAACGAGGGCGTGATTGCTCAAATCAAGGAACCCCGTGCACATCAAAAGATTAGGCACAATGAGCGGAGATTTAACTACATAAGGGATGAAGTTGAAAAGGGAAAGATTATATTCGCAAAGTTCACTTTGATCAAAAGATTGCGGATCCACTCACGAAGCTCCTCGAAAGGTCAAAGCATGAAAGTCATACTTGTGCCTTAGGACTTCGATATTCTATTGATTGGGCTTGATCAAATTTTGTATTTGAATATGTGGAACTCTTTATTATTTGAGTAAAATTATTTGGTTATAATGTTTCAATTAATGTTCCAATTTAGCATGTTTAATCCATGAGTAAATTATTTACTCTAAATGTCCGTAGTCGTTCATACTTATGGGAACAAGTGTGAGGGTAAGATTATTATGAACTTGGATTGGTTGATATTCATAAGGATGAATATAGAGCAATGAGTTGCTACCAAGGTTCATAGATATTTGTGGGATACAAATATTGGACCAACCCATCTCAAATTTTACTACATGGAATCTTATTGATTGATCATAAGTAAATTTGAGTAAAGGCGAATATCATTTGGTATCCTCCGACCTGAGATACATATTGGGTTTTGATATTCACCAAGTATTATACCTTGACCTAATTCTTCACTGTCCTGAAATAGTGGACAGTACATAAGGGTATGTTCAGGTATAACATGAGGTGTTTGTGAGAAACGTATGTAGTCAAGATGGAATTTGTTCCTCCTATTCGTTGAGAGTTAGATGTCTAAGGCCTGATTAAGTTAAATCAACAAGGAATGATCATTATGTGTCCTTGGATTTAACATGACATCTGTAACAAAAGGATAGATGATTGATTCACCTAAATCATTTCAAGTAGGGTACTTGAATGGGATGATGTTATTGAATGTCCATAAGTCATGCGTATTAAGGGTAGTAAACCATTGTTAGGCGGTATTTACTGCTTGCATCAATCTTCTATGAATCTTGGGCAAGTGGGAGATTGTAGGATTCTATGTGCCCAAGACACTTAGAATATTGACGTGGTTAGTACGTTATGATCCAAGTCGGATTATACCCAATAAAAAGCTTAGCAAACACAAATTAATATTTAATTGATGATATGATCATGCAATTAAATATTTACACCAAATTTAGAAAATGGGTTTTCTAAATAAGTTGCATATGAGGTGGAACAATTTATTAGGATATTTTGTTCAATGATATTATTTGAAGTGTTATTTAAATTAGTTGTATAACACCAAATAATAATGAGAGTATACTACTTATACAATTAAATGGTTAATTGCATAAACTAGTTACAAGACTAGACAATATATGTGTGTGTTAGTATTTGACATTTATAAAATATAACCACCTATTTTATAAATCTCAAATATTAATCAAAGAGGATAAAACCACTTCAATTCAGCCCTCTTGGCCGTCCCTTCCATGCATGTGGTTTGTGCTTTTTATTCTCTTGATTAGAACACACACATGCATGTGTGTTTCCACTAACTCAATATTCCCTTGAAGCACACACACATGCATGTCTTGTCCCCTCCACTAACTAGTAAAAGAGATGCTCTCCATTATATCAACACAACACATGCAACTAACAAAATAATCAGCTCTCTCTTCTCTCCCTCTAGAACCCACGGTTTTAACAAGCTGAAAAGAGGGTTTTCAGCAAGAATCAAGAGGGTTTTGGAGCTGTTCTTGGTGTATTCTACCTAACAAGAAGGTTTGTTTGCAATGAGGCTTGGGGCATACAAGCTTGAGGACTTCTACTCTTGAAGTCTTGGCCTTTTTCAGCATTATTCCAACTTCTTTTGGTCGACTTTTGCTACTGCAGTAAGGTAGTTTCACAGCTCAATGAAGCTGTGATTTTATGTAGTTTTACAGATGCTCATAGCTTGCTAATTCACATAAATGATCCTTTGTTCTTTGGGTTGTTTTATACATCAATATGGTCATCTAATGAACATATTTTTTCAGCTTATAAACATGGTTATAATGCTTTACTTCCGCTGCGTTTTCAGAAAGTTTAAGAGGTTAAACTATGATTTTATGTTTTAACAAACCCAACAAGTTCGAATATCCAAATACAAAATTTGATCAAGTCCAATCACTAGAATATCGAAGTCCTAAGGCACAAGTATGGCTTTCATGCTTTGTCCTATCTAGGAGCTTCGTGAATGGATCCGCAATGTTTGATCGGTATGAACTTTACGAATACATATCTTCGCCTTTTCAACTTCATCCCTTATGTAGTTGAATCTCCGTTCAATGTGCCGAGTCTTTTGATGAGCACGAGGTTCCTTGATTTTAGCAATTGCACCCTCATTGTCACAAAAGATCTCTAGGGGTCTTGAATGGTAGCAACAACCCCTAGTGTTGATACATGTGTCCCTAGATTCTGAGCTGGATGTAATATCTTTTAATGTCTTGCTTGTATGTAATTGAACGTTTATTAATGAAATACATTTAGCTGTTTATGTTATCATGTTTATATATTTCATTAATGGGTTGTGTAATGATTAATTATATAGGTTTGTGGTTGTTTGAATTGATATGAATAATGTTGTAATGATTAACACATTCAAACTTAACATGATGAAGTTATCATGCGAATGGGCCATGCCAATGGACCATACGCATGAATAACTTCATGCGAATGGCTCAGTCACACGACTGAACCATGAGACTGGATCAGTCGGAAGACTGAAGCATGAGATTGAACCAGTCGTACGATTGAAGTCTCAGTCGTGCGTATGGATCAACCGCATAGCTCAATCGCACGACTGAACCATGCGAATGGTTCAGTCGTCCGAATGAGAAACCCTTACCTATAAATACCACCTAGTTCGTGGAAAAATGTAACACTTCGAATATTCATAACCCTAGTCGACCCAGAGCGCCCTGTTCGTCAATTCCAAGTTCATAGAACGTCTGAGATATTCCTAGTCCATTCTTAATGTTTTCTAATCGTTAGGATTGATCCTGATTACGTTCTCCTTGATTGGATCGCCAATCAAATAGGATTCCGCACTATTTGATCCGGTATAACAAAGAATCAGTTAGTACTCCGTACGTACATGGTCCTAACACCTAGATCAGCAATGAACTTCCTAATCCACGCAGCTTCTTGAGCTGCCAATGAAGCGGCGATGTATTCTGATTCTGTTGTAGATAGTGCCACTACGTCTTGCTTTGAGCTCTTCCAAGAGACTGCTCCTCCATTCATAATGAAGACATATCCCGACTGTGATCGAGAATCATCTCGATCAGTTTGGAAACTCACATCCATGTAACCCTTAACAACGAGCTCCTCCTCACCAGATCCATATATTAAGAACATATCCTTAGTGTTTCTAAGGTATTTCAAAATACTCTTAACAGCCATCCAATGACTATTACCAGGATTCTGTTGATATCTTCTTGTCATGCTTAGAGCACATGACACGTCCGGCCTAGTACATATCATTGCATACATGATGGATCCTATAGCAGATGCATATGGGACTCCATTCATTCTTTCTTGTTCAACCTTTAAACTAGGGCATTGAGATGAGCTCAATAAAGTCCCCTTTTTAATAGGTACCAAACCTTTCTTAAATTCTCCGTCTTGAACCTTTTCAAGATCTTTTCAATGTATGCACTTTGGTTTAAACCTATTAACCGCCTTGATCTATCCCTGTAGATCTTTATTCCCAAAATATAGGTGACCTCACCAAGATCCTTAATGGAAAAACAGCTTCCAAGCCAGGTTTTTACACCTTCCAAGGTTGGAATGTCGTTTCCAATTAGTAGAATGTCATCGACATATAATACAAGGAAAGTAATAATGCTCCCACTAGCTTTCTTATATACACAAGCTTCATCAGCGTTCTTGATGAAGCCAAATTTCTTTACTTCATCATCAAAACGGTGATTCTAACTTCTTGACGCTTGTTTCAATCCATAGATTGATTTCTTTAACTTGCATACCTTGTTAGGATGTTTTGGATCGACAAAACCTTCAGGTTGTTTCATATGGACATCTTCCTCAAGATATCCATTAAAGAAAGCGGTTTTGACATCTATTTGCCAAATCTCATAGTCATAATATGCTGCTATGGCAAACAATATCCTAATGGGACTTTAGCATTGCCACAGGCGAGAAAGTTTCATCATAATCAACCCCTTGAGTTTGAGTGAAACCTTTCGCTACAAGTCTAGCTTTATAAGTATCCAAGTTTCCATGCATATCGGTTTTCTTCTTGAAAACTCACTTACTTCCAACTATCTTGGGCTTAAGAGGTGGTGTAACCAATTCCCAAACTTGGTTATCATACATGGATTGCATCTCAAACTTCATGGCTTCTTGCCATTTGTCAAAATCAGGTTTTGACATTGCATCATGGTATGTGGTTGGTTCATCCGAATCTACCACATAGCATCCATCCATGAAAAATCCATATCTCTCAAGAGGAAAACTAATTCTACCAGATTTATGAACATTTATGTATCTTGATCATCCATATGATCATTCTCAACATCCTCATGTTGATTGCTAATATCAACCAATTGTGTATCGTCTTGTGAATCTTGAACCTCTTCAAGTTCCACTGCTCTTCCAATAGTTTCTTTTGAAAGAAACTTAGTTTCCAAGAACTCTGCCTTTCGAGCAATAAACACTTTCTTCTCTGTCGGATCATAGAAATAATATCCAATACAATCTCTAGGATATCCAATGAAGATACACTTTGTGGATCGAGCTTCCAGTTTGTTTTAAGTGTATTGCTTAGGATAAGCATCACACCCCCAAACTTTTAAATATGATAATGATGGAACACTTCCATGCCATACTTCAAAAGGTGTCCTTTCCACTTTCTTGTTTGGGGCCATATTTAAAATACGGGCCGCGGAGAGCAACGCGAAACCCCAAAATTATAGAGGTAGTGTACTTCTAGCCATCATAGATCAAATCATATCCAATAGAGTCTGATTCCTCCTCTCAGACACACCATTATGTTATGGTGTTCCAGGTGGAGTAAGTTGTGAGACAATCCCACAACTTCTAAGATACTCTTGAAATTCACTACTTAGGTAATCACCTCCTCTATCTGTACGAAGAATCTTGACCGTTTTGTTGAGTTGATTTTCTACTTCATTCTTGAAGATTTTGATCATTTCAAAAGATTCATTTTTGTGTCTTAACAAGTACACATACCCATAATGACTATAGTCATCGGTAAAGGTAATGAAATATCTTTCACCATTCCTAGTTATTGGTTTAAAAGGTCCACATTCATCCGAATGTATGATCCCTAATAAATCCTTTGCCCTTTCATTAGTCCCACTAAAAGGGGCCTTTGTTATTTTACCTTGTAAACAAGACTCGCATACATCAAATGAATCATTTTCATTAGTTTTCAAAAGACCATTCTTTTGAAGTTTTTACATTCGATTCTTTTTATGTGACCAAGGCGACAATGCCAAAAATAGGAATCACTCAAATCTGATTTGAGCCTTTTGGTGGTTGCTTGGTACATTGAGCTATCATATGTGGTGCTATCATGAACCAATTCATATATACCATTACAAGGTATAGCCTTAAAATAAAACATATGATTTAAAGAAACATGAATATCATTGTCAACAAACTTGAAATCATAATCATATTGTCTCAAACGGGAAACAGAAATAATGTTCCTAGTCAAACTAGGAGCATATAATACATTCTTTAAAATGACTTCCAAACCACTTGGAAGCTTCAAAATGTAGTCTCCTTGGGCTTCCACGTGAACCTTTGCACCATTGCCAATGAAGAGACTTATTTCCCCTTTTGCATAATGCTCACTTCTTTTGAACCACGGCAACAAATTGCAAATATGAGTTCCACATCCGGTATCTAATACCCATGTGTTAAAAGAAATAACATTTAGCTCAACATGTATCATAAAGATTGTACCTGAGGTTTGCCCCACGTCCCTCTTCGATCTCAACGCTTTGAGATAGACCGGACAATTACGTTTCCAATGGCCTACCTCACCACACTCAAAACACGGGTCATCTTGTGCAACCTTTTGCTTCTTTTCTTTCGGTTTGGGCGGTTCCACTTTTGCTTTACCCTTACCCTTCCCTTTGACGTGCCCCTTCCCTTTGGCAACATTTGCCCTAGGGTCGGGGAGGTGCCTCTTCTACAACCACCTTCATTGATCGTAAGGACCGGTAGAACCTTTCTACCCATGCCCGCCTCGACCGTTTTGAGCATTGAATGAAGCTCACCAATGCTCTTGTCCCATCCATTCATGTTATAGTTCATAACAAAGATATCGAACTTCTTGGATAGAAAGTTGAGGATCAAATCCGTTGCCAACTCATTGGACACACGATAGTTAAGCCTTTAGAGGCGATCGATGTGGCTCTTCATCTTAAGAATGTAAGATGACACCGATTGGGTCTCGTCCATCCGACATGCATGGAGTGCTCGAACCTTTCGAAGCGCTCCACCCTTGATTGTTATTGGAACATTTCCTTCAACTGGGTGATCATGTAATAGGCATTGTGGTTCTCAGAGTCCTTTGCAAATCGGGAATCATACTCGCTAGCATGAGACATGAGACTTGCACAGAGTCTTCGGTGTACTTGACCCACTCGACAAAGGCCTCAACGTCATTTTCATCGGGTGATCGGGAATGGGATCGTCTAACACATAGGACTTCTTTTCTTGCTTGAGAACGATTCTCAAGTTTCGGTACCAATCCATGAAGTTCCCATGGTTTAGACGTTCCTTTTCAAGGATTGTTCTTAGTGATAGGTTATGGACGGTCGGGATTGCGTTGTTGTTATTAGCCATCTACAATTTTACAAAGTTCAATTTTTAGTAGTTTTAATATCAATGTATTTGATTATTAATACCTTTTTGTCTCATAGACAATTAATAGTCAAAATTTAGAATCCAACGTTACATTTAAATATCGGTTAGGTTACCTTTATCCCTTTATTTAAATTAACAAGGTAGTCAACGTTGACAATTGTAACCTATTATAATTTCTAGTGTATGGGATCGGTTAAACTTCTTTATTTTGTTTGGCATGTTTATCCCATCAACATCCTTTGTACGTCATGCTTCGGTGATCCTAATGCATGATTTCCAAATTAAGTCGTCCTACTTAGACACACATGTGAATTTGCTAATATAAGTTGTTAGGTGACCTTTATCCCATAAATATGGCAAACCCACCTCAAACTCATAAGTTCCCTCTAATGTGGTTAGGTGACCTTTATCCCACATCAAGTTCTCAAATGATTCGAGTGTTGTATAAGAAGATGGTGTTTGACTTATTTTAAAGGGATTGTGTTTTACAAAATTCTAGTTTGGAAAACAATTTTCATACCTTGTATTTGCATGCATTCAAATGCATGGTAGTTTGTTTGAAAACTTATTTCAAAGTTCCTTTTAATAACCCATTTAATTATGAAATTATAACCTTTGGTAAAATCCATTTTATTTCTTATTGATTTCTAAGGAACCAATTTTATGCGAGTTGTTGATTTCTTGTTGTTAACTATCCAATTCCACAATAAGATAATATGAACATAAATCAACCATACATGCATAATAAAACAACCACAAGTTCATAACCATAGCCAATGGATTTGGCAACACTTGTTGGCCAAAACAAGTGTGCCAAAAGGGTCTATTATAAAGCACAAACATGACACAAGGCATTGAGATGGTGTGCTCCCACTTGATCCCGCATCCTAATGCATCAAGTGTCCATTTTGTGTTGTCATTATTTTCCTTTATTGGGATTTGTTTTGGGCTCCAACTTCAGCTCCTAGCTTCCTTGGGCCTCCATGCTTTGGGCTTTGGTTATTGGGCTTAAACCAATCTTGGGCTATGAGGCCTATTTGGGCCTAAAATGGCCCAAACCAAAAACCCAAGTCTTGTTGAACATCTTTTACAAAATATATCTAATACATTTTTACTAGTAAAAGAAATAAAACTAATCTACTTATTATTACAAACCAACATAAATAATAAATAGATTACAAACCCAAATAAATAATATTACAACCTAATTTTAATGATCAAACAATATCACAACACAAAATGCATCCAAACATACATCCAAACACAAGGTATTGGCTAGGTTATGAACATTCAAATACACATCCAAATATGCAAGCATTTCTAGTTAAAATGGTTCCCTTTTGAACCCAAAATTTTCGGCCAAGGTTAAACAAACCGAAAATTTTTGGGTTTTGTCCAAACAAAAAAACAATCTATCAATGTTACTTGATTTTTAAAGATTACCACATGCATGTAAAGTATAATCTTTTAAAAAAAACCAAAGGGTAACCATTTCAGCCCTAAAAGTCTCGGCCATATGGTGTTACACACCACAAAACCCTGAAATTGTATAATCTATACATGTATGCATTCGTATAAGTGGCTCTTGATGCCATTGTAGGGATTTAACAAGTTTATCAAAGTCCATATAAGCTTGTTTATATGAAAAATGCAGCGGATTATGAGTTTTAAAACTTGTTGATATGTTGATTATTAAACTCATGTAAGGCCCCATTCCCGGGCACCTCACAGTTGGTCGTTCATTGCACATCAAACATATAGTTTACCTTTACTAAGTAAAATATGCAGCGGAATTGATAAAAAGGGGTCATTCTCATTTCATCATAAAAGCTTTTACAATGCATTACATCGTGATTTAATTACAAAATACAGGCCTTCCTTACAATGCCTAACTTTTACTATGATTGTTGCTGAAGCATATGAAACCAAGGATTTCTTAAGTAATCCCGTTTATGTGAATCCTCAACAATCATAGGGTCATATACAGTGACCTCTAGTATAAAAACATAAAATTTTTCATCATAAAGAAGATTCCTTAAGTAGTCCGTACATCGGAACCCTAAGGAATCTTGCACTTGCATGCAACATAATGTGTCGCGTGCTTTATGTGCCCACAACACATTGCGTGGCAGCATTATCAAAAGGAGAATGCCATCCCAAAAGAGCTGAGTAGCCGCCTCGTGCCATCCCCCGCAACACTACCTGCCAACTGGAAACACTAAAAAGGTCAGCGTTGCTGAGTGAGTTGTAGTTTATAATAAACATACTTCGTTTTCATTAAAACCGTTCTTTTCTTTACACGTGATCATACATCATACGTACATGTAGATAAGATCTTATTATCTTTTTCATTCATTCGTTCATTCTTAATATATCATTATCTTTCACTCTTATCTAGATCCTGTCAGGCTTTACCCACTTCATGGCACGCAGCCATGATTACTGTGGTCGAATGACAAAGATCTCTTTACGTTTATTCGTTATACATTCATTCATGAACATTCATCATACACACACAGATAATATTTATTATTATCTGCATCATTCGTTCGTTACATCTTTATCATTCAGTTCTCATATGGATCCTGTCAGGCTTTACCCACTTCATAGCACCCGGCTATGATTACTGTGGTCGAATGACAAGGATCCCGTTTCATTCTTACTAGCACATTGAATTCTGATGTACCAATACCATATGCTATACCCGATCAGTCTTAGCTACTGGGCCGTGAATCAATAGAGCGTATACCACAGTAGCCTTAGCTACTGGGCCGTGAATCTAAGCGTATGCCACAGTACTAGTAGGTAAGCGGTAGAGGTACCATGACCATGGCCAATCACAAAGAAGGACCAATCGACTTATTCAATGCTTGCAAGACTTAATTCTTTCGTTCGTTAATGCATGTATTCATCATCGTTTTACCCATTCATTCGTTCATTAATACATGCATTCATCGTCATGCTCCTCTTTCTTTATCTTTCACTTTACGTTACCTAATACTTCATTCATTCATTGTCATAATACATGAGTCGTGAAAGATATACATACATCATCATAAGGAACACACACATATATCAATCGTACATCATCATACATGGCATCATACATACATAGCCTACATCAACAGTCATCTACAGGCACTTACAGAAACGTCCACGTAAGGACTTACTCCCGCATTTATCCCGAAAGCAGGGACTTGGACTATGCATCTCCTCGAGTGCAACAGCTCTAATGTCCCTCCTAAACTTTGGAGACTCATACTAACACATCATACAAAAACATACAGGCCACAATCATACCTTAAGCATACTACTCGTGATTATACCTCAAATAGGTCAAACATACATAATTCCATAAAAGGTTTATATGTGTTCCAGCCCCAAAATCGTTTAAAAAAAGTAAATGAGAGGTCCTAGAAACTCACTAGTGCTTGACAAGCAGCTTCTCAATCAAGCTTAAGATGAGGGTCACACACATGCCTGCAGATATGTTAACACTCAAAAGAGTTAATTTCTGCCTAAATTCACTAATAGTTTCGCCATAGCGAAAGTGTAGTTTCGCTAGGCGAATCAGCAGTCTCGCTGCTAATTTCACTGGGCAACATTCTGTCAGTTTCGCTGAACAGATTCGCTGCCTTGAGCGCCCAACTTTCGTTGGGATTCCCTAGTTTCGCAATGTCTAAGGGTTAATCTAGGCACCGGCGAAGTTATCATAGAAACTATAGTTTCGCCCAGGCGAAAGTGAAAGTGTAGTTTCGCTACAGCGAAACTATAGTTTCGCTGAAACTGCTAATTTCGCTGCATAGTTTCGCTGGACGAGTACTTAAATTCGCAGACGACGCTGACGAATCAGCTCATTTTAACCCAAAAATCCAATCTTTTCCACCCAACCCTTGGGTTATCATCAAGGAAGCTATATCTAAGCTTATTACATGTTTTCTTATCCAAAATCATGCGTTTTTGGGCGATTGTGTCACTTTTAAAACCCCCAAAACCTAAATCCGGGTTTTTCACCAAATGGAGCAATTATACTACGTTTCTTACCTTGATTCTTATTGTTTGGGAGTCCTTGAACACCAACCTTCGATCTTTGACCAACCGAGCCTCGATCCGACACTTTCTCTCTCTACACTTCTCTCTCTACACTTTCTCTCTCTACAATTCTCTCTAGAATGGGCGTGAGTGAAAATGAGAGTTGCTCAGCTGATCCATCTATATATATATATATCCGGCGTTCCCGCGACCCCAAACTCGTTAAACTCGTGACCCGAAGGGTTAACTTGGTTTAACACCCACAATCACCCCATTTTTATAAATGGTCCCATCTAAGCCCATAATTATTATTTGACCTGCTTGGAAATCTTCCGGGTGTTACAAGTCCACCCCTTATATAGGTTTCGTCCCCGAAACCTATTATTCCTCAAACAGATGTGGGTAATGTTGTCTCATCTCCTCTTCAGTCTCCCACGTAGACTCGGAACCCTTCCTGTGCCTCCACTGTACACGCACAAGAGGAACCACTTTATTTCTTAACTTCTTTTCCTTACGATCAATGATTGCCACTGGTTGCTCTACGTAATGAGCCATTCGTCTACTTCAATATCCTCAGTGGAACAATCATGTCTTCGTCAGCTAAGAACTTTCTCAGATGAGATACATGGAATGTGGGATGAATTCACTTAACTCATCTGGTAGTTCAAGTCGATAGGATACCTCTCCTACTCGTGCGATGATTCGGAAAGGTCCTATATACTAAGGCTTAGCTTGCTCGTTTTCTGAATGGATAATGCCTTTCCAGGGCGAGACCTTCAACATGACTCGGTCACCAACCTTGAACTCTATCAGCCTTCGCCTTTTGTCAGCATACGACTTTGCCTATCTTTCGCCACCTTCATGAAGGCTTTGATCTTTCTAACTTCTCAGTCGTTGCTTCAACCACTTCGACCCTCCTAGTTCCTTCTGCCCAATGTCTCCCCAACATACAGGCGTCCTACATTTCCTACCGTACAGCATCTTGTAAGGTGGCATGCCAATGCTGGCATGATAACTGTTATTGTACGAGAATTCTGCTAACGGTAAGTGATCATCCCAACTTCCTCTAAAATCGATCACGCACGCCCGAAGCATGTCTTCGAGTGTCTGGATCGTCCTCTCAGACTGACCGTCCGTTTGAGGGTGATATGCTGTACTGATGTGTAGCCTCGTCGCCATGCATCATGAAATCTCTTCCAAAACTTGGAGGTAAACGGGTGTCAAGATCAGACACAATAGACACTGGCACACACATGACGGGCTACGATTTCCTTGATGAAAAGATCCGCCAATCTTTTAGATGAATACATCTCCCGGATCGTAGGAAGTGAGCTCTCTTCGTTAATCAGTCGACGATCACCCATATAGCATCATACCCTTTCGGGGTACGCGGTAACTTCGTGATGAAATCCATGGTGATGTGCTCCCACTTCACTCTGGTATATCCAACGGTTGGATCTTCCCATAGGGTTTCTGGTGTTCTGCCTTTACTTGTAAACAAGTCAGGCACTTAACTCACATACTCCACCACATCACGCTTCATACCCGGCCACCAATATCCTTCTTCATGTCTTGGTACATCTTGGTAGCACCGGGGTGAATGGAATATCGAGTCTTATGGGCCTCATCCATGATCTTTCCACGTAGATCCCCATACCGAGGAATCCACATTCGCCCAAATCGGATCTAACACCAAGAGTGTTCTCACCCAGTTCTGTAACTAGACCTCTCATTCTTTCGGAGTTAAGACGATCTTCTTTCAAAGCCGTCTTGGAACTCCTTAACCTGTGTCATCACATCAGAGGTCATAATTAGATGATAAGCCTTCACCCGAATCGGCTCGGGCCTTTCCTTTCGGCTAAGGGCATCCGCCACCACGTTGGCCTTGCCCGGATGGTAGTGGATCTCACAATCATAGTCTTTTATCAGCTCTAACCATCGCCTTTGCCTCATGTTTAGATCTTTCTGCTCGAAGAAGTACTTCAAGCTTTGTGGTCGGTAAAGATGGTGCACTTCGTCCCATAGAGATAGTGCCTCCAAATCTTCAATGCAAAGACCACGGCTGCTAGCTCCAAGTCATGAGTGGGGTAGTTAACCTCATGAAGTTTCAGCTATTGGGATGCATAGGCTATTACCTTCCCCCTTTGCATTAATACGCACCCAACCCCAAGTAGGAAGCATCGGAATAAACCACCAAGTCTTCGCTTCCATCGGGTAATGCCAAACCAGGAGCTTGGGTCAACCTCATCTTCAATTCTTCAAACGCCTTCTCTTGAGCTTGACCCCATACAAACTTCACATCTTCCGGGTCAACTTGGTCAGTGGAGAAGCAATCTTGGAGAAGTCTTGAATGAATCTTCTGTAGTAGCCCGCCAAACCCAAGAAACTACGGATCTCGGATGACGTCTTTGGAGACTTCCATTGCATTACTGCTTCCACCTTTGCCGGATCGACCATAATCCCCTCAGGATTAACACGTGACCCAAGAACTGAACTTCACGCAACCAAAATGCGCACTTGGAGAACTTGGCGTACAATTTCTCCCTCCTCAGCGTTTCTAGTACTTCTCGAATGTGACTGGCATGCTCCGTTTCGCTCCTTGAATAAATCAGGATGTTGTCAATAAATACGATCACTGATTTATCCAACATTGGCCGACACACTCGGTTCATCAAATCCATAAAAAGCTGGCGCATTGCTCAAACCAAGGACATGACAAGGAACTCGTAGTGACCGTAGCACGTATGAAAAGCTGTTTTAGGGATGTCTTGTTCCTTCACTTTCAGCTGATGATAACCCGATCGAAGATCTATTCATGAAAACCAACTGGCGCCTTGAAGCTGATCGAACAGATCATCGATTCTCGGCAAGGGGTATCTGTTCTTCACCGTCAGCTTATTCAGCTCGCGGTAGTCGATGCACATCCTCATACTACCATCCTTCTTCTTTACGAACAGAACCGGAGCACCTCAAGGTGAGATACTCGGCCTAATGAACCCCTTATCTAGCAGTTCTTGCAACTGCTCCATCAATTCTTTCATTTCCGTCGAGCCAAGCGATACGGTGCTTTGGCGACAGGTTGAGCACCCGGTATCAGGTCGATCTGGAACTCAATCTCTCGGTCAGGTGGCAATCCCGTTAAGTCTTCCGGGAACACTTCTGGAAAATCACGCACAACCGGAACATCAGATAGTTGTGGCATTGGGGTTTCCACATCTTTCACATAACATAAGTAGGCGCTGCACCCATGCCTCATACATTTTCCCGCCACAGCCATAGAGATCACCTTTGGAATCGTAGTAAACCCGATCACCGTAAACTGTCAATGGACTCCCGTCAGCCGCCGTCAGTCTAATCATCTTCTTTCGGTACACGATATTCGCTTCGTAGGTTCCTAACCAATCCATCCCTAATACTACATCAAATCCTCCTAGGGGCATCACGTGTAACTTGGCAGCAAACCTATGTCCTTCTAATTCTATGGCACAATCCTCTATCACATCCGTAATCCTAGTGGACTTACCAATAGCAGTTTCTACTTCAAGGACTCATCAAGGATTTACTTCTAACAGGCAGTTTAGCACAGAAAGTAGTAGAAATAAAACTCCTACTGGCTCCCGAGTCAAATAATACAGGCTAAAGTTTGGTTTATCAGGAACGTACCGGACACAATGTCAGGGTCCGTCCTAGCCTCCTCTTGTGTCATCGTGAATGCCCTGGCCTTTGCCCTCGGTTCTTCTCCTCCCGTCTTCTTCACCCCTGAGCCCTCAGCCCTCGGCTTCTTGAAGTCTCTGCTCATATGACCACTTTCCCCACAGTTAAAACATTTGCCTGCCCGTAAATCCTTGGCCATATGCCCTGTCTTTCACATTTAAAGCAGATATTTGATCCCCACTTGCACTCCCCAGAGTGCTCTCTTCCACATTGGCCACACTTCCTCATCCCAGCTCCAGACATGACCACACGGCGGTCATCCCCCCTTGCCTTCTTGTTACTCGTCGAGGTATCACCTCGACCAAACCTCTTCCCCTGCCAGTTTCTCTCACCACCTCCCTTCTTACTGCCCTCAGCCATCACCACCACCACAACCCGCTCATCATATAGCCTCCCTGCCAAATCCACTGCCGACCTGAAGGTGCTCGGTCGAGCAGTAATCAAATTCCTGCGGATGTCAGCTGGCAGCCCCTGAATATACCGGTTGATCTTTCGAGACACCGGCATCACCTGATCCGGCACCATTCTCGCCATCTCATTGATTTGGTGGGGTACTATTGGTGTGTCATCGTCCCCGCCTCCAACGGCAGGAACTCTCTCTCGACTTTATCCATTTCCCGACGAGGACTGACTCCTCAATCACCACCCTTTTCAACTCGGACCACTTCATCCTTCCGATGGCCCTGCTACCTCGGCCTGGACTATGTTGTCCCACCAGCATAAGGCCGACCCCGTGAAAGAGTGGGTAGCAAACTTCACCTTCTTGTCCTCCTGGCAATCACTAATATCGAGGACAACTTCCATTTCCCTCACCCATTGGTGAGCATCAGCCGCAGTGCCAGAACCGTCAAAAGTAGGGGCTTGCACCTCATGAATGCCCCGTAATTACAACCCCGTGTTGTCTCCCGTACCGGCTCCTCCTCCTCTTCCTCTTCATTATCAGATAGAACCGTTTCTGGCTCTTGTTGCTCCTGTCTTCTTGAGGACCTGTTCCTCTCTTTTCTTTCACCTTCCCTGACAGCCTTAATTACCTCGGTCACCACAGACGGTAAGATCGTCTGCATGACCTGATGTACCTCCTCACCTCTGCCTCTTTTACCAAGGCTCTTAAGTTAGCGCTCTCATCTACCCCCTCCTGAAGAGGAGTATCGGGTTCTTCATGAACCACTTTCTCCACCCTAGGTCTTCCTCTTGTGGCTCGTGGTTCAGCACCACGTCCGCCACCCCGCCTCCACCCCGGGAAGCTTTGGAAGATCTACCACCAGCCATTTTCTACCTCACACTGAAAGGTTCAAATACTAACGCGGTCATTTAAGGAAATAGCTCTGTTTATGTCAAATATAGTAAGTCCCTAATTACAGTGGCCAGTTGTGATTAGCCACTTACTTTACTCTTCGCACCCTGAGCATCACCCATCCTGACTACACTAGCATCTAAATCTAACAGCACACGTATACCACATACATACACGTAATACCAGTTAATCTTTAAGAAAATACCTGATGGCACGCAGCTACTCAGATGGCATTCCCTTCCTTTCTGTCCCATATTCAGTTTAAGTTTAGGTTTATTTGAAAATTTTACCCATTTCACTTAAACTTTGGCTCTGATACCAACTTGTAAGGCCCCGTTCCCGAGCACCTCACAGTTGGTCGTTCATTGCACATCAAACATATTGTTTACCTTTACTAAGTAAAATAATGCAGCGGAATTGATAAAAAGTGGTCATTCTCATTTCATCATAAAAGCTTTTACAATGCATTATATCGTGATTTAATTACAAAATACAGGCCTTCCTTACAATGCCTAACTTTTACTATGATTGTTGCTGAAGCATATGAAACCAAGGATTTCTTAAGTAATCCCGTTTATGTGAGTCCTCAACATCATAGGGTCATATACAGTGACCTCTAGTATAAAAACATAAAATTTTTCATCATAAAGAAGATTCCTTAAGTAGTCCCGTACATCGGAACCCTAAGGAATCTTGCACTTGCATGCAACATAATGTGTCGCGTGCTTTATGTGCCCACAACACATTGCGTGGCAACATTATCAAAAGGAGAATGCCATCCCAAAAGAGCTGAGTAGCCGCCTCGTGCCATCCCCAGCAACACTACTTGCCAACTGGAAACACATAAAAAGGTCAGCGTTGCTGAGTGAGTTCTAGTTTTTAATAAACATACTTCGTTTTCATTAAAACCGTTCTTTTCTTTACACGTGATCATACATCATACGTACATGTAGATAATATCTTTATTATCTTTTTCATTCATTCGTTCATTCTTAATACATCATTATCTTTCACTTCTTATCTAGATCCTGTCAGGCTTTACCCACTTCATGGCACGCAGCCATGATTACTGTGGTCGAATGACAAAGATCTCGTTACTTTTATTCGTTATACATTTCATTCATGAACAATCATCATACACACACACAGACAATATTTATTATTATCTGCATCATTCGTTCGTTACATCTTTATCATTCAGTTCTCATAGGATCCTGTCAGGCTTTACCCACTTCATAGCACTCGGCTACGATTACTATGGTTGAATGACAAGGATCCCGTTTCATTCTTACTCGCACACTGAATTCTGATGTACCAATACCATATGCTATACCCCGATCAGTCTTATCTACTGGGCCATGAATCAATAGAGCGTATGCCACAGTAGCCTTAGCTACTGGGCCGTGAATCTAAGTGTATGCCACAGTACTAGTAGGTAAGCGGTAGAGGTACCATGACCATGGCCAATCACAAAGAAGGACCAATCGACTCATCCAATGTTTGCAAGACTTAATTCGTTCGTTCGTTAATGCGTGTATTCATCATCATTTTACCCATTCATTCGTTCATTAATACATGCATTCATCGTCATGTTCCTCTTCTTTATCTTTCACTTTACGTTACGTAATACTTCATTCATTCATTGTCATAATACATGAGTCGTGAAAGATATACATACATCATCATAAGGAACACACACATATATCAATCATACATCATCATACATGGCATCATACATACATAGCCTACATCAACAGTCATCTACAGGCACTTACAGAAACGTCCACGTAAGGACTTACTCCCGTATTATCCCGAAAGCCGGGACTTGACTATGCATCTCCTCGGGTGCAACAGCTCTAATTGTCCCTCCTAAACCTTGGAGACTCATACTAACACATCATACAAAACATACAGGCCACAATCGTACCTTAAGCATACTACTCGTGATTATACCTCAAATAGGTCAAACATACATAATTCCATAAACAGGTTTATATGTGTTCCAGCCCCAAAATCGTTTAAAACAAGTAAATGAGGGGTCCTAGAAACTCACCTGTGCTTGACAAGCAGCTTCTCAATCAAGGTTTAAAGATGAGGGTCACACTACACTGCTTGTAGATATGTTAACACTCAAAAGAGTTAATTTCTGCCTAAATTCGCTAATAGTTTCGCCCATAGTTTAGCCATAGCGAAAATGTAGTTTCGCTAGGCATATCAGCAGTCTCGCTGCTAATTTCGCTGGCCAACATTCTGTCAGTTTTGCTGAACAGATTCGCTGCCTTGAGCACCCAACTTTCGTTGGAATTCTCTAGTTTTGCAATGTCTAAGGGTTAATCTGGGCACCGGTGAAGTTATCATAGAAACTATAGTTTCGCCCAGGCGAAAGTGTAGTTTCGCTACAGCGAAACTGTAGTTTCGCTGAAACTGCTATTTCGCTGCATAGTTTCGCTGGACGGTACTTGGGAGTCTTGATTCTCTATTGTTTGGGAGTCCTTGAACACCAACCTTCAATCTTTGACCAACCAAGCCTCGATCCGACACTTTCTCTCTCTACACTTTCTCTCTCTACACTTTCTCTCTCTACACTTTCTCTCTCTAGAACTGGGCGTTGAGTGAAAATGAGAGTTGCTCAGCTGATCCATCTATATGTATATATCCGGCGTTCCCGAGACCCCAAACTCGTTAAACTCGTGACCCGAAGGGTTAACTTGGTTTAACACCCACAATCACCCTATTTTTATAAATGGTCCCATGTAAGTCCATAATTATTATTTGACCTGCTTGGAAAATCTTCCGGTTGTTACAACTCATTTAATAAGCAAAATCCAAACCATGGATCCATATATGAAATGCATACAAAAAAGACAACCATAGTATGTTTAGAAGACAACCTTTCAAGCTGCTAGAAACCGGTTTATGGAGGTGCTAAAGATGAACTTTGTGGCTGAATCTTCAAGCAAGAAGACCTCAAGAAGGTGATACCCCAAGCTACCAACAAAACTCCCTTTGATGCTAGGATTTCACAACACTAATTTCAGCTTTTAAACACTTTAAAACTGAAAAATTCCAGCTCCTTTTTCCCTTGGTTGCTGCCGAGGACAAGAGGAAGAGAGAAGAGAAATAATGCTTATGAGACTTGAGTGTTTCAGTGTATTTGCATGTGGATTACTTGTTGGTGTAAAAAGCTTCCTTAAATCAATTAGATGGTCTCCTTTTCAGCCCTCTAGGGCCGAGACATTGGCTGCCACCAATGGGTGGTGTGCCTTTTGTTTTTCCATCCAATCTATTTAATTAAACCCCAAAATTAAATTTATAACACTTACATTTTATTTTGTGCACTCAACTAACTCTAACATGACAATAATTAAAACCTAGTTTAATTAATTTGTAACACCTTACATGCCATGTTATTGTTTTATTTTATAAATATTAATTAACCATTAAATAACAATTATAAAGTAATCTCTCAAAATAAATAAACCCATGTTATTTATTAATTTCTTAAGTGCATCTAATTTAGAAAACCATTTTTCTAAATTTTTGGTGTTGTTATTTATTTAACTGATCAAATCAATAAATAAATATTGCTGGTGTTTGTCTAGCCTGTTATTGGGTATGACCCGACTTGGATCATATCACACTAGCCACATCAATTTAATATGTATCTTGGCAGATTGAATCCTACAATGAAAGATAACAACGATGAAAAGTAAAACGTAATAAACGAACGAATGGCTTGAAAGCAAATGAAAGGAGGTGCACGACCATGTTGTCGTTAGCTCAACTGTGATGCGGGTTAGCTACCCCAAAGGATGCACACACGGTTAATCTTTGAGATTAACAAGGCCCTTTGGTATGCCCTAGGTGACTGGATCAGCTTCATGCATAATGTTCGTGGTTTAATTACCACATGTCCAGCATCAACTTCGTGCACATTGTTCGGGGTAGGACCAAACGGTTTGTAAGACGAGAGAGATGACTTGCGCTAGGTGACTGGATCAGCTTCGTGCACAATGTTCGTGGTTTAATTACCACAGGTCCAACATCAGCTTCATGCACAATGTTCGGGGTATTGTTCATCAATCCATATGAATGTAAAAGAATGACGTAACGTACTAAATAAGAAAGAAAGTAAGTAAACAAGTATGAATGTAAATGAATGATAATGAGTACGTTACGAAAGAATGTGAATGAAAATAAGAGAATGTTAACGAAAAGCATGAAATGAAAACATGCTATGAATATGATGAAGAATGATGAATGTTAATGAAAGTAAAAGTAATATCCTATATCTATACCTAAGATGCATGACCACGTATGAAAGTAAAGAGAGGTTATATTTAAAGTAAAGTATTTTATTTACAAAACTAGAATTCACTCAGCAACGCTGACTTTTATGTGTTTTCCAGTTGGCAGGTAATAGTTGCTGAGGATGGCGCAGGGCAGCTACTTGGCGTTTTTGGGATGACATCCATTAGTATAATAATGACATTTTTGTGATGTAACACAATTATAGTATATTGAAATTGTTAAACGTATTATATTACTTTGCAAAAGTTGTCATTTAAATTATACGAAATGGTTTTAATTAATTTCTGCTGCAATGTTTTAAATAATTGTATGTTTTATGTGCGATGAATGACCAACTGTGAGGTGCCCGGGAACGGGGCTCACAAAATGTGTATGTGTGTAGCAACCTAAACACCCCAGGTAATGATGACTTATGAATCTATTTTACTCACATCAGTTCCTCCTTTGTTTTGCTAAGCAAAGACCTGGAGAAACAAGCATATAGTGCTGATGTCATGATCCATCAAGATTCCCAATGAGGAACATCTAGCTTGGATGAATCAAACAAATAAAAATCATTCAAAATGAATGAAACAAAAGAATGCTTAGAATCACCTTCCAAAGTGAAGTTAAAAGAATCCCGATGGGGATCAAACTGATAAAGGATCTGTTGGGCCAAAAGAACCAATGAGCCAAGATCAGGAAAACCTCTAAGTCCCACATGCCACTACAACAACAGGTGAAGACTCTCATCAGCTATTGTGTTCTCTTGCCGGAAGGTCAGAGAGGAACTGAGGACTCTCATCAGCTATTAGTTCTCTTGCTTGAATGTCAAGCTCGAGAGCATCTTAGTGCCAGCTCTCTGCTGAGATGATGAAGTCTGAAGAACAAATTCTGAAGATCAAAGAACTGAAGAATATCAGCTGAGGATATCAAAAGGCTGAAGATCCAAAGAACTGAAGATCTTCCGAAGCACAAATTCTGAACAAAAGAACTGAAGATCATCAGCTGAAGATATCAAAAGGCTGAAGATCCAAAGAACTGAAGATCTTCCGAAGCACAAAGTCTGAAGACAAAGACTGAAGACAACAACTGATGATATCTACTGAGATCATCAGTTGTTACATCTTCCGAAGCTGTTCTATCTTCCGAAGCAAAGTCTGAAGAAAAAGACTGAAGACAACAACTGATGATATCACTGAAGTCATCAGTTGTTACATCTTCCGAAGTAACATCTTCCGAAGTAACATCTTCCGAAGCCAAGTCTGAAGACCAAGTACTGAAGACAGAGTTTGTCTCAACAACTGAAGAAGTCCTCTTCAGTTGTTATGGTGGTTTTTACCTTTTCCGAAGTTTATTTTGTGTCAGTAGTTGTACAACAGCTGAAGAGAATATTTCTCAGCTGTTATAGTTTCAGTAGTTTACTTTTGTCAGTACTTAGGACTTTTGTAAGAGATGTCAGTTGTTGACATCTTCAGTAGTTTTATGTTTTGTCAGTTGTAATTTGAATATTCAGTGATGTCAGAAAAAGGACATCATGCCATCCTTTTGCCGCCTATAAAAGGATGGGCAACCATACTGTTTTAATTGCCGAAACGTGCGAACCAATAGAACATTTATTGTTTTGCAGAAACTCTTCTCTCTATGTTCATGCTTTAATTTGAAATATCTTTTATGTTCTTGCGTAATTGCTAATTAATGAGCTAAATCCGCTGCAAACATAATCTAATTGATCAACGAGAGAGGCTGAGATCCTGACAAATGGTATCAGAGCGGGTTAATCATTGATCGATTTCAACATTGATCATTTGAAACTGCTCTTTTGATCTCTCAGTTTGATCGAATTAGCAATTTGCAGAGTTAGTCATAGAGAGTAAGTTTCTGCAGTTTCCGGCCAAAATCTTGAGATCTTTCGGTGGTTTTGAGTTACGTTTGTCGTGTTTAAACTTGTTTTTGACCAAAACCTGAGATGACAACACCAACCAATGATCCTCACAATACTGGTTCCTCAACCAAGCCTCCGATGCTGGTTAGGAACGAGTATAACATATGGCAAAGACGTATGCTGCATCACTTGGCTGTCAACAGTGCTGGTTGTTGGAAGTCAGTGGTGCATGGGCCATACAAGCCTATGGTGAACGTCCCGGAGTCTAATGAACAGGTTGCCAAGAAACCTGAACAATATTCGGACGAAGATCTAAAGCTGTTCGAAATTGATGCCAGAGCCCATGGAATTTTAGCCATGGCCATTCCAAACGAGATATATTCAGGGCTCTTGCATCATGAGTCTGCTCATGACCTATGGGTTGCTCTAAAGGAACAATTTGGAGGAACTGACTCGGTCTTAGCAACAATAGGGAAATCCTTGCCCAACAATATGAGACTTTCTCATATAGAAAGGGTGAGACTCTGACCCAGCAGTATGAACGGTTCTCTTGTTTAATCTCTGAGCTAAAGATGGTTAAACAAGAGTACTCCAAAAGCCAGATGAACAACAGGTTCCTCAGGTCATTACCTGAGAGATGGGACACATATACCATTGTCCTACGCTCTAGTGCTGACCTTGACACTCTATCTCTCACCCAACTTCATGGGAAGCTACTCACTTTTGAGAGAGAAGTAGAGCAAAAGAGGAAGTTGTCATCTTCTGGCAAACTTGCTGATGACTTTGTCCAAGGTAATACTGCCTTGATAAGCCATGAGTCAGAATATGCTTCATCTGAAAGTTCTTATGATGAGCATATCGATTTCTCCACCAACTCAGGACAAGCTTTTGTTGGTGTTAGTAGTTCAGGAGGTGGTGGTGACAACTTGTGCTTTCTGATGGAGGATTTGAAGGGCATTCCAGATGATGATCTGGAAGAGATGGATATTTTGAACCAAATGGCTATGATAAATATCCGATCTCAGAAGTTCTACAAAAGAACTGGTAGGAAATTCCCAGGACTCTCTGGCAGAACCAAAGTTGGTTTTGACAAGAGCAAGTTGAGGTGTCACAAGTGCCAAAGGCTTGGACACTTTGCAAGAGAGTGTAGATCATCTGGATCTAACTCATCTGCACCCTTTGTGACTTTTCCCAGCAATAGCTCACAGCACAAAGGGCAACCTTCCTACAGTTCTCCCCATCCATCTCAAGCACAAGCACCACCTGCTTATTTTGTGCCACAGGGTCAAATGCCTTATTCTTACCCCTGTTACTACATGCCTCAGCCTGGTCAAACTCAAGCACCCTCGGCTCAACCACCTCATGCTCTTCCAGAGCCTCATTCTTCCCAATCTCATCACACACACAACAACAACTCACAACAAAGCTTTTTCACCCCAACTGCTGTTGACTGGAGTAGTCTACCAGAAGAGCTATCTGGTCAGGAACCACTACTCCAAGGTGCTGGTCAACATGGTGGTGACCAACCTTTTGGAAATCTTGCTCTGATGGCCCTTGATTCTGCTGAAGGGTCATCATCCAATGCCTCATCTCAGGTATCCACTGAGGCAAAAGCCAAGCTTTGTTCAGAGTCATGCATAGCAGCATTTGCTTCTATTAGAGAAGCAAATGTAGCTTTAATAAATAAAAATCTTGAGCTTGAGCACACTATTTCCAAAAGAAAAGCTGATTTTGAGGTTGTTCTAAAAGATAAAATGATGAGATTTACAAGCTTAACTGCCAAATCAAAGATGCTAAAGCTAGGGAAGATGTACTTCTTGAGAAGTACAAAGATCTCAAGGAAACTCTTGCTTCCACCCAAGTTGAGTGTGATCGATGGGTGCAATCATGCAAGGGTTTTGAAATGCTTCTTAGCAAGCAAACAGCTTCCAATGTGAAGTTTGGATTGGTTATAATCACACTGCTCCTCCCACAGACTTCATTTCAAGAGCAGAAGTTGAATCTGATGGGGAGAGCAATAACCAATCCTTCTCATCATGTGACTTACTATCCTCTGAATCAGCATCATCAGAGATAGACTATCACATGACCAAAAGGCTGATCAACTCAGGAGTTGTCACTAGAAGTACTGAAGGTACTGGAGAGCAAGTGACAACCCTGAAGTTCATACCTCAAATACTGTTAGCACTAAAGAGAAGAAAACTAACAGTAGGAAAGGTTTGAAGACAGCTAAAGAGGATACCAGGAAAGCAGGCACTAGGAAGAAAACTGCTAGTACTGATGACAAACAGCTGAAGAACAAGTCTTCAGCAGTTAAATCCTCTTCAGCTGATGATCAGCATAAGATGAAGAAAAGGCATGTGAGATATGTGGCTTATTCAATCATCTTACTGATGATTGCTGGTACAAAAGGGGTTCCAAACTCAAGCAGAAGGAGAAAATTCTGAGAGCATCAATAAAATGAAGAGTGAGTTTGAAACCAAGTTTGTACTGGCAACATCCAAGTCTGAAATCCCTAAGCCCAAAGCTAAATCTAAGGTAGGATTTCTCAGACAACAGCTGAGGTTGCTCAGAAAAAGATGGTACAACATAGGAACTCATCATCAGTAAACTCCAATGTGTCTGAAGAGCTGAAGGCTCTATCACAAAACCAGACACGGTTGGTGATGATGGTTCAGCAACTAGTGGAAGAGTCAACCACTTAGATGCTCCTATGTTGAAACCACAGAAAAGGAAGTCCAAGCCAAAAGCTTCCTCTTCTGTACCATCTTCTTCACCTCAAGCTGTCACACATAACACACCTGTTAGTGCTACATCTGTAGCTGAGATCAGACCCAAGGCCAAGCAGGTTTGGGTCTCCAAGACTAACTAACACATGGTTGTGTTTGCAGGGTTCTTCAACATGCCAAAGAAGCATCTGGTATGTAGACAGTGGAGGATCCATGCACTGACGGGAAGCAGCTCCCTTCTTAATAACTACTCTCAAGGAAAGAAGGGATTTGTTTCTTTTGGCAATGATGCAAAGGGTTACATCGTCGGAAAAGGCTTTGTTTCCAACGGGGAAATAAGGTTTGATGATGTTAACCATGTGGAGAATCTCAAGTACAACCTCTTGAGTGTCAGTCAAATGTGTGACAAAGGCCATGTTGCCTCTTTTCACAAGCCAGAACTGTAGGATTCTGTCATCCAAAGTTCTGAGTTTGATTGGCAAGATTGGATGAACACACTCTCCTGAAGGCCAACAGGACAGGAAGAGTGTATGCCTTAGATCTTTCCAAAAAGATGGATCTAAAAGGCCATCCTTGCCTATTCTCCAAGGCATCTCCTCAAGAGTCTACACTATGGCATAGAAGGCTGGGTCATGTTAATTTCAAGAACATGAATCAGCTTATAAGCCATGGTTTAGTAAGAGGATTGCCTCTGAAGGAGTTCAAGTGTGAAGATGACTGCACTGCTTGCTTGAAAGGAAAACAACACAAAGTTTCATTCCCTTCAATAGAAGAACCTAAGTCCACTGCCTGCTTACAACTTCTGCACATGGATCTCTTTGGTCCTGTCAGAGTAATGAGCATGGCAAAGAAGAAATACTGCCTGGTAATTGTGGATGATTACTCCAGGTTTGTATGGACTTTCTTCTTGCACTCCAAGGATGAAGCAGCAAAGACAATAATGAACTTTGTGTTACAAGTAGAAAAGCAGTATTCCCTACAGGTCAAGTGTGTGAGGAGTGACAATGGAACAGAATTTAGAAACCACACACTTGATGACTTCTACCTGTCCAAGGGAATTAGAAGGCAGTTTAGCATTCCTAGAACTCCTGAACAGAATGGAGTGGTGGAGAGAAAGAACAGACCCTCATTGAAGCAGCAAGGTCAATGTTGGCTGACTCTGGATTGCCACTGACCTTTTGGGCTGAAGCTGTCAATACAGCTTGCTATGTACAGAATAGAGCCTTAGTAAATAAGAGGTTGATGAAGACTCCCTATGAAGTTCTTCATCATTTGGCTCCTCTTATTTCATTCTTTAGAGCCTTTGGGTGTCCTTGTTTTCATTCTCAACACTAGCAACCCACTCCATAAGTTTGCTAGTAAGGTGGATGCAGGGTACTTTGTTGGTTATTCATCAACTTGCAAAGCATACAGAGTCTTCAACTGTAGAACCAAAGGGGTTGAAGAAACTTTGCATGTTAAGTTCAATGAATCTCCAAAGGACAAGATTCCACAAAACCCTGTGGAGCTGTTTGATCTGGACATACTGCAATATGTTCCTTATCAACCTCCATCTGTTGAGCCTGTCAACAGATCTCCACCTGGTGGTACTGAAGATGATGAAGTCAGTAATCACCTCTTCAGGTTCAGTGACAACCTGCCTAATCCCACTGAACCTGATGCTCCTGTAGCCTCAGTAGCTCCATCCACTACAAATGCTGATGAGATTTCTGCTTGCTCTACTTCATTTGAGCTGCCATCCTCTACATGGTTTCAGAATCTCCATCACCATCTGTTGCTGCTGATGGGTCTACAAACACTTGCACAGATATCATAGTTTATCAAGAGCTCAAGAATCACCCCACTTCACAAATCATTGGTGATATTCATGCTGGAGTTTCAACCAGGAATCAATTGTCCAACTTTTGTTCTATGCTCTCTTCATCAGTCAGCAAGAACCAAAGAACTATCATATTGCTTTAAGAGACAATGGATGGGTGGAAGCTATGCAGCTTGAGCTACTTCAATTCAAGAAACAGCAAGTGTGGGAGCTTGTTCCATTACCCAAAGGTAAGTGTGCTATAGGCACCAAGTGGGTATTCAGGAACAAAACAGATGAGAAGGGCCAAATTGTCAAGAACAAGGCCAGACTGGTTGTTCAAGGTTTTGCACAGGAGGAAGGCATCGATTATGATGAGACCTTTGCACCTGTGGCCAGACTAGAAGCAATTAGACTGTTCTTAGCTTATGCTGCCTTTCACAGTCTCAAGGTTTATCAAATGGATGTCAAAAGTGCCTTCCTATATGGAAAAATCAAAGAAGAGGTTTATGTGTGTCAACCACCAGGCTTTGAGGACAATAAACATCCTGATTGGGTGTACAAGCTTGATAAGGCTCTTTATGGGCTGAAGCAAGCACCTAGAGCCTGGTATGAGACACTCTCAACCTTTCTTCTAGAGAACAAGTTCACTAGAGGCACCATTGATAAAACCTTATTCATCAAGACTGTGGGACAACATAAGCTCCTTGTTCAGATCTATGTTGATGATATCATCTTTGCATCCTCTGATCCAAAGTTGTGTGATGAATTTACAAAGCTTATGAAGCTGAGATTTGAAATGAGTGCTATGGGAGAATTACAGTACTTTCTGGGCTTGCAAATCAAACAACTGGATGATGGAATCTTCATCCATCAGTCCAAGTATACCAAAGAGTTGCTGAATAAGTTTGATTTACAATCCTGTAAGCCCTGTTCTACTCCCATGAGCAGTATCACACAACTAGATGTTGATCAGAAAGGTAAAGCGGTTGATGAAACCCTTTACAGATGTATGATTGGGTCCTTGATGTACCTTACAGCTCTAGACCAGACATTATGTTTTCAACATGTGCTTGTGCTAGATTTCAGGCTGCACCTAAAGAATCCCATTTGATTGCAGTCAAAAGGATCTTTAGATATCTGCAAGGTACCCAATCACTAGGACTTTGGTATTCAGCTGGGCATTCATGCAAATTAGTTTTCTCTGATAGTGACTATGCAGGATGCAAAGTCACTAGAAAATCCACTTCTGGTGGTTGCCAATTCCTAGGCAATTGTTTAGTTTCTTGGCAGAGTAAGAAACAACATCCATTGCTACATCCACTGCTGAAGCTGAGTATATTGCTGCTGCAAGCTGTACTTCTCAAATACTCTGGCTTCAGAACCAACTTCTGGATTATGGCATTACTGAGACTAAGACTCCATTATTAATGGATAGTGCTTCAGCTCTTTGTATTGTTAAGAATCCAGTCCAGCACTCTAGGACCAAACATATTGAAATCAGACATCATTTTATTAGGGATTGCTATGAGAAAGGTCTGATTGATCCTAAGTTTGTGCCTAGTGCTGATGAGCTTGCAGACATTTTTACTAAGCCTTTAGATAGTGCCACATTCCAAAATTTGGTACTAAGGCTTGGTATGCTGCAGCTTGAATGATTTGACCTATGCTGGTACTCTTAGTTCACAACTACTGAAGAGCAAAGGTCAAATATAAGTACTGTGAGTAATTTAGTCTTCAGCTATTTCACAACTACTGAAGACTAAATAACTCAAAGTACTGATGTACTTAATTTATTGAAACAACTGATGTAGTGAGGTGGATTACAACTACTGATGTATGATTTTCAATAAATAAGTACTGAAGAACAATTTTGGTCACAAGTACTGATGTGTAATCTTAGCCGGAAGTACTGCAAAATTTGTTCACCAGCTCGGAAGACTATTTCATCAGCACTTGTGAACATCTGTTCCCAAGAGCTGAAGGCATATTCCCAAGAGCTGAAGGGTCAATGAAACATCTGAAAGTCAGCCAAAGAGCTGATGAGTAAATGTGGAGGCTAGTATGAAACAACTGATTTGACGGAAACAGCTGATGAGTAATTTCTCATCAGCTGATACAAACAACAGCTGATGTTTCATACACAAACAACTGAAGGACAAAACCATGTCTTCAGTAGTTCACAACTACTGATCTCAGTAGTTCACAACTACTGAAGGCTAACACCAAGTCTTCAGTTGTTACAACGTCTGAAGAAGACTACTAGGTTATCAGTAGTTCATAACTACTGAAGATAGTAATTCTTCCGACGTTTGAACTTCCGAAGGACAAAACCAAGGTCTCAGTAGTTTCAACTACTGAAGACTAATACCAAGTCCTCGGAAGTTACAAACACTGAAGGTTAAACCACGTCATCAGGTGTATAACAATGATGACTAACACCAAAACCTTTAGTAGTTTTCTCTAACCCTTTAGCCTACCCTATAAATATCTTACTTTCAGAGCATTTACTTCACTTGCCCTAATCTTACCAAATCCTCTGAAATTCCACACACCACCATTAATGGCGTCCTTGCACATAAAGCCTAGACACAACTGTGTCGCATATCTCACTAAATCGCCATTATGGCCCAATTTCACAATGCCGTCGATCTCATGCACGACTTCCATACAAAACGGCATTTCTCATCAACCCCACCATATACACCGACTCCTTGACGGAGTTTTGGACAAATGTGACCGTCCACACTGAGAGCATGATGGCGAGGTCTCTCTCCGGTCCTCCGTCAACGGCAAACCGGTGGTGATCACTCCAGCTACTCTACGCCAAACCCTAGAGCTGGATGATGCCACTCACCCAACCTCCTATCCCAAAGGTACCCTTGATCTCTCCTTCACATCTCATGACTATCAGGGTAACCTATCAGCTTCTACCTTGTTGAAGAAACATTTCCCTGACTCTCAACGATTGATCTTCCACATGGTAAATGTTTGTCTGGCTCCCAAAACCTCCTCGTGGGACCAGATGTCAACAAGTGGTGCAACAGGTATTGTATTCTATCCTTGAGAAACAACCACTAAATTTTACTGATATTTTATTTTTGGAACTCAAGGACATGGCCACAAAATCTTTTTCTAACCGTTGGAACTTGTATCCACGGTTCATAATGGCCATGATCGAATACCAGCTTCAGGCTGAGGGACTAGTTGGCACTGGGGTCCCTGCCATGGCTGTTCAAGCTGAGGTATACTCCAGGCACAACACTGACCCCACACTCAAACAGCTGGCCGGCTGCGAAAACCCACGCAGCTGGAACCCACAGCCTCCACCTCCAAATCCAAAGTCCCCACCAAGCCAAAAGCCAAAAAGAAGCCCACAAGGCTACTCAGGGAGATGAGTCCCCTGAGGATGCCCCTGCCACACAAAGGCAGGATGTGCCGGCTGGTTCGATTCTCCCAGCAGGTACCACGACTCCACCCACCACAACCGCACAGGCTTCCTCTCAACAGGAGCCTGATGTAACCAATTTTGGGGCAACCACATTACTGGGGTCTTCTCACTTGAGAAGACTGCCATTGAAGAGCACAGTCCTCCCCATGTGCATACTGCTTCTAGCCCACATACAGAGGAGACCGCCCCACTAAGCCCAACACTGGTAATAGCCAAGTGCTGACTGATCTGAGCACTCCACCCCCTCTCCCCAGAACCTATTACAACTGGGGAGACTCCAACCGAAGAGGGGGTGGGCACAAGTGCTGATCAGAGCCCACAGCACAGAGAATCAGTTCACTCTCCAAGTGTGGCTAGGGAGAGAGAACATTCTGGTGAGGCTGCCACTTCCCCTGCATCAACATCTGAGCAGGGTGAAGCTGGTAACATCTTTAAGACCTCACCAGAGGCAATGGCCAATGATGGATCCAATCCGGAGGCCAGAAGTCCCCAGTACCAAGATCAAGGGCACATGTCATTACTGAGCCACACTCAGGACATGTTCATCCTGACAATGTCAGGAGGTCAGGTGATTCAGCTTATGCTGATGATGACCTGAGCTTCTTCTTTGATGTAGTTGCTCAAAACACTATCCTTGAGGATGAGATCAGCAGACTCAAAGAGCTGCTTGCTCAAATGACTCAGGATAGAAGTCCATCTGCCACCACTACCCAACAGATGGCACCTTCACCCGAAGGTCTCACAAACACTGAGCCAACCCCACAAACTCGGCCACCAGCCCCTGCTTCTGGCACTAGCTCTCAGGGTCAGACCCCCCTGAGCAGCTGGATGCTATCTTCCAGAAATCCCTACCTCTCATCACACCCATACTTCAAAATATAGTAATTCAGACCCTTGATGAGAGGCTTCCCACATACATCCAACCCTTGGTGGAGGTTGCTGTTTCTAAGGCGCTTGCTGATAGTCAAACCCCAACCAATGCACCCAAAAAGGGGGAGACATCAGTGCAAGCCAAGAGGAAGAGGGGTGAGGAAGAGGGAGAGGCAGAGAAAGAGGTGGTGGTTGAGAGGGAGTTGGTTGAGGAGACTGGGAAGGTGAGGGAGAAGGGGAAGAGGAAAGTGAGGGAGGAAGAGCAGATAGGAGTGGCTGAAATCCAAAAGGATTTCAGTTTCACTGATAAGAATAAGGGAAAGGGAAAGAAGGTGGCTGATCCTGATCTAGCAGCCCTTGTCAAGGAGGCTGATGCTGAACATACCCGTTCAATGCACAAAGTCATTGAACAGCTGTTCAGGCAAGGCTTTGACAAGGACACTGCCTTGCTAGATCAAGAGATCAGGAATATGGAGAAGAAGGAAATTGAGTACCGATGGACTACTCTTAGCCAAAAGGAAAGACAAAAACTTGAGGCTATGAGTAGGTTCACTTCGAAGTACCTGGGCAGACCAGTCCTTGATGTTAAGGCATGGACCAGGGACACTCTTGGCAATAACCACCAAGATCTGTTCACTGGTGATTTTACCAAGGGACTGGTCGCTGAGGCCCTATCTGAAGCCGGTGCTGGGAACAGGACACTGCTAGTCAAGCTGACTAAACCAGCCCTTATCTCTAGGCTGCTAGCAGTGCCTGCAACCATTCCCACACCAACCACCAAACCACAACCCACAAACCAACCCCTTCACCACCAAAACCCACAGCCAATGATCCACCCTTGATGAAGAAGAGAAGGGTGTTGAGGCTGCAAGAAGAAGAGGAGGATGAGGAGGATAGCTTGCCTATTTCAGCAGTTATACCTATACCCAAAGCCAAATCACAAACCATCACTCCCACCTCACAGCAGGACACTGTGAGGGCTAAGTTAGAAGAGGAGGAGCAGCAAAAGAAATATGATGAGGAAATGCTGAAAAGCATTGACAAATGTTATGCTGCTTCGACCTCTATAATAAATATGCAGAGAGAAGCTCTGAGGTTAGTCACCCTCCGACAAACCTTTCAATATAAAAGGAGAGGGTGAGAACTTGGCCTGACCCAAGGTGGCTCACAGGATAGTCAAGAAGGACATGCCTGTGAGATACAAAAGCCAACTAAAGAGAATCGTAGATGAAGAGGTCTCTGTGGCTATTGTAATAACACCCTGGGAAATTGTAGATGAATTCGAGAAAGCTTATAGAGCCGGCCAACCACCCTTTTCAATGCTAGATAATAGGGTGGTTAGGAAGGGTCTGGTCTATAAGAAGCTTGAGAATTTTCATCGAATGAGCTCACTTTGTTGTTAGAGGGTTTACACCCTGATGAGTTTGCATATAGGCAAATCACAACACTTGAGCTCAAAAATGGAAACAGGTCAAGTATCTCTCAGAGGTGTACGGTCGGGAGGGGTTATTCGAAGGTGAGCCTGAAGACATGTCCAAAGAAGAACAAATGATCTTTCTTCAGGCCTACACCCGAGAATCCTACCGGCTTGTACGTGGGGAGTAGATCTCATGGATGGGGTAACAGCTTTGTGTCCAATTCCCCAAGACAAAGCTCCCATCCATACTTAGCCAAACAAACACTTGAGACTACTCCTCTGGCCAGTGCTTATCTGGGTCAACTCCTAATCTGATCTAGGAGGAAATAGACCAATCTTTATGCCACCAATAAGTGGGACATCCAATAATTAGAGGTTTTGGCTGCATTGGTTCAGGGGGAGTTTGTTGGACCAAAAGAACCAATGAGCCAAGATCAGGAAAACCTCTAAGTCCCACATGCCACTACAACACACAGGTGAAGACTCTCATCAGCTATTGTGTTCTCTTACCGGAAGGTCAGAGAGGAACTGAGGACTCTCATCAGCTATTATGTTCTCTTGCTTGAATGTCAAGCTCGAGAGCATCTTAGTGCCAGCTCTCTGCTGAGATGATGAAGTCTGAAGAACAAAATTCTGAAGATCAAAGAACTGAAGAATATCAGCTGAGGATATCAAAAGGCTGAAGATCCAAAGAACTGAAGATCTTCCGAAGCATAAATTCTGAACAAAAGACTGAAGATCATCAGCTGAAGATATCAAAAGGCTGAAGATCCAAAGAACTGAAGATCTTCCGAAGCACAAAGTCTGAAGACAAAGACTGAAGACAACAACTGATGATATCTACTGAGATCATCAGTTGTTACATCTTCCGAAGCTGTTCTATCTTCCGAAGCAAAGTCTGAAGAAAAAGACTGAAGACAACAACTGATGATATCCACTGAAGTCATCAGTTGTTACATCTTCCGAAGTAACATCTTCCGAAGTAACATCTTCCGAAGCAAGTCTGAAGACCAAGTACTGAAGACAGAGTTTGTCTCAACAACTGAAGAAGTCCTCTTCAGTTGTTATGGTGGTTTTTACTTTTCCGAAGTTTATTTTGTGTCAGTAGTTGTACAACAGCTGAAGAGAATATTCCTCAGCTGTTATAGTTTCAGTAGTTTACTTTTGTCAGTACTTAGGAACTTTTGTAAGAGGATGTCAGTTGTTGACATCTTCAGTAGTTTTATGTTTTGTCAGTTGTAATTTGAATATTCAGTGATGTCAGAAAAGGACATCATGCCCATCCTTTTGCCGCCTATAAAAGGATGGGCAACCATACTGTTTTAATTGCCGAAACGTGCGAACCAATAGAACATTTATTGTTTTGCAGAAACTCTTCTCTCTATGTTCATGCTTTAATTTGAAATATCTTTTATGTTCTTGCGTTAATTGCTAATTAATGAGCTAAATCCGCTGCAAACATAATCTAATTGATCAACGAGAGAGGCTGAGATCCTGACAGGATCAAAACAAAAGAATCCCAATGAGGATCAAGCAAAATGAGATTTCATATTTAAGTACCTTTCAAGTAAGATGTTAAAAGTTCTACTACCATACATTGCATGCAGGTGGTTGACCTTGCCATGCTTTTGAGTGTGAGGTACACGTTGAATACCAAATCAACTCAAAACATGATAAGATCATTTGCACAGAATATTAACCAAGTATGAGTTTAAGAGGACAAACATACACTCAATCAATATGTTCATGACCATGTCTTTTACTAACAATTGCTTGCACTTGTGAAAGGTAAGATTGATATGATCCCAAGAAAGGTATAACTTAACTTCTTGTACAGTTAAGACAGCAAAAACCACAAAAGATCTCTAGTCAAAATTTTCAAATACTTAAAGTTTCTATCTATTATGGATATAAACTTTAGAGGGAGTAATTTAAAATTTTGTTCATTTTTGTATAGATTTTTCCTTTCTTAAAATTAGAAAACTCAAAAACATTTTTGCAAAATCAAAAACTGACTGTTGTTTTGGCAGAAGTTATACCATAGTATCTCAGTTCTTGTAGACATCTCTTATGCATAAAAGTCCAAGATCATCAACCATGGGAACTTGTATCACCTCTGATGTACAAGTCAATCCAAGCAAGAATTGATATCCCAAGAATCAGTCAAAACTTCATAAGAATCAAGCAACAGACTCATCATCATAAAGACAATAGACATTGCTTCATAAAGATAAAGCACTAAAGAAAAGTCAACCAAAACCAGCCATAGCATAAACATTAAGTTTAAAACTTAATGCGGTAAGAGTATTGGTTAATGCGGGTGAGGGTAACCAAAGCATTCAACCAATGCGGGTAATGGTTTTGTGTCATGAAACACAGTGAAAGTAACGCGGATAAGTTCACTCTATCGCATTAGTCTCACCACAACTGAAGTTTTCAAGTATAAAACTAATGCGGACAAATCTTGTTTATCCGTATTTGTTTTCTTCAGCTGCATTTCTCATGAATGGCTAAAATCAATGCTTAACATGGTTGTATAATTGTGTCATCAAAAATAAAATGTGCTCATACTCTTCTATCATTATGCACAAGTTCAAGAATGCGGACAAATTTTTGCTCTACCGGATTTGTTGAAAGTTGAAATTTGAAGAATTTGTTCTTCGCATTTGCAACAGTGAACAAATGCTGACAAGTGTTTGTTCTGCCGCATTTGCTACAGTGAACAAATGCTGAGAAATGTTTGTTCTTCCGCATTTGCAACAATACACAAATGCTGCAGAACATTTTCTTAACCGCATTTTCTATAGTGATTTTAAAACTTGACCGCATTTGTTTTAAAACTGTCAGATTTTGAGAAACACATTAAAGTGACTATATAAACCAAAAATCAAAAGGTCATTTTGTACTTTTCAAAATTGAGAGATTACAAAGTGCGACGAGCGCCATTAAAGTTACTGTTCATATTCATTGTCTTCTTCATCATCTAACCTGTGTTCTAAGTTCGATTTACCAAAATTTTCCATCTTTGATTCACTACAAAAGTATTATCGAGGAAATGTGAAAATCCCAAATGTTCATAGCCCTAACTGTCGAATATTCACCCGAACCATGACTTAGTACCTAGGTCAAGAAAGAATCATGCAAACTCAAACCAATGTTCATGAACCATTGACAATTTCAACTGAAAGACACCTGCTAATCATGAAGAAATTAACAGATAATGGATTTTCATAATTTCTGTTCATCCTATGAACAGGGCATGTCAAAATTAGAAATGTTGAAATCAAAATCAATTCCAATGGTTGAAATGAGTTAAATTGAGAAAGGATAATCAACACAATCATGAATAACTCATCAAAATGAAGATGCATCCCTAAATCGATTAGGTCAACTTCATATGAAACAGTACATATGACACTCAACTTTGACCAAGAAAAGTCAAACTGTGATAACTTAGTCTGATTTATGATAAACTTTCAGATATATCTTATCATTATTCTAATTCATATGCCTTGAATGTAGGTACAATGGCAAACCTCACATGGAGCAAGCTCCATAATGTCAGTGGTTATCTTGACCCTGATGTTACTGAGGCAGAAGGATTGAGAGATATGATAAGATTCATCTTGACTACAAGAGTGGCACATGCTATTACAGTTAGATTTCATTATCTATGAGAATTCATTAGATCATTTTTGGGAACGGCTGAAGTAGTAGAAGTTGATGGCATGAGGACCTTAACTTGAAGAATCAGATGACCACACTCTTGCCATTACTGGGGCAAACTGTGAGACAGTGTCTACAGTTTAAAGATGATGCTGATACTCCTTTGGATCTTGAGGATGATGAGATTACGACCTTCTTTGCCATATTGGTGATGAAGGTGGTTATGAAGGAAGCAAATAGTGAAAGGATTGGTAGATTTGTAATGGAGATATCTGATTCACATCTTCCAACATTGCTTATCTAAAAGGAAGACTGGATGGAATGATATCCCAGTGACTACATCCTTTGCCATATGTGCTCTATGTACTAACCATCTTTCAACATGTCTGCATACATCTTCAATGGATTGGTCTCTAATGTCTAAGAGGGTAAAAGACACATGTTCTTGATGTACCCCAGATTTATTCAGTGCTTCATCATGAAGCTTTCCTGATCTTGCACCTATAGGACAGTGATGGACATCCCTCACTACAATGCTAAGTCCTATCCGTACATCAAAAAGAGAGATCCAAGGAATTACTACAGTGGTGCATTTTTCCTCTGTTGCCATGATGTTGCAACAGATCAATCAAGGAGGGGTAAAGAACAAGAGGCTCCTACTGATGACCTGTTCATGAAGAAGAGCAAGCTGCCCCTAGTCAACAACATGTTGAGGAGCAAGCTGCTATGTCTGAGGAGAGACAGAGGTCAGTGTCACCACATGGTGATGTAGGTGGTGATCTTCACACTGGATCTTCTATTCATGAGCTGATATAGCCTCCCTATTCATGCCTTCACCATTACCATCACCCCAAAGATCACAATCCCATCTCAACAACCTCAACCTATCATCTCACCCCATACATCACCCATACACTTACCAATTCATCATCCTATTCCATCTCCCTCTCATCATTCACCTATCCCATCTTCCTCTGCTGCTGAACCTCAAGAGTTTGGTGATTCTGCCAGCTCTTTAGAGGAATCCTAATCATCATTGATGAGGAGGATCATCATACCAGGATGCCTGTGAGGCAAATTACATCCGGGGCTGCTCCATCAGAAAGTTATGCTGAATCAGGAGTAAACAAGCCTGATGAAAAAGATGAGATGACTCTGAGCTACTTCAGAAAGTTGCTAAAATGGAGAAACTCTAAGTAGAAGATTTGGTATTTTGCAAGACAGACTTCTAGAGTTGGATGAGAAAGAGAAGGAGTTGAGAGAGTGAAAGAAAAACATGAGATGGAGAAGAAAGAAAAAGATAAGGAGATTGAGAAACTGAAAGATGCTCTTCAACTCTCAAGGGATGAAGTCAGTGGTCACTTGGACACTTTGACTATCCATACCTAGCAATGGAAGAACAAGAAAGGTTGATTGAAGAACAATCTAGCACTATCCTTGACCTGAAAAACAGATAGAGGCTCTAAACAAGAGAGTCTCTGAGTTAGAACTGTTGGTCAGAATTAAACAAGAGGTAGAAAAGGATAAGGATGATGAGGGTGATAAGAGAGAAGAAGAAAGAAAAAGAGGAAATGATAAAGATGATAGTGACAAAGAGTCATAAGGGGAGAGTGATGATGACTCCCCTCCAACCAAAAAGATGAAGTTCTCAGATGTTGATAAAGAGGAGAAACAAGTGGTTTAAAGCATGATGAATCAAGTATGGAGATGTAGTCTACACCAGCAAACCAGAAGAAGTCCACACTGAAGAAACTGAATTCAGTTACATGAACAAAGCTATGGATAGGTTCTCTACTGAAGAGTATATCATTGATGATGACTTCTGGGATTCATAGTAACCAGAGTCCCACCACTGAACCTATAGTAGTGATACCTCAATCTCCAGTGCCAACTGAAAAGGAGTTGAGTATGCAACTGGTGCCTGCTATCTCACTGACTGATGAGCAAAAGGAGTTAATTAGAAAGCTCTGTGAACAGCAACAACAAGAAGAAGAATCAGCAGCTGCTGCAGTTCATATGCCTGAAAGGATAAATCTGAAGAACTGCCTAAAGAAGCTGAAATGGCTGAACCCTCTTCTGGTCCAAGTATGCAACATATACAAGAGAGGAAGTACTTAACTGAAAGGAAAAAGGGAAAAGGCTTATAAAAGAAGAAGAACCAGCCTTGAAAAAGCAAAAAGATGATCCTCGAAGCCTAGCAGCCATAGCTGAATTCTTAGAAGAACATGAGAAAGCTGAAGCCTTATTGAAAGAAGAAGGTTGAAGTTATTGATCTTGAAGGGAGAGATACCGGATGGCTATGTGGTTGATGAACCATAGTTAGCAGAAGCCCTATCAAAGAGAACCATGTGTGTATGAGATGGTAGAAAAGGCAAGTCTGATCTGACGATCTTTGGTGAAAGCTGTATTCCTCATTGACTATGGATATGATCCAGATGAGGTGTTTGGGATGACATATGAGGGCATGGTAGCAGAAGAAGAAAAGTTGAACAGCTGCTAGACCCTACTTTTTAAACTGAGTATGAAAAGACTCAATCTCCTAAAGCCTTAGAGGTCAAGACTACAAAAGCCAAACCAGCTGTAATTTCTCAACAAATGTATCCTGATCCCTACATGATAGACCAAGAGATGAAAGAATATCTGTCTGCTCAAGGATTTACAAGGAGGAAACTTGGTAATATGAGACTAATTCCCTAAGGGCTGCTATCCTTAGGTTGATAAATGAGAGGAAGGAAAGGCTGAAGAAATTAGAGGAGGAAATCACCAGAAAAAGCAAGAACAAGAGTATCAGCTCAAGACATGAGCCACCCCATGGAGATCATGACTCCTTGGCACGTATTCTACATAGATATCCTGAGTGGTTTGCTGAGCCTTCACAAATAGAGCTTCATGAAGGACTCACCACTGCAGAGAGATTAAAGGTGTGTCTACTCCCCAGGGCAAGACTGATTAGAAAATTATTGCTTGGAAGTATAAAAGTGACTGGAATATGTTCCTGGTGAAGAGGATATCTGGATTAGTCCAATTCTTCACAGAGTATTCTACTATGGTGAACTCTCTGGAGACCATGACTTGAAGGAACTAGCCAATCTGAGATTGATCAATCACAAGGCTATGTTCAGGGGATATGAATTTGAAGACATTCTAAGTATGTTCAAGAGAAATGACAACTTCAAATCTCTAAAGACTGTCTGCTTGAGGAAGGATAGAACATTTGTCAATCCCTTGAGAAGAAACAAAGAACACCAGCTAAAGAAGTGGTTTCCCTGAACTTAGGGTGAAACCCACTGAATCTTTAAAGAGGAAGATGGTAGCTGGAACACATACTTCTATACCAATCTCAAATATGTATTATGATGATAAAACTTAGAGTTGGTAATAGAAAGAAGGTGGGGAGGAAAGGAAGGAGCTGAAATTAGACTATTCAGTGGATATGAGGTGAGATTGCTTGAAGAATCATATATCCACTACATATATTCAAGGCACTTCAGGGAGATCAACAATAAGCTTGGTGAAGCTGATATGTACTTCTTTCAAAAGTGCAAAAAACTCCTAAAGATGGCCTATGATAGAATTATCAAGAAGAAAGAACAAAGGAGGAAGAGGAAGACTCCTTTGCAGTTTGGCAAAATTATGAAGCAAGAGGGTTGATGTGGATGGTGCTCTCCTAATTCACAGAGATGGATTGTCTACTGTATCTATCTGGGAGCCTGTCTCACTGAGAAAGATGCCCATTGATGCCATTAACAATATGAGCCAGATGAAGATCCATGTGTCGAACCAAGAAAAATTAGATGATGCAAGATAGTTCTCTAACAATGATCAAATCTATTGTGGATCCTTCATATACTGACCCGGCTCCAGTTTCATCTCCTCCTACTGCACAAGACCCACAGAATCCTCACAACCTCATCCACCCTCAAACCCTTGAAGTACATAGGTTGTATAATCCTTAGGGGGAGTATTGTTGGACCCTGAAAGGATCATACATGCCAATTCAAGTGGTGGATGGTTGTTCTGCTAGAAATCTCCCCAAGTCCAAGAACCAATGCGGATGAAGAAGAATCTGCATCAATAATAAAAAGACAAGTGTCGGCTATCCGCATTTGTTTATGCGGATGACCAAGAACAAATGCTAACTAGTATTTGTTCATCCGCATTAACAAATGCGGACAGCTGAACAAATACTGACAAGGGTTTTGTTCATCCGCATTAGCTAATGCGGATGCTTAGCAACAAATGCGTAAGTGTTTGTTCATCCGCATTTGTCAATGCTGATGACCAATACTAATGCGATTAAAGAAAACAAATGCTGATGAAGTCAACCCATCCGCATTAGTTAATGAGGATGACCAACTACAAATGCGCATGAAGACTTTGTACTTAGACTATTCTATAATAGTTGTAAGGGTAGTTTAGTCTTTTTGTATAGGCTCTAAGTCAGCCTATAAACAGAATAGAAACCTCGTATGTGAGGTAACTTTTGTAACTTTTGTAATTCAGAATAGACAATCAGAAGATACTTTGTTTCATCCTATGTTAGGTGTCTTGTTACTGTAGATTGCTCAAACCCTAGCATTTATTATAACAGTTCATCTAATTAATACAAAAGTGCATTTATGAGTATTTCGTGTATTCAATGTTCATTGATCGTTTGATTCCGTACTACAATCATTGACTCAATCATCATATTCGGTCCTTGTTGATTCATATCAACAGAGAATCTCATTCTCAAAACCCAGTCAATTATGTTATGACTTTACGTAGTATGATGAATGAATGAATGAACATAAAGTATAACATAACAAAGTGAAAGATAACAAAGATAAAAAGTGAAACTTAATGAAAGAAAGAAAAGGCTTGCAAGCAGATTGAAAGGAGGATCATAACTCTTTGAGAGTTGCCAGCTCAACTGTGTGTTTCATAGCGTGCGATTTTAGCTACCCCATGAGGGTTCACACATAGGGGGTCAGTCTTGGTGACTGATCCATAGTACGAAATAGGATCCTTGTCATTCTACCACGGAAATAATGAGGCTTTGTTCCTGGAATGGTGGCTTCGGGCCATGGGCTTTGTGCCAAATAGTAATGTCGCTTTGTGCCCGGAATGGTGGCTTCGGACCACGGGCTTTGTGCCAAATAATGATGAGGCTTTGTGCTCGGAATAGTGGCTTCGTGCCACGAGCGTTTGTGCCAAATAGTGATGAGGCTTTGTGCCCGGAATGGTGGCTTCGGGCCACGATGGGGGAAAAGCCTGACAAGATCTAGAATCAGTACGAAACGAGCGAAATGATAAAGTACGAAATGAACGATTATGAAAGATAATGATAAAGTACGAAACGAACAATTATGAAAGATAATGATAAAGTACGAAACGAATGAACACGTGAGATAATGAATGAGGAATGAGGTTATGCCTTTGTTTTATGTACGATGAATGATCACGTACGAAAGTAAAGAAAGTATTTTTATGAAAAGAGTATTTCCATATATGAGTCATATAAAGTATTTTAACATATTAAAAACTAGAACTCACTCAGCAACGCTGACTTTTATGTATTTTCAGTTGGCAGGTAATGTTGCTGAGGATGACATATGGGGAGGCTACTCGACAGAGCAAGACTGGCATCCATTCACTAATATTATTATTGTTGTTTTGTAATGCAATTAACTGATGTTTTATTTTGTAACTAAACAATGTTATATTGCATAATAACAATAATTTATTAATGAATGAATGGGCTTTTGTTAATGTAATTCCGCTGCAATGTTTTATGAAATGTATATTATTATGTAAGTTTAGTGCTATTAATAACCGACTGTGAGGTCTCCAGGAACGGGGCCTTATTAGTTGATATCAGAGCTAAAGTTTAAGTGAATTGGGTAAAATATTTTCAAAAACCTAACTGAGAGTGGGACTAAAGGAAAGTGATGCCAGCCCGAGTAGCTACGTGCCATCAGGTAATTCTTTTCTCGAAGTTAATTTGAGTTATTTATGTGTGCTATTTGACTATGTTCTCTTAGTAGATTTAGATACTGAAGTACTCAGGATAGGAAATGCTTAGGGTCTGAAGAGTGAAGTAAGTGACTAATCATAACTGGCCACTGTAATTAGGGACTTACTATACTTAACTTAAACTGAGCTATTCCTTAAATGACCGTGTTAGTGTTTGAATCTTATAGTGATTAGATAATGGCTGGAGGTAGATCATCTAAGGCCTCTAGGGGTGGAGTACAGGGAGGACGTGGTGCTAAACTACGTGTTACTATGAACAAGGCTAAGACTGCTGAGAAGGCCCATGAAGAGCCTGAGATGCATCACTAGGAAGGTGGTGATGAGAGTGAGAAGTTCAGGGCCTTGGTGAAAGAGGCGGTGGTAGAGGAAGTCCATCAAGTCATGCAGACGATTCTGCCTTCTGTAGTTACTGAAGTGATCAAAGCTGTAAGGGAGGATGAGAAGAAAGAGAGGAGAAGAACCACCGAAACGGAGGAAAGGGAGCGATCTGAGACCGAGACGATTGTCTCGAGTGAGAAGGAGGAGGAAGAAGCTGTGCAGGAAACTGAACGTGGTTGTAACTATAGGGCATTTTAGAGATGGAAGCCCCTAACATTCGATGGGAATGGCAATGCTGCTGCTGCTCGCCGATGGGTGAGGGAGATGGAGGAGGTACTTGATATCAGCAAGGGCCGAGAAGATCAGAAGGTGAAGTTTTATACCCACTCATTTATGGACACGACCTTATGCTGGTGGGATAATATTGTCCAGGCCAAGGGTAGCAGAGCCATTGGAAAGATGAGGTGGCCAGAGTTGAAGAAGCTGGTGATCAAGGAATTCTATCCTCACCAGGAACTCAACAAGATAGAGAAGGAGTTCCAGCAGTTGGAGGCAGGCACCATGACCACACCAACAATACACCAACAAGTTTAATGAGATGGCAAGGTTGGTGCCAGATCAGGTGACACCGGTGTCGAGGAAGATGAAGAAGTACATTCAGGGATTACCAGCTGACGTCCGCAAGCATTTGATCGCTTCCCGGCCGGGTACCTTTCGATCGGTGGTAGACCTGGCGGGTAGGTTGTATGATGAGAGGGAGGTGGCAGTAGTCGAGGTGAAGAAGATGGGTGATGGTGACAAAAACTGGGGCAGGAAAAGGTTCGGACGTGGTGGTTTCACTCCAAACAACAAACGGAGAAAAGTGGATGACCGTAGGGTGGTGTCATCTAGTTCGGGGTTAAAGAAGTGTAGTAAATATGGAGAGAACACTCTAGAGTGTAAATGGGGATTGAGTGTGTGCTTCGAGTGTAGGAAGCCCGGTCATTTGGCAAAGATGTGTGGAGCTATACGATGTTATAACTGTGGCGAGGATGGCCATGTGAGCAGGGACTATAAGAAGCCACGGGCCGAAAGTTCTGGATGAAGAAGAAGCCAGAGGAAGGAGGACAGAGGGCAACTACTAGAGCCTTCATGATGATGCAGGAGGATGCCAGAGAGGATCTTGATGTCGTGTCAGGTATGTTTATAGTAAACCAAATTTGTGCCTCTGTATTATTTGATTCTGGTGCTACTATGAGTTTCGTTTCTGCAACTTTCTATGCTAAGTTGTCTGTTAGTAATAGAAGTATTGATAAGCCATTCGACATAGAAACTACTATTGGTAAGTCCACTAGAATTACTGATATGATAGACGACTATGTCATAGAACTAGAAGGTCATAGGTTTTCTGCTAAATTACATGTGATGCCCCTAGGCGGATTCGATGTAGCACTAGGGATGGATTGGTTAGCAACCTATGAGGCAAACATCGTGTGTTGCAAGAAGATGATTCGATTAATTGCGCCCGATGGGACTTTGGTGACGGTTAACGGTGATCGCGTCACTACAGTTCCAAAGGTGATTTTGATAAAGGTGGCGGAAAGGTACATGAGACGTGGATATAGTGCCTATCTGGCCTACGTGAAAGATGTGGACGTGTCAGTACCACAACTGTCTGACGTACCAGTGGTGTGTGATTTCCTAGACATGTTCCCAGAAGACTTACCAGGTGTGCCACCGGATCGTGAGATTGAGTTTTAGATTGATCGTATCGATTAGCTCCTACCGAGATGAAAGAGCTAATGGCTCAACTGCAGGAAACCGAGCGTCTCTCCCTAGGGTGCTCTAATATTTTTTGTGAAGAAGAGGACGGTAGTATGCGGATGTGCATCGACTACCGAGAGCTGAATAAGTTGACGGTGAAGAATCGGTATCCGTTATCGAGGATTGACGACTGTTTGACCAGCTTCAAGGCGCCAGTTGGTTCTCAAGGATAGATCTTCAATCTGGTTACCATCAGTTGAAGGTGAAGGAACAGGACATTCCTAAAACAGCTTTTCGCACGCATTATGGACACTACGAGTTTCTCGTTATGTCTTTTGGTTTGACTAAAGCGCCAACTGCTTTATGGATTTAATGAACCGAGTGTGTCGGCCAATGTTAGATAAACCAGTGATCATGTTTATTGATGATATCCTTATTTACTCGAGAAGTGAGGAAAAACATGCCGGCTACATACGCAAGGTGTTGGAGACATTTAAAAAGAGAAGTTGTACGCTAATTTTTGTAGGTGTGCTTTTTGGTTGCGTGATGTTTAGTTTTTTGGTACACGAAGTGAATTCCGAGGGAATCATGGTGGACCTGGCAAAGGTTGAGGCAGTGATGCAATGGAAGTTTCCAAAGACGTCATCCGAGATCCGTAGTTTCTTTGGTTGGCGGGTTATTACAGGAGGTTCATATAAGACTTTTCCAAGATCGCCTCACCTTTGACCATATTGACTTGTAAAGACGTGAAGTTTGTATGGGGTCGAGAATAGGAGAATGCATTCAGGGCGTTAAAGACGAGATTGACTCAAGCTCCTGTCTTGACATTACCCGAAGGGAGTGAAGACTTAGCGATATATTCGGATGCTTCTTATTCAGGACTAGGTTTGTGTTGATGCAACATGGAAGGGTAATAGCTTATGCATCCCGATAGCTGAAAACCCACGAGGTCAATTATCCCACTCATGATTTGGAGTTAGTGGCTGTGGTCTTCGCGTTGAAGATTTAGAGGCACTACTTATACGAAACGAAGTGCACCATCTTCACTGACCACAAAAGCTTGAAGTATTTCTTTGAGCAAAAGGAACTCAATATGAGACAGAGGAGATGGTTAAAGCTCATCAAGGATTATAACTGTGAGATCCTTTACCATCCAACTAAGGTCAACGTCGTGGCCGATGCCCTTAGTCGAAAAGAGACCCGAGCCGATTCGGGTGAAAGCATATCAGTTGGTTATGACCATTAATGTGATGACCCAAGTTAAAGATTTTCAAGATGGGGCGTTGAAAGAAGATCGCCTTAATTCTGAGCGAATGAAGGGTCTAGTTGCAGAATTCGGTGAAAACACCCTCGGTGTTAAAACCCAAAATGGACAAATGTGGATTCCCCAATACGGAGATCTAAGGGGAGGAATTATGGATGAAGCTCATAAGACTCGGTACTCAATTCATCCCGGGTGCCATGAAGATGTATCAGGATATGAAGAAAGATTATTGGTGGTCGAGAATGAAGCGCGGAGTAGTAGAGTACGTGAGCAAGTGTCTTACTTGTTTGCAAGTGAAGGCAGAATATCAGAAACCATACAGGAAGATCCAACCGTTTGACATACCCGAGTGGAAGTGGGAGCACATCACCATGGATTTTATTACTAAGCTACCTCGTACGGCGAGGGGGTGCGATACCATACGGGTGATTGTTGATCGACTGATGAAGAGTGCTCACTTCCTACCGATCTGCGAGACGTATTTATCAGAAATATTGGTAGATCTGTTCATTAAAGAGATTGTAGCACGTCATGGTGTGCCGGTGTCTATCGTGTCGGATCGTGACACCCGATTTACATCAAAGTTCTGGAAAAGATTTCATGATGCGATGGGGACGAGGCTACACATTAGCACGGCTTATCATCCTCAGATGGACGGTCAGTCTGAGAGGACGATCCAGACGCTCGAGGATATGCTCCGAGCATGTGTGATCGATTTTGGAGGAAGTTGGGATGATCACTTACCATTAGCAGAATTTCATATAACAACAGTTATCATGCCAGTATTGGTATGCCACCTTACGAGATGCTATACGGTAGGAGGTGTAGGACGCCCGTATGTTGGGGTGACATCGGGCCGAAAGAGTTGGGAAGCCTTAAGGTGATCGAGGCTATAGCTGAAAAGTTAGAAAAGATCAAGGCTTTCATGAAAGTAGCGAAGGATAGACAAAAGTTGTACGCCGACAAGAGGTGTAGACCAATCGAATTCAAGGTGGGCGGCCAAGTTATGTTGAAGGTCTCACCTTGGAAAGGAATCATTCGGTTTTGGAAGAAAGGTAAGCTGAGGCCGAGGTACATAGGACCTTTCCGAATCATTGCACGAGTAGGAGAGGTGGCTTAGCGATTAGAATAGCCGGATGAGTTAAGTGGAATACATCTGACATTCCATGTATCTCATCTAAGGAAGTGCTTAGCTGATGAGGATATGATTGTACCACTGGATGATATCGAAGTGGATGAATGACTCAATTATGTGGAGCAGTCAGTGGCAATCATCGATCGAAAAGAAAAGAGGTTGAGGAATAAAGTGGTTCCACTAGTGTGTGTGCAGTGGAAACACCAAAAATGTTCGGAGTCTATGTGGGAGACTGAAGAAGAGATGAGACAGCATTACCCACAGCTTTCGAAGAGTGACAGGTTTCGGGGATGAAACCTCTTTAAGGGGTTGGACATGTAACACCAGGAAATTTTGTCTGAATGAAAGAAAGAGAAATAATAGAAAAGAAAAAGGGAAAGATTCTTGAAACAAAAGAAAAGAAGCCAAGGTGGAGGGACTAAAGTGTAAAAAGGACAAAAATCTATTATTTTATAATTACTCTAAGTATGGTCGCCTATAACAGCCTCTATCTTGTTGTTTTGTCGACCAAAAGAGAGAAAGAAGAAGAAGAACTAATTTCTTCAGTTTTTAGAGAGAGAAAACAGCTATTTGGCCTAAGATAAGAGTTTTATGAGTCTTTGGTTTGGTTTTATGGATTTTTGACCATGAAACCGAGTTCTACATGTTCTTATGTGTGTATATGTGTTAAGTCATGTGTTTAGACATATCTAGATGTTCGAAATCTTTCAAAAGTTCAAGTTGAAGAGTTGAGATTGACAGCAGCTAAGGTGAGTTTCTAGACACCGTATTTTATACGTTTTTAAAGGTTTTAGGGGCTGAAAATGCATATAAAATCATTTTTATAAATGTATTATGTGTAACCGTATGTAAATGTGCATATGTTTAAATGTTTGAAGGTTATAAATGTTTGGTTTGATGTTTGGGATAGTTGTATAAGCTTAGAACATGTTAAGATGTTTTTGGGGACTGATAAATATATTAGAATTGCATAAGTTGGTGGTCGAGTGCCCAAACAGGGCCCATGCGCCTAGTTAATTGCCTTAGAAAAGTTCTAAGTAAAGTCATGCGCTGAAACAGGGCCCATGCCTCTGAAAATATAACTTAGAAAGTCTAAGTATAGGATGATGAGCCCAAACAGTAGTATATGCGCCTAGAAATGCCTTAGAAATTTCTAAGTAAAAGCTGATACGCCTAAATAGTGCCCATTCTCCCAAAAGGCTCATGCGTCTAAGTGCTCAAACGCCTAAGTGAGGCACATGCGCCTACATAGTGGAAAACGCACAAACAGTCTTCATGCGCCCAAATAGTGCCCATGCGCCTAAACACTTAGAAAATTTTTAGAATTTTTAGGGAAACCAGAATTTAGGGTTTGATCCTAGTTTGACTTATGGACTGTTTCGGCCTATTTTAAGTATGAATACTTAAAGGTCTATGAATAGAATATGTATGATGCTATGATGAATGTATGATATGCATATGAGTATGAAGTGTAATCTTTTAGTGATTTTCAAAACATATATTATAATATACGTTAAGTATTATGTTATGCTTTTACATATGATGAATGAATGAATGAACATAAAGTATAACGTAACGAAGTGAAAGATAACAAAGATGAAAAGTGAAACGTAATTAGAGAAAGAAAAGGCTTGCAAGCAGATTGAAAGGAGGATCACGACTCTTTGAGAGTTGTCAGCTCAACTGTGTGTTTCATAGCATGCGATTTTGGCTAACCCATAAGGAATCACACACAAGGGATCAGTCTTGGTGACTGATCCATAGCACGATATAGGATCCTTGTCATTCGACCCCGGAAATAATGAGGCTTTGTGCCCGGAATGGTGCCTTCGAGCCACCGGCTTTGTGCCAAATAGTGATGAGGCTTTGTGCCCAGAATGGTGGCTTCAGGCCACGGGCTTTGCGCCAAATAGTGATGAGGCTTTGTGCCCAAAATGGTGGCTTTAGGCTATGGGCTTTGTACCAAATAGTGATGAGGCTTTGTGCCTGGAATTGTGGCTTCGGGCCACGATAGGGGAAAAGCCTGACAGGATCTAGAATCAGTATGAAATGAGAGAAATGATAAAGTACAAAATGAATGATTATGAAAGATAATGATAAAGTATGAAACGAACAATTATGACAGATAGTGATAAAGTACGAAACGAACAAAAACGTGAGATAATGAATGAGGAATGGGTTTATGCCTTGTTGTATGTACGATGAATGATGATGTACGAAAGTAAAGGGAGTATTTTTATGAAAAGAGTATTTCCATATATGATCCGTATAAAGTATTTTAACACATTAAAAACTAGAACTCACTCAACAACGCTGACTTTTATGCATTTTCAGTTGGCAGGTAATGTTGTTGAGGATGGCACACGGGGAGGCTACTCGTCAGAGCCTGACAGGCATCCATTCACGCATGTTATTATTGTTGTTTTGTATGCAATTAACGGATGTTTTCTTTGTAACTAATTAATGTTGTATTGCATAATAACAGTAATTTATTAATGAAATGAATGGGCTTTTGTTAATGTAATTCTGCTGCAATGTTTTATGAAATGTATATTATTATGTAAGTTTAGTGCTATGAATGACCAACTGTGAGGTCTCCGAAAACAGGGCCTTACATTTATAGCCGGTTTTTTAGCCGTTTTGAGGTGTGTTTTGACCATTTTTAGTGGTTTATTTACCATTATCCACTCATTAGGCCAGTATATACATGTATTGGATGTTTTAGTTGAACCATAACAACTTAAAATGCTATCCGCAAGACCGGTTAAGGGATGGTCAATATAATCAGTCTCACAATGAGGAGAGTGCTAGAGCACTTAACGGAACAAATAGGGAACCGGGGTTTAAGAGTAAGATACAAAGAACACAAGTAAGTAAAGAGACAGAACTTAAGAACAATATATATAGGGTTTTCAAGGATGATGTATATTAATCTCAAGTTCTCTTAATAGAGTTACAACGCATAAAAAATAAGTTACAAGACATTGAGATACTTTATACTACATCCTACAACCAGCCATAGTTGGAAAGCCAGTTGAAACATTGAAAGACAACAAAATCAATATAGAGTCAATCGGTAGATTGCCTTTTGACTAGTGACTATGACATGCCATAGCTCATATCCTAATATAGTACAAAAAGGATAAAAGTACATAAAGTAAAAAGTTACAGACAAAGACTTAATGTACAGTTACAAAAGCATGAACCTTTTCACCAACTTATGCAAGTTGGTGAGTCTTCAGAGTTGCAACAGAAAGTTGGTCAGCTTTATGTAAAAGTACATAAGAGAAAATCTTATACTTCTAAGTCTTTGGAAGAAATCAGTCTTCACTTCATTTGGCTTCGGAAGACTTTGTCTTTGAAGCTTCGGAAGACATCATCTCTGGCTTCGGAATATTTGGTCTTTGGCTTCGGAAGACTTTATACGTAGAATATTTCTTGTGCAGAGTATAAAGCTTCCACAGGAACTTTTAGGTTCGGAAGATTTTATACTTAGCATAATTCTCATGCAAAGTATAAAACTTTTGTAGCAGTTTTACTTCATACTTGGTGCATGCATGCAGGAAGCCATTTGGTTGCTTTGGTTGCATCAGCCTCTCTATAAACCTTATAAACTCCCCCTAGGCTAATGCTACCAAAATAGAGAAGATTGATCTTTAGTTGATTATCCTCATTAGGATCAAGGCCATTTCTTTCTTCATCATCTGGTTCGGATCCCTTAGACTTTCATAGTATCTTATTATGTCATGGAGATCATGCAAAGGTAAATCAAGTATGTCTTGCCTGAAGTAGACATCTTGACCACCTTGATCTCTGATGACATACCATCTATCTAGATTATTAGCAAAAGTCCAAGATAGGATGGGTCTTCCAACTGCAAAAGGATGTACTATAGTAGGAGCTGGTTGATCAGCTTTCGTGTTGCACCTCCTTATGATGTTCTGACTCATCCTGAGGTCTAATAGTGGATGCCTTTGTCTTCTTGGATACTTTATTTACAGGCATCCTTTTCTTCCTCTTTGGTGTGTTTAACTGGGAGTGCTGGTCTTGAGTACCATATTGTTCAGTTGTGCTTCTCTCGGCTGGGTCCTCTTCCCTCACAGGTTCAGAAGGAAAAAGGGTAGAACCTGCTGTGGATCAGTAGATGAAGTTAGCTATGAAGTAGCTGAAGGTTCAGGTTGTGTTGTCTATGGCTCAACCTTAACCCTAACCTCAGGAGGAGCTTAGCTTGGTGGAGAATGCAAGTCCACAAGCTCTCCCTTCTTAATCTTTTGCTTGATCACTCTAATGTGCTCATCCATAATGGATTGAGACATTGGACCAAGCCTCCTTCCGAAGAATGCATACAGCTTCAATAAGCTCATCATCCTTGTTTATCAGCAGACTTCTTTTGGCTCTTTTGGATGATGGCCCTTGACTTTGCAGCTTCTTCCCTCATCTTTCTCTTAGTAGCTTTTTATTCATTTATGAACTATTGTTCAAGGTGCTTAAGGTACTCAAATTCAATGTATTCATAAGAGAGGGGAAGAAGTGCAAATGCTTTATAGAGACCTGTGGCACTCAGGTAGTTGATCATGTTTTATCTATAAACTTCTTTGTCCACATGAGGTGGTTCAGCTGCCATAACCTCTCTTTCAGGGCTTTCATGAATTAGGGAGAGAGGAGGAGCATTCTTGTATAGTCTCTTTTGTCTTCTTTCTTCTTTGACTCTGAGGAGCAACTCTACATCCTCTGCCTCCACTCTCTTTGGTCAGCTCTAAGTCCATCAATTCACTTAACTCTTCTAAGGGAAGAGAGATGAGTTCATCAATGTTATAGTTCCTGGTTCCCAGATAGTTCATTCTGGCAGCCCTCAACTTATCATCTTGAGTGTTTGGCCTGGGGGCTGTCCTGATTGCAACCTCCATGAAGTCTGAGGAACTAGCTGAACTCTGTCCCCTTAGCTTCCTCTTCCTCTCTCTTTTCTCCTCCTCAATCTCCTCAGGAGTCAATTTCCTTTTCCCTTTGTCACTCATAGGCCTTGGTGACTCAAGGTAGTGAGAGCTTTGGCCTTCATTGCCTTATTCAGCAATCAGGATCTAGCCAAAGAGAGGTTGTGAAACACCTTCCCTAATTATGCCTCACCAAGGGTATATGATGTTATTGAAGTGCTTGACTTTGTGACAATGCTCACAAGTTCTGTCACTGGGCCTTCAGTCAAGGTTTCCCCTTTGAAGCTAATCTTAGGGTCCACCTCAACATCCAGGTGACCAATGACATTGCCTGCTTGCAATTGTCTTCTTCTATGTCTGAGTTCTTCCATGATCCTATCTTGAATTCTCTCAACCAATATGTCAGCTTGCCTGTTTTGACTTGGGTTGGCAAGTGGCATATTGACTACAGAAAGGTTGCCATAGTAGTTCAAGGTCTAAAAATTGAAGACCTCTTGCTGTCCTTGAACTCTATGCAGTATGAGTGCTCTTCTTTCAGCATCATACCTCCACCGATGTATTTCATTTGCAGCGCCTAAAGATGTGTATGACATTGCCCTTGGTATACCCCCCTCAAATAGGCTCTGGATAAGTGAGTCTATATCAACATGAATTTCAGGAGGTTACTGAGTCTACATCAATGTGAATTTATGGAGGTTACTGAGTCTGGACAATTGCAAGTGAGATTGGTGAGTCCTCAATGTCCATACTCTGAAGAGGACTCCGAGGTTCTGTGATTATAACAACTTCCTCCCTCTTTTAGGTAGCATCACCCACTTGCATATGTGAGCTAGAGGTTAAGTCAATTACATCCTCAGGTTCTTGTGTTCCTTGTTGAATCCTCCTAAAGAGTCTTCTAACTAGTTGTTCCTTGAGATTAGAAATCTCAAGTTGTTGATCATTGACCCTTCTTTGTAAGGTAGTCACTTGAGATTCCAAGTGACTACCCTTGGAGACTAAATAGGTGCATGTTTTAGACGATTTCACACCTTTACTCTAAGATTCCCCTCATCTTTAGTAGAAAAATCACTAGGGGACGAGAAAATTAGACCTAAGTCTTCTTCCTCATCACTAGCTTGTTGTTCTTGGCTGCTGGTTTTCCCCTACGCACTGACAGCTTCAGTTGAAGTGTCAATGGGCTGGGTTGCCATGGTTGAGTTCTTAATGATATAATCACTTTCAAAAGTGAGAGCCTCTTCCATATGGATCTCCGAAATAGGTTCAGGAAGATCCACCTCAGTTGAGCTCACTAGAACTAGAACTAGGGACATGTGTACCAACAAAACTCCCCCTTAGACCTAGTTCTATCTAATCTTTGACTTCCTTTTTAAACTCTTCAAATCTCTTAGCTCGTTCTTCTTTAGATACTCCAGCATGGATATTAAGTGCAAAGCATAAACGTATGACATGTTGGAACTGAATTGCTTGCACTATATCCTGCGTATCAAAAAATAATGGCCACTTGTACAAGATGTAGACATCAGACACAGACAAGTTTGTTAGCCACATAGGGTCAAATACCCTTATCGTCTCTACCTTCCCTTCCCTATCCAAAACTATGACGGCCTCACCAGTGTGCCAGTCATAATACCACCATTTGAAATGGGGTGCAAAATCTTGTGGTATCTCCCTCAATGGAATACGTGACATTGTACACGGAGGGTGCCATTTCAAGACAATCTTTGGTCTTCCAGTGATAGGGTTTACCTCAGATCTTCTGATGTACCTTGTAGCCTGCTGAGGTTTGAAGTTCACCCATCTGGTAAGATACTCATGTTTCAGTGCAGCCTCAAACCAGCCTGACATTTTCTTCGTGTCAGCATACAGCAGCTTCAGTCTTGCCAGCTGGTAGTGCTCAAAACCAGGGAGAGTCTTTAGATCGTGTGGGAATCTAAAGTACTCGATTCCCCTCTCCTCTTTATAGCGTAAACGTTGAGATCCTCAAAATAAGACCACGATATAATCTTCCCTAACACCTTCTGATGCTTCTTTACTTTGTAGATCTTGGTGTAGGTACTTTGCTTAGCTGTAGCACGTTGGGCTCTAATCTCTGAGAAACAAGCCGCCCATTCAGCCTTTCTGATATCTACATCGGCGTCCGAGGCTGGGGCTTGGCTTGTAGATGCTTCTGTTTCCTTTTCTTTCTGGCTCAGCTTCTCCAAAGCATCGCTGCCGAGAGTACTGCCCAGATCGGGAAACACATTTCCCTCTCGATTAGTATACTCAGGATAATACTGAGCCGTGACGTCCTCTATCTCAATCTCGTCTATATCGTTCAGCTCCTCGTCACTATCCACATCAACGGTTGGAGCGTCCTTGACCATCTCATCCAAATTCAACCGGATCATCTCAGCAAGTTGCTAATCAGTAAGGTCGTGAATTATTTCTCCTTCTTTGGGAGTATAACTCACTGACCTTCTAACATTCCCTTGCAAATCAAGTACCACAATTAATTGAGACTTGATTTGCTGTAAGGAGAGCAACATCATCCTTGCCTTGCTGAGATGATTGATCTGCTTGATTTAAACATGTAACTATTACAACTATTAGTAATTCATCAAGACAGTTAAATGTTAAATATATTTAAACATTAAGTACATGAGTTTAATACATGTTTCAAGCACAAACGCTTTCAAATATATAAACGTCTAAGCATTACTTTTGTCCTGAATCATGGGCTCGTCAGCATGTGGGGTAGAAGATGATGCTCCTTGGTCTTGCTTTCTCTTTGTTCTCCTTTTTTCTCTTGAGCATCAGGAGCTTCAAATGTATTACCGCCAAATGTTTCACCCAAATAGGGGATAACATTTTCCTGTTGGTCGGTGTACTGTGGATACTCTTATGCTGTGATATCCTCTATATCCATCTCATCGACGCCCTGCAGCTCTTCGTCACTCATGATATCCTCTACATTACAAGTCACTATCGAAAAGATAAAATATGGTAGCGTTGGACCAGCCTAGATACGGATAAGCAACATTATCAAGTTGTCATGGCTATGGATGATTCTCGACATATGTCAGAGAATAAGTGTGCGAATGTTGCTATTGAAGCTTTAGTGAGAGTTTGTCGTGCAATGCCTCGATTAGAAGTTGGGAATTTGGCAGATTGATTGGGTGGGCACCATGCTCACCCAGATCCAAATCTCTCCTGAGGTCGTCTTCCCCGATCTGAATATCTTGTCCGAAGATAGAACGCCGGATACAGTAGGTCTCAACAGAACGGTCGACAGTGGCATTCTCCCAGAATGTTTACTGAAACGACTGTATGATGTGCATGGAGTACAACTAGCCTTGAAGATCCTCGATCTACGTAGGAAGGCTATAATCCCGGTGAACTCAGAAGCGTTCCGGGACGTGGTATCCCGATGAGTACATATGTTGTGCTTGGTTCTCATCGTCCATCTTACAGTCATATTGCTGCAACACACACAACACACACATTAGTTCCATTCAGAAGAGATAAAAAATTTGACTTGGAATAGATTCAGACACACTGGTTCAATCGTGCAATTGAACCACATGATTGGGTTCAGTCGTACGATTGAGCCTGCGACTAAGTTCAGTCGTGTGCAAAGTCATGCGGTTGAGTCAGTCGTGCGACTGAATCACCGATTTGTTCAATCGTGCGATTGAAGCATGTGACTGGTCCAATCGTGCGATTGAAGTTCATCAGACTGTCCATTTGCATAATCCCTGTGCGACACCATAAACTCGAATCTTGTCACCAAATGAAAATGGACGTTGTTTTTGAGTTCATATGGTTTGCAGGTACTCGAAATAGAACTTAATGTCATTCGAATCAACTTTTGTGTCCATTAAAGTGGTCTATTTTGGGTTTATATTGGTACACATGTCCCTAGTTCTAGGTCTAGTGAGCTTAAATGTAATTGACTTTCATTTTGTTACACATATGTAATGTTTGATCAATGTAACGGAAAACACTTTGATTGATTGTGTATTAGTTGTTTAATGTTTTATATATTTATATTATTGTATGTTACACGCTTATACGAACATGTTATATAGGTTTACAGTTGTTAGACATAGTTCTGAATTGTTAAAGGTTTAGGAATGTGTTTAACTAAGTCTCATGATTCAGTCGCACGACTGGACCATGCGAATGGTCCAATCGCACGACTGAACCAGGTGATTGAGTCATATGCACGATTGAGTCATAAGACTGACTCAATCGTACGAATGAACCATACGCATGACTCAGTCGTACGAATGAAAGCCGTAACCTATAAATACCACTTAATTCGTGGAAAAACGGAACACTTCGAGAATTCACAAACCTAGCCGTCCTAGTTCGTCCAGAACGTCCCTTCCAAGTTCATAGAATGTTTCTGATCATTCCACCTCTATTATGCACGATTGAGTCATGCGAATGGTCCAATCGCACGACTGAACCAGGTGATTGAGTCATATGCACGATTGAGTCATAAGACTGACTCAATCGTACGAATGAACCATACGCATGACTCAGTCGTACGAATGAAAGCTGTAACCTATAAATACCACTTAATTCGTGGAAAAACGGAACACTTCAAGAATTCACAAACCTAGCCGTCCTAGTTCGTCCAGAACGTCCCTTCCAAGTTCATAGAACGTTTCTGATCATTCCTACTCTATTCTTAACGTATTCTAATCGTTAGGTTTGATCAGATTAACGGTTTCCCTGATTGGATCGCCAATCAAATAGAATTCCGTGCTATTTGATTCGGTTACACGTTGAATCGGTTAGTACTCCGTACGTACACGGTCCTAAAAAGTGGTATCAGAGCTTTGGCTCTTGATTCTTTGTGGATTCAATCATTTTTGTGAAAAAGTCAATATTTTTAGTCTAAAGATCCATGCTTTCTACATAAAAATCCAGTTTTTACATGTGTGCATGCTTTCAAAATTGAGTCTTTTTCGAGTTGCAGCTGTCTAGGGTATTCAAAATTGTGTTTTAGGTCGAATTGTGTGAAAAAGGTAGAAAAATTTTGAAGTCAGCAGTCTCAGTCGCACGATTGACTCAATCGCATGACTGAACTCCAATCGCCCAGTTCAATCGTACGATTGGCCCAGTCGCTTGTTCAATCGCACGATTGTCCCAGTCGTTCTGTTCATTCGCACAACTGCCCTAATCGCCTGCCCAGTCGTACGACTAAGCTCAATCGCACATTTAAGTTTCAGTCGTCCTTCAGTCGCCCCTCCCAGTCACATACACAGTTTGGTTTTCAAGTTTAATACTAATTCATTATGGACTCAGAGAACTATGCATTCTCAGCAGGGAAGGACTCCAGGATCCAGAACCTATTGCTATTGTAAAATGAGATCGGGAACCATAATAAACCACCTAAGCTTTTTTCTCTTGATGAATTTTGCTCAATGGAAGCAACGGTTTGAGATTCGTCTTAATGGAGTGCACATAAATCTCTGGAATGCTATTGAGACTGGCTACAATATGCCAGTTGGAGCTGATGGTACACCCCTTACTTTGAGTGGATTAAGTGATGCACAAAAGATTGCATATAATGTAAAGAAGAAAGCCTATGCTATGTTGACACAGTCAATTCCTAAAGATATCTTCCATCAGTATTCAGAACATAAGCAGAGCAAAAAGTTATGGAATGCTCTTGAGAAACCGTATGAAGGGTGCACAACACTGAAGTCTTTAAAGGCCAAAGCATTAAAGAAGGAATTTGATAATTTTTCTACTATCGGGAACGAGAGTCTGGATGATATTATAGGCCACTTCTATCATTTGATAAGTGAACTTCACACTCATGGTGTTACAACGTCTAAGGAAGAAAAAGTGGCAAGTTTGGCTGATGGGCTACCAGAGAAGTGGGAATCATTTATTTCCACTTTAAGATATAACTTATTGCTAGAGACTTTGGATATCAATGATTTCATCCTGAAATTGAGAGAAGAAGAGGTGAGACACAAGTACAAGGCGAAGAAGGGATCATACACTCAGGATCCGTCTCTCTATAACATGACTCCTACTACAAAATCTTCCAGCGCCCCTCTGTAGACTGCTTTTGTATCTAATACATCTGCAACTGGTCAAAGCTCATCGTCTGGTGGTGAGACAAATGTTTCATCAGGGGTTCAACATAGTACTACAGAACATCAATCGACGAAGTTAGTGACAGAAAATCTGGGCAATGTAACTGTGGAAGTGGCTAAGGAGCACATGGACATACTTGCTGCTGTGGTTCACTCTTATGATGGATTAGTAGCAGGAAAGATTGGTAACTGCCACTTGGCTGATGAAGACTATGATCAGGTGGATGAAAATGAATTGGAAAGAATGGACATCATGTGGGCTCTCACGAGTGCTGTGCGATGAGTAAAGAAGTTTGTTAAGAAGACGGGACAGAATCTGGTGGCTACTAATGATACTACTTTTGGATTTGTCAAGTCAAAGGTCACCTGTTTCAACTGTGGGGAGAAAGGACACTTCAAGTGAGAGTGTGTTAATCCGAAGAAGACTGGCAATGGGAACCCGTTCTCGTCCTTCAACAAACAGGATAAAGAGAGAAAGGCAGCTTCAACAAGCAATGATTCAAAGGCAATGGTTGCTCAAGGTGATGAAGGACAGGACTGGTCCTTCCGATTTTTATCTTATGGTGAAGCCAACATTGCTCTCGTTGATGATCTGAATGACGACTCTGCGAGTGAGGGGGAGAACTCAGTAGAGCTGGATGCTAATGAAGCCTTAGATGTTGTTGATCAACTCGTTGAGGATGAATTGAATGCAGAATCTGAAGCAAAACAGGAACCTCAAACTGCTTTCATGGCTGGCATGTCTACATCTGCACAGGTAGAATCAAAAGATGATCTTTTTGTTAAACATGCTTGTGTTGAATATGATAAAGTTAGGGAAAGCATTGATCTGAAATTTGCTAGGTTATTAGATCATAATGATAGCTTAGTAAATGACTTAAAATTGTGCACTGAGGCTAATAGAGTGTTAAAACAAAATGAGAGCAGCTATAAGGAGAAAATTGAAGCTTTAAAGAAACAACTAAAAGAAACTGAGGTTGTCGCGTTTAACCAAGAAAATTAAATAAAGTTTTATTTAAAGACAATTGAGGAAACTAAAAAGGACAAAGCTGTTTTACAAGTTGAAAATGAGTCTTTAAAGCAAAAACTCCACAGTCTAGCTAGTTCTTCTCATATTTTGAAAAACTTGGTTAAGGAACGCAACAACGGGGAAGGGATGGGTTATAAGGTTGTGCCTCCACCATATGAGATCCTTTTGAACACCAAACAACGACCAGTTAATAATAATCCCATAAAGGACCATGTGGTGACTACTCCTCTGGTTAGTGACCCGGATACTGTAGTTAAACCTGCTCCTCCCGTTACTAATCAGAAGTCATCAACTTCAGGAACAAAAGATCGGACTGATAGGGTGGAAGAGGATTTTAATGTCACTCTTGGGTTGGTTTCTAAATCTGTTGACACACAACCTAAGACTTTAAAATCCTCTCAATCTAAACAAATTAAGCAAGATCAAAATCATCCAAAAAGAAAAATCCACCATAACATTAAACAAGTAAAATTTGTCAAGGAAGGTGAATATTAAAGGATTGAGACCAAAAAGTCCTTACCTGAAGTTTACTCCCCACCCCACAAGAGATCTCCTAGTCCTGTTGAAAGGAGATCATGCTATACTTGTGGACAACAAGGTCACATCTCTTCAAACTCTCTTCGCTATCAGACACCCAAAATTAAAATTGAACTAGACACTGAAGTTAAACAGTTTTCAAAATAGAGATCTAAGACTCCTGTTAGGTCTAAAACACCTGCTAGGTCTTATACCTCTCCTTAAGACCACAGACAACACAGACAAGTCACTCGCAAGTATGTGATGCCTGAGGTGAAACCTGTTTTTGAAACTAAACCTAAGGTTCAAACGGTAAATCCGTCATCGGTTTACCATAAACAATCCTTTCACAAGGATGGTTTGTGGAAAGCCAAAACATCTGAAGTGTCTGAAAGCATTGATAAGTTGATGGTTGAGGTCCCACTAACTGATAAAGGACAGTGGGTTGAGTTCATGATGTGTGATGCCTCTAGGAAACCAAGCTAGTCAAGGCTTGGGTCCCCCTCCTTAACTAATTATTTTCTATTATGTGCAGGTTGTCCACTATAGTGCTTCTACCAACACATGGATTGTAGATAGCGGGGCATCCAGGCACATGACGGGAAATCAGTCTCTCTTTTCAATGTCAAACAAATTAAAGGGGGACACGATTCTTTTGTTGGAAACAAAGGAGGATACATTACCGCACAAGGAGAAGTAGGTAATGCAAAGGTAAGATTTGATAAAGTGAATTTTGTTCAACAATTGGAAAACAATTTGCTTTCAGTGTCTCCGATATGTGATAAGGGCTTCAAAGTGATGTTTGACAATTGGAAGTGTTACATTCTAAAGAAAGAGATGGAGATTCCAGAGGAGCAGGTATTAATGTCAGCATCTAGGTACAATGACCTGTATGTTTTAGATATGTCAAATGCTTCTACTACTAAGTCTACTGTTCAGTGCTTTTTGTCTAAAGCAACAAAGAAGGAGTCTATCTCATGGCATAAAAGAATGGGACATATAAATCACAGGAAGATGAATCATCTGATTCATAACAACTTAGTTGAGGGAGTTACTGTAAAGAACTTCAAACATTTTGATTTTTGTGTCTCATGCAAGAAGGGAAAGCAGACCAGGAAGTCTCACAAGACCAAACACATTAACTCTATCGAGACGCCCCTGGAGCTATTGCATATGGATCTATTCGGTCCTGTCAGCATGAAGAGTATCGCCGGAGACTGGTATTGTTTTGTAGTCACAGATGACTATTCACGGTTCTCCTGGGTGATGTTTCTGAAAGCTAAGTCAGAAACTTTTGAGTCGTTCAAGGTTCTCGTCACAACACTGGAGTCCCTCTACAAGCTGAAAGTAAGGAAGATTCATTCAGACAATGGAATAGAGTTCAAGAATCAGTGGATGGATGCTTTCTGCAAAGAGAAGGGAATTGTTCATCAGTTCACCTCTGTATACACACCACAGATGAATGGAGTTGCTGAACGAAAGAATCAAAGCTTGATCGAGACAGTACGGACTATGTTGGCAGATTCAAAACTACCAATATAGTTCTAGAATGAAGCTGTTGCCAATGCTTGCTACACACTTAATAGTGTGTTAGTAGTCAAGCGGCATGGGAAGACTTGCTATGAGTTGCTTCAGAAGCGCAAACCAAACCTGGAGTATCTTGAACCATTCGGAGCTCCATGTACGCTGCTGAAGAAAGCTCAGGAGGGAAAGTTCAGCGAGAAAGTAGATCAAGGGATATTTCTAGGATATAGCATACCAGACAAACGGGTTTATAACAACTCGACGGGTCAGGTAGAAGTGTGGTGCAACGTAGATGTACAAAGATACACCACCCCCTTTCTTGAAAAGGTCCATCGTCATTCTTCGATTACGATGGCTTTTTCAAATCCTTCAACCTCCCTCAGCTTGATTCAGATGACGAGATTGTTGCCCAGATGATGTACGACGTCCTAAATACACCGAATCAGGATATCAGCAATATGACACCAGCCAGTGGTGCTTCGGGATCTTCAACACCCGCTCAGGACGAAAATGATGAGTCATCAGATGATGACAAAGCAGCTGAGACTAACAATGAGCATAATGCCAATCAAGAAGAGAGCTCCTCAGCTGCTGAACAAGCATCAGGAAATCCGGATACTGAACCTGTTGTCACAAATCTTGATACTGAAGTTGTCATTCCTATGACACCTGTGAGTAGGATCAGTGTGAATCATCCCCCCGACTCTATCATTGGGGATCTTCAATCCGGTGTGCAGACAAGAAATCAACTGTACTCTGCTGACTATGCTGCAGTCATGGAAAAGGGATATGTCAATGATGGGGCTTTCTCATGTTTTGTTTCTCAAATCAAGCCTAAGTACGTCAGTGATGCCCTGAAGGATGAGGCCTGGGTCAACGCTATACAGGAGGAGTTGCTACAGTTCAAGAAGCTGGGAGTGTGGACACTCGTTGATAGGCCCAAAGGAGTGAAAGTGATTGGTACTAAATTGGTACTGAAGTGCAAGAAGGACGACCAAGGTGTTGTTATCAGAAACAAGGCATGGTTGGTTGTTCAAGGATTCAGACAAGTCGAGGGAGTCGACTACAATGAAATGTTTGCACCAGTGGCACGAATGGAAGTGATTCGGATATTTCTGGCCTATGCATCTTACATGAAGATCAAAGTTTATCAGCTGGATGTTAAGAGTGCATTCCTTCATGGGAAAATCAATGAAGAAGTCTACATCAGTCAACCCGAGGGATTCGAAGATCCTTATCATCGGGACAGAGTCTACAAGTTGGACAAGGCTCTGTACGGGCTACATCAAGCTCCTCGAGCTTGGTATGAGAAGCTCTCCACTCATCTCTTGAAACACGGTTTTCACAGGGGTGTGATTGACTACACATTGTTCATTAAAGAGAAAGATGGGGATTTACTAATGGTGCAGATCTATGTGGATGACATCATCTTCGGTTCCAGAAATGAAGAACTGTGCAAAGAGTTTGAATCTGTGGTGAAGGCAGAGTTTGAAATGAGTGCCATGGGAGAAATGAAGTTCTTCTTGGGATTACAGGTGGATCAAACACCAACCGGTATTTTTTACATCAGACTAAGTATGTTGGAGACATTCTGAGTCGATTTGATATGGAAAGTGTCACTGTTGCCGGTACCCCTCTCGTCATAAATCATGATGTGGCTCCTGATGAGAATAGGGATTTGGTGGATGCCACTATGTATCGTGAGATGATCGGATCTCTTATGTATCTCACTGCCTCGCGTCCAGATATCATGTATGCCACATGTCTTTGCTCCATATATCAAGCGAAACCCAAAGTCAATCATCTGATTGGGGTGAAGAGGATTTTCCATTATCTGATGGGTACCCCAACATTGGGATTGTGGTATCCTTATGATGATGACTTTGAGATCACTGCGTACAGTGATTCTGACTATGGCAGATGCAAGATGAACTTCAAGTCAACATCAGCAGGGTGTCAGTTCTTTGGAAGGCGGTTAGTCACTTGGCAATACAAGAAGCAGACCTCGGTTGCATTATCAACCCATGAAGCTAAATATGTTGCTGCTGCAAGTTGCTGTTCTCAGATCATCTGGATCCAACAGCAAATACGAGACTACGGTTTGAAATTTTCTCAAACACCTATCTTTGTTGATAATTCTGCTGCCATAGCTGTTACTAAAAATCCTGTTCAACACCTTAAAACAAAACACATCGGCATAAAGTATCATTTCATACGCGATTGCTATGAAAAACAATTAATTGATGTGATTAAAATAAACATGGATTTTTAGCGCGCCAACCTCTACACCAAACCTTTTGACAAACCCAGATTTCTATATCTGTTAGAGGTCAACGGTGTGAAAAAGAAAAGTGACATAAGTTCAGAAGACACAGATGCCTAGTCCGACACGTGTTTAGTTTTTTCATTCTTATTTTTATTTCTTTTAATTTCCTTGTCTTATAAAAATCCAAAAACACAAAAAGATTTTCTGTTTTAGAATTTTAGGGGGAGATTAGGTTATGTTCAGTATTTATTTACTTAAAAAAAAGAGAAAGAAAGGGGGGAGGGAAGATAAGCTGAAAAGGCAAAGACAACAAAACTAAGAATGTGATTTAGCAAATTGGAAAGTGATAGTACACAGTCATCGAGTTACTTGGAACACCAAAACGATTTTCTATTTTTGCAAGTTTAATTAAAATCATAGAAAAATATTAGTCAGAGAAGTCTAAGTCTAACATATTTGGGAAAATGATAGTACGCTTGTTTATTACTGTAACTACTCCGAGAAAGTAGATGTAGAGGTGTGCGAGATCATTATACGATGTGTCAGTAGATTCAACACAATAGACTAGTAGACGTCATCGGTAATTCGGCTTAAAATTAAGTCACTCAACAAGTTGTGGGTTTCCATGGTATCCCTGGTTTGCACAATCAATCAATTTCCAATAAGTGGTGAGGAGAAATTGAATGCCACAAATGTGTGTAAAGACCTAAAAATTAGAGCAAAAAGATGACAAACATCACAGAAATAAATGTATATTATAATATATTACTCAAAGAAGAAGATAGGTATTGCGCCTCTCTGCTGTGCGTTGGCACTGACCTGAGGCTTGGCATAATCTATCTGTTTAAGAATTCATTGTTGTTTCCGCCTCTCTGCTGTGCGATGGCACTGACCTGAGGCATAGCATCTCCTTGAAAGTTCTTAGAACCAAATCTTCTTATTTCCCGGACCGCTCAAAAATCTCCTGAGGAGGATTGATTACCATATACCTGTGAAACACACAAACACTTGTTGACCTAATCCATCTAATTAATCACTGATGTATGTCAAAAGTCTGTGTACGGATTTAAGTGGACAAGTATACTGATAATTGTCGTGACTGCACCGCCTGATGATCAAAATCAATGTTGTTACATATCAGATCAAGTATGATTCCCAGTTAGAACTTAGAAATCCCGGATAAGTAAAAGGCTGTGATATGTAAATATGCTAGTTTCCATTTCAATTAATACAAAAAGTTCCAAGTAATGGTGCTTATGCCTGTCTGATTCCATATGAATCTATCTTTGGTATGACGTTAATGCTAATAGGCTATTCTACCCTACCCTATCAAAAATCACAAAAATATGTTCATTTTGTATTTTGTTTACTTTTCAAGTCATTTGTAAAGTGTGTCAGTTTCGGACTGTGCTAAGTTATCATCACTGTGGATGTTACAAAAGGAACTTAATGTTAGTCTTAAACAAATTGTTTTTGAAAAAGTAAAGGATCATGTCTGAGATGATCGGGTTGTTAAATGGATCACGTCTGAAGTGATCGGGTGGATAAATGGATCACGTCCGAGGTGATCGGGTGGATAAATGGATCACATCTGAGGTGATCAACAGGTTTTAATCTAAAATTGATCATGTCTGAGATGATCAACTGCTCATAATGTTTTATCTACTGTTAAATGGAACTAAGTGCCGAACGGTAAAATGGTTAAAATGTCACATGTATGGCCCATTCGCACAACTGGACCATAAGTATGGACCAGTTGTACGATTGGATCATACGAATGAGTCCAAATCGTACGAGGACCATGCAAATGAGCCCAATCGCATGATTGGAGGTGATCGACTATGGCAAACGTCCGAATGAACCTCAATCGTACGATAGGAGGTGAACGACTGGGTGAATCGCACGACTGAGGCTCAGTCGTACGACTCACTCATGCGACTAGGCTCAGTCGCACGACTGGAGGTTGCCCTAGTATAAATACAAGGTGAATCGGCCTCAGTCACTCTACTCACCCAAATCGCCCATTATACGTACGACTTAAAGAACCTCTGCCGAAATTTCGTTCGATTCACATTTACCATATATTCTTGTGTTCTGACATTCGATATTGTTTATACAGGTAGTAATCGAGGTGGTTCATCAATAAAACCAAACATTGACATCAAGAATCACTCAAATTTTGACCTAACAGTAACCGAGGACTAAAACGGACAAATAAACCACCTAAACTGAGCTATAAGATCAAACTAAACTTAAAAGATGCTTAATTGGACTATACCAAGTGTAATAAGCCTAATCCCAATGTTTAACATCAAGTATTGCTCAAGAACATGAATTTGAATGCTCAAACAGTTGAATAGGCGACTGGACACACTGATGAACTTCAATCATACGAATGAGCTGTTCGATTGGCTAAATCGTACGACTGAGATGGACGAATGGCACGGTCGCACGACTAAACCATGCATATGAGCTCAGTCGCACGACTGAGTTAAACGCATGAGAAGACATGCGACTAAGTCCAATTGCATGACTCAGTCGTACGACTAGATCTCAGTTGCATAGTTCACTCGCATGACTAGATCTCAGTTGCTTTGTTCAGTCGCACGACCGAACCAATTTTTCAAGTTCATTAACCGAAATTGGTTATCTTAGACAAGTACTAATGTTTATCTGTTTTATGTCACAGATGGCTAGTCGGTGGACCATGAGCACCAAGCACAATATCTGTGCTCATCTGGATCTTACTTCCCATAATGCGGTGGACTTCTCTGGGATTATTAGTTTTCTACACCACTCGAGGATCTTCCGAGCGATCTCAGCACAGTGTACTCCATATAGATCGATTCAGCAGGCGTTTTGGGAAAACGCTGTTGTAGACAGGTCCACGGAGCCTCACACTATTCGGAGCTCTATCTTTGGAAAAGACATTGAGTTGTCTGAGGAAGATATATGGACCGTTCTAGAGTTTGGGGACGATGCTAACTTCCCAACGAGACTACATCCCCTTACCGTCCGTGGCTGTTTTATGAGAGCGAAGTACTCGGGGGACATCAACTCAAGTATGCTTAACAAGAGCAATTTGTGCCCCCAGTTCAAGTATCTCGCCCATGTTCTTCTACGTTGTATAGCCTCGAGGAAGGGAGGTTTTGACGAGCTATCTGATCAGATACAGAATGCATTTGCTGCATTGGTGCTGAACTTCCTATTCAGCTTCTGCAGGATGATCTTCACCTACCTGGTGGAGAACATCGAGGCCAAGGGGAAGGAGAGCTTCTGCATGTATCCGAGGTTTATCCAGATGATCATTGATCAGAAGCTCCCCCAGCTGTAGAAGGAGAAAGAGGATGCGGTCGTCCTGGAGGTCATGGATGACATGACATTGGGAAGAATGAAGGTTTACCGGGGCAAGCAGGTTATGCCCCCGGTGAGGAGGTTGTTTGGGCATCTAGCCTGGGAGTACTACGTGGCACCGGCAAGACGTAAGTGGCGCCACGACGATAGTGACTCCGATGTGGAGCACATAGTCCTCCCTGGTGATGATTCAGATGATGATGACAGTGGTGATGGTGGAGATACAGGTTTTGAGACCACTACTGAAGATGATACATGTTCACCATCCCCACAAGAGGGATTAGAGACGGCTGGGTTCCATCAGGACTTTCAGCCTGATGAGGAGGAAAAGTCAGATGAAGAGCATCTCACCCGAACGGTGGGTAGCCGGGTAATTGCTACGGAGCAAGGCATCAGGGCGGTTGGTGGATGCCCGAGAGGGTCTGGGGGTTCTACTGTCGACCCATCATATACCTATGACTCTCCCAGTAGCCGAGGGGAGCATCCGGGTCCAAAGGGACTAGACTGAAAAGGATGACTCAGCCCCACGGGAAGAAGGCGAAGCGAAGGAGGATTACCCTGCTTACAACCTCTTCAGCCACCACACCTACCTCCATAGCCACCACTACTACCACTCCACCACCCACTACCACAACACCACCAACCACTACCCGTACACCTCCACCTATATTCACCACCGCCACAGCTACCACCACCCAACACCGAGCCAGACCCTCATCAGTACCCTCCGGATCCTCTCTGCCCTTAAGTGAGGTAGAGGAACAGCTCTCAGCACTGAACCGTATGGTGCTGAGGCTGTTAGCAGCCGATGACAGGAAGACTGCCCAGATTCATCAGCTAGTAGAGCTTACTGCTGCACAATCTCAGTAGATATCTCAGCAGGCTCAGCTGATTGAGAAGCAGGCACAGCAGATTGCTGCACAGAGATCAGAGATATCCCATCTCCAGGAGAAAAACATCATATCTTCTAAGAAGATTGATGAGTTGGAGGAGGCCAAGAAGACCATTATGCTCAAACTAAAGGGCACTAAGGATGAGCCTCTGAATATCAGAGAGGGAGATGGAGATGATGGTGATGATGAAGAGAGTGATGATGTGGAAGATGACAGTGATGAAGATGATGATGATAGTGAAGATGATCAAGCTAGGGAGGGGCACAATGATGATGATGATGATGAAGATTCAGCTATAAATGCTGTTGATCCTGGTCTGGATCAACGAACAAAAGAAGACAAGACCATGGATCTACGTCAACCCCTCCATCATCACCTATAGCTGAAGCTCACGAGCAGATTCAAGGCAAAAGTACAGATTAGATGTTTTATTATTCAAGTTTTGTACTTGAATCATCTTTCGATGTTTATGTAATTAATGTAAACATTTATTATTTAATGTTTGATTATCTTGATTACATACTAATGATTGTTATGCTACATGTCTAAATCAAGCAGGTCTAGCATTTCAGCAAGATGAGTATGATGTTGCTCCCCTCCAACAGATCAAGTCTCAACTCACAATAAATCTTGATCTGCAGGGGATCGTCAGAAGGGCTGTGAGTTATACTCCTGAAGAAGAAGAAATAATTCACGACCTAACTGACGAGCAAGTTGTTGAGATGTTTTGACTTAATCCTAATGAGATCGTGAAGGATGCTCCAACGTTTGATGATGCTAGTGATGACGAGCTTAATGACATTGAAGAGATAGAGATTGAAGACATCACCGATCAGCATTATTCGGAATACGTTGACCGAGAGGGAAATGTGTTTCCAGATCTGGTTAACACTCTCGGCAGTGATGTTTTGGAGAAGCTAAGTGATAAAGAAAAGGAAGCTGAAGCATCAACTAGCCAAGCCCAAGCCTCGGATGCTGATGTCGATATCAGAAAGGCTGAATGGGCGGCTTGCTTTGCTGAGATCCAAGCCCAATGCGCTATAGCTAAGCAAAGTACCTACACCATGCCCTATAAAGTTAAGAAGAACATGAAGGTGTCAGGGAAGATTATTGCATGGGCTTATTTTGAGGATCTTGGAGTTTATGCTGTAAAGAGGGAGAGGGGAATCGAGTACTTCAGATTCCCCCATGATCTGAAGACTCTCCCCGGGTTCGAGCTCAACCAGCTGGCACGCCTGAAGTCGCTCTACGCTGACCCGAAGAAAATGTAAGGCTGGTTTGAGGCTGCACTAAAAAGGGAATACAGGACAACATGGGTAAACTTCAATCCTCAGCAGGCTACGTGGTACCTCTGAAGGTCTGAGGTGAGTCCCATAACCGGTCAACCAAAGATAGTCCTGAAGTGGCGCCCTCAGCGCACGATGTCCAGAATTCCTTTGAGGGAGATGCCACAGGACTTTACCCCACATTTTAAGTGGTGGTACTATGACTGGCGCTCTGGAGAGGCCGTCATTGTTTTGGACAGGGAAGGAACGGTGGACACAATAAGGGTGTTCGACCCAATGTGGCTTATCAACTTGTTAGCATAAGATGTCTATACTCTATACAAGTGGCCACTATTTTTTGATACCCAGGATATAGTGCAAGCACTACAGTTTCAGCATGTCATACGTCTATGCTTCGCACTCAATATCCATGCTGGGGTTTCGAAAGAGGAACGAGCTAAGAGATTAGAAGAGTTTACAAAGGGAGTCAAAGATTAGATAGAACTAGGTCCAAGGGGGAGTTTGTTGGTACACATGTCCCTAGTTCTAGGTCTAGTGAGCTTAAATGTATTTGACTTTCATTTTGTTACAAATATGTAATGTTTGATCATTGTAATGAAAAACTCTTTGATTGATTGTGTATTAGTTGTTTAATGTTTTATATATTTATATTATTGTATGTTACACGCTTATACGAACATGTTATATAGGTTTACAGTTGTTAGACATAGTTCTAAATTGTTAAAGGTTCAGGAATGTGTTTAACTAAGTCTCATGATTCAGTCGCATGACTGGACCATGCGTGTGACATCCGTCACCTCAAGGTCTGTCATTTAACATGAAATTACGTTAACTATCCTTAGAGCTTTCATTTTCATCTTCATGGATTATTCCATAGGACATCATGTTTGATTTGTTTTCTGTTTTAGTGGTGTTATCAATATTTGCAATCATATCATCCAAAATGCTCACGAATATCACAACCGACATCACTAATTATATTATGTTATATAATATAAACATCATAAACAACAACATATTCAAGATATAAACAATGTTAAACACATACTCATGATTAATATAACGCGTGTGTTTACGTCGTTATCAACCGAAACAAGTTTGGGGACTGGGGGGCTAAGTGCAGGGACTAAACTTGACAAATTGTCAAACTAGGGCTGGGTATAAATACCCCACACCAGCCCTAGTCTTCACATTCTTCTTCTTCTTCACCTTCTTCTCCATTTTTCTCTCAACTTAGCACCAAAATCCGTCACGTTTGTTGCGTTTTCACCGTCAAAGCTTGGTTATCAACGTGAATACTCACTTCTAGCAGGTAGATAACCTTGTTTGACCCGTTTCTTGCTCGATTTCACTTCTGCGTTTTCTAGGGTTTGGGGTGCTCGGGTTCATCCGGGCACATGAGGTCGTGTGGGCTTGTGTGTTGCGTTTCTGAGTGTGTTTCTTGTTTAGACATGTTAGAGTATGAATTCTAGAAGTTCTTGGGGTGTAAAACTCGTACCCGGAGCAGCTGGACGCTGCTCTGCACTTCAGCAGTCGCGAACTTACTGTTCAGGTGACTGGGTCTTTCAGGTGACTGAGCCGTGCGACTGAGTGAGTCGTGCAACTTGATCCATGTGTCTGAGTCTATCGTGCGACTGAATGGTGCGACTGGGGTGAGTCGTGCAACTGAGTCCATGCATATGTGTGTGTCGTGCGATTGAATGCATGCGATTGAGAGTGTGCGCGACTGAGTCAATGCGAATGATTGTGTGCGACTGTGTGTATCGCACGAATGAAGATCCAGTCGTACGAATGAAGATTCAGTCGTACGAATGAAGCTGATTCGTAAGACTGAGGGTTGAATCGTGCGGATGCAAGGTTAAGTCATGCGATTGGGTGCTGTGTGGTACGACTGAGTGCTTAGTCGCACGAATGGGAGTTCAATCGTGCTAATGAAGCTGAAATGGAGTGTCCATTCGTGCGTCTAGTCCTGTCGTGCAATGGGAATCGTTGTGTGTGAAGTCAGTCTTCCTGTGTGTGGTGTGTGTTGTCGTGTGATGTTAAAGTGACATCGACACGGTTGCCATTGCTAATGACGATCTTTAAGATTAACACTACTGAACTTATTAATGTTATATCAAATCAAATCAACGTAACATTTTACAATTAATAACAACCGATTCATAACACAAGTGCTTACTAAATATTTCTCTGACAACAATAACACTTTTACATAAATATCATTGACAATGGAAACGCTTCTAGTACAATGGATCTACATAAGATCTATCGCGTGTGTTTGCGTGCAAGTGTTAACCACGACCGAACCAAAACTGCCCGAACCTATTGAACATCATCTTATGCTTTATGCTCATTATTAATGCTTGTCAGTAACTGTCAATAGGTATTGACTGTTCATAGCATTCTACTATTGGGAGTATTCCTTCGTGCTTATCATCTATTCAGTGAGTTTTGTGGCCCCTTCTTACGCTTATAAAACTTTTAAACATTTTCAAACTTGGGGGAAAAGAATACTCGCCTACTTAACACATTTTCAAGCACCTTCCCTAGTGGAAGTCTGCTGCAACAATTATGGTTAACTTATCTTGCTTATTTGGTTAACTTATCTTGCTTATCTGGTTGAATGATGCTATTATGACTCTTGACTCTATGCTATGTTGCTACCTTGTATGTTACTTGGTGGCTTTACATTACTATGCGCTATTACCTGATGCTATGTGTTGTATGTTGCTACTTGTGAATGCTATTGACCTTGGATGCTCTCGGCGATGTGGTTCTTCTTCGTGGGTCTACTTTGTGGTTCTTCTTTGCCGAGCATCCATTACAACCATTAATCCCGGTAATGGGACCTAAGGATTGGTTTGGTTGTAACCCATGCGTATGCGCTTTGTGGATCTTGCTAGGTCATGTGAAACTTGCCCTTCAATACAACCATTAGTTCCGGTAATGGGACCTAAGGATTGGTTTGGTTGTAACCTATTACGTATGCGCTTTGTGGATCTTGCTACGTCATGTTAAACTTGTTTTGCTATGGAAAATCTTTTTATACAACCCTTAATCCCGGTAATGGGACCTAAAGATTGGTTTGGTTGTAAACTATACGTATGCGCTTTGTGGATCTTGCTACGTCATTTTAAACTATTTACGCTTTGGGAATGCTTTCTATACAGCCATCAATTCCCGTGTGGAACCGATAAATAGGTTTGGCTGTAGCTACTTATAACTGGTAAAACCACCTAGACATAAGTGTAGTTGCGGTAGCTCTTATTAAACTTACATACTGTTTTCATCTCAACATATTTTATTACTTAAAACCTGCAAAGCTCACCAACAATAATGTTGACTGTTTTGAGCATCTCTTTTCAGGTGATCAAGGTAATTGAAGTTTTAGGAGTGCTGCCTTTTAGTGGAGACCCTAGGAAGCATTTTTGAGATTGAACATACATGATGAACAATTCTTTTGTACATTGTTGCAGTCCACTAAACAATTAACATTCTTTTGAACACTTGTTCCCGGGTTGTGGGAAACTAAAAAATGTTATTCTATATGGTTATGTGATCCTTACATGTCATGCTTATGGCTATGCTGTCGTGAATATTGACTAAACGCGACACAAGTCTCCATTTGTGTTCGGGTGTCGTCATGACATGCTTGTCATCATATTTATATTTCTTCTCTATCGTATACCATGTGTTATGACGATCCCGTCTACCTCGCATCCGCGTGTTTCCGCTATCAGCGGGGGTGTGACAATGCGAATGGTCCAATCGCATGACTGAACCAGGTGATTGAGTCATATGCACGATTGAGTCATAAGACTGACTCAATCGTACGAATGAATCAATCGCACGACTGAGCCATACGTATTACTCAGTCGTACGAATGAAAGCTGTAACCTATAAATACCACTTAGTTGTAACGCCCCGAAATTCTCGAAGCAAGCCATTTAAAAATAACGGGCTTTCAAGGGTTAATTAAAAAAAAGTAAGTTAGTGGGCTATGGACTAAATTAACCCTAATGGGCTATGTTTTGATGGGTTTAAGGGCCCTTAATCAGCCCTTAAACATGCATGATCAGCCTCCATCCCATCATTTGCAACCCAAGCCCCCAAGTTTCTAGAGAGAGAAAGTAGAGTGAGAAAGTAAAGAAAACCCAAGGAATTGGTGTGTTATTGTGAAAGGTATTGAAGATCTGCAAGTTGGAGCTTCAAACCACAATGAAGGAGCAATAAATCAAGGTAAGAATCGTCATCCAAACATCCCTTTAGAACAGATCCGGATTTCTAGGGTTTTGGGTTCAAAAAGTTTCAAAGGAACATATAAAGGTCAAATTTTTACGTATGAAATCATGTAAAAAGGTTAGATATGGCTTCATGGATGGTAAACCAAGGATTTGGACTTAAAAAGATAAGATTTTGGGTTAAAAACGAGCTGGTTTGTCATTTTTATGCATCCAGCAAAACTGTGAGCCCGACCAGCGAAATTGTACCTTCAACCAGCGAAATTGTCCCTTCACCTAGCGAAACTGTAGTTTCGCTTGAGCGAAACTGCTATGTTGGAGAAAACCATTAAGACATAACGAATCTCGAAAATTCCAACAAAAGTTGGGTGCTCATGGTAGTGAATCTCTCCAGCGAAACTGGCAGAAGTGCTGCCCAGCGAAACAGGTAGCGAAACTGCCAGCGAAACTGGCAGCGAAACTGCCAGCGAAACTGTCAGCGAAATTGTGAAGAAAATGACGTTTTTGTGTATTCACTTTCGTGCAGCTCGTGTATTCGGACTATAGCTTAAGTAACTTAGAATTGAAGCTATTTTGCTAAGTTCAGGTGAGTTCTAGACCCCTCCTTTAACCGTTTTCAATGTTTTGGGGGTGATATGCATACTAAAATACATACTTTTATGATGATGGTTTTCAAGACCTTTTATCAAGAAAATAAAATTTTCCAGCCAGGGGCGTTGCCCCTTGGACCACACTAGGGGCTGCCGCCCCTAGAACCCCGCAATCAGGGGCTGCTGCCCCCGAACCCCCGCTGTCCCACGGAGGGTCGTTTGTCTGGTTTATCTCTCATGGTTGATGAAATGTGAATACGTAGACTAAGAGTTTGCTTCCTATTATGTGTTAAGTGTATGTGAAAACTAAATATATAAGTGAAACTTAAAGAACTGTTATTGGGCCCATAACTTGTACCTTGATAAAGTAAAGCCTTGCAAGCAATTGATAAAGGAGGGTTGCATCTGTTGTGCCCTCATGATGATAAAGTAAAGGCTCGAACAGGCAGGACAGTAAAGCCTGGATTGGCATGACAATAATGGCCTGTTTGGGGTACGACAGTAAGTCCTAAATTGGCGTGTCGGTAAAGTCTTGTGTTTATCATAGGCACCGATAGTAACTGGGAATTGACGGATAAAGAAGAGTAATAATTAACAAGTAATGGCAAAGCACCGATAAAGCGATAACCCATGTGTATCAATGTTCTGAAAGATGATGATTATTTTCAAATGATAAAGCTAATACCTCTTACAAAAGTTATTTAACAATGTAAACCTAGAATTCACTCAGTGAAGCTGACTTTTTATGCATATTAGTTGACAGGTGAGCGTTAGGGCTTATGGGATGGGAGCATGGATCTAAAGCTTCTTGGCATCTAAAGACTGGCATCCCTGATGAAGAAGAATTTAAGAGGATTTTAAAGAGTATTTGATGTTTAAAGACAATGTTTATATTTTAATTTAACTATAATGTAATGAATTGCAATTACTATATCTTTCCGCTGCAATATATATACATATATACGTAAACGATTGTTTTAAATCTATGTTTTTGTTGTGAATGACCAACTGTGAGGTTTCCTGGGATCAGGGCCTTACATTAATTCGTGGAAAAACGGAACACTTCGAGAATTCACAACCCTAGCCGTACAAGTTCGTCCAGAACATCTCTTCCAAGTTCATAGAATGTTTCTGATCACTCCTACTCTATTCCAAACGTATTCTAATCGTTAGGTTTCATCAGATTAACGGTTTCCCTGATTGGATCGCCAATCAAATAGAATTTCATGCTATTTGATTCGGTTACACGTTGAATCAGTTAGTACTCCGTACGTACACGGTCCTAACAGTTTATTATTCCCGTTTCTTTGTTTTATCAATTTCCATCCATTTAGGGTCGATTAAACCGTTCAGTTATCCCTATTTAGTTTGCAACTTACCTGTAGATGAACGAAATATGGTTAGAAGCAGAATCGAAGAGTAATCACAAAGATTGGAAATTTTAGAACAATCTGGAGAGAATCGGGCAGAGTAACTGTGTTTCATGCGAGTTTAGGGCGATTTGAGTGAATGAGACGACTGAGACCGACTCCCCCTCTATATATACTAGGGCAACCTTCAGTCGTGCGACTGAACCTAGTCGCAAGATTGATTCGTGTGACTGAACCTAGTCGCACAATTGATTCGTGCGACTGGGTTTCAGTCGTACGACTCGCCCATCCGGTCATCTCCAATCGTACGATTGAGGTTCATTCGTGCGACTGTCACAGTCGGTCACCTCCAATCGTGCGATTGGGCTCATTCTTATGGTCCATTCGTATGAATGGGTCATACTTGTGTAATTTGCCTTTTTGACCCTTTGACACTTAGCCCCTTGTAACAATAGATAAAACATTTTGATCATTTGATCATCTCAGACATGGCCAATTTAATTAAAAACCTTTTGATCACCTCAGAAGTGATCCATTTATCCACCTGATCACCTTAGACGTGATCCATTATCCACCTGATGATCTCAGACATGATCCATTTATCCACCTGATCATCTCAGACCTGATCCATTTATCCACCTGATCCATCTCAGACATGATCCATTTATCCACCTGATCATCTTAGACATGATCATTTTACCATTTTTAGAAACAATTTATTGAAGATTAACGTTAAGTTCATTTTGTGTCATTCACAGAGATGAATAACATATCGAAGTCCGACCCTGACACACTTTACAGATAACTTGAAAAACTAAACTAAGTAACCAAATAAACATGTTTTTGTGATTTTGTTAGGGTAGGGTAGAGTAGCTTATTAGCATTAACAACATTTCTAAGACATATTCATATGGAATCAGACAGACATAAACTCATTTACTTGGAACTTTTAAATATGCATTGAAATGGAAACTAACATATTTACATATCACAGTTTCTCAATCATCTGAGACTTCTAAGTTCTAACTGGGAATCATGCTTGATCTGATATGTAACACACGTTGATTTTGAACATCAGGCGGTGCAGCCACGACGATTGTCAGTATACTTGCCCACTTAAATCCATACACAGACTTTTGACACATATTGGTGTTGTATTAGGTTGTATTATTTCAACCAACATTTGTGGATCCCAAGCTTATATGGTAATCAACATTCCTCAGGAGAATTTTGAGCGGTCTACGGGTATTTTGACAAGAAGAGACTATTCATAGAGCTTTGAAAGAGAAGCCAAGCCACAGGTCAGTGCCATTGCACAGCAGAGAGGCGGCAAACATCAATGAATTCTAGAATATCTAGGTTATGCTTATCCTCAGGTCAGTGCCATCGCACAGCAGAGAGGCACACAACCTATCTTCTTGTTAGAGCATCTTTAAATTTTTCTTTTGCACATAACGCACCAACCACATAGGTTATCAGCTTGATTGCGCTTATTTTCTTTTTTTCGTGCTTTTCTCTTTTGTGGTCATCCGCACACTTTTAGTGGCGTTTATTTGCTCGTCACCCCTTATTGGAAATAATTGATTGTGTTAACCAGTGATAAGATGGGAACCCAAAGTCGGTTGAACAGATTAGTTTAAATTGAGTTCACCAATGATGTCTACTAGTCTATTGTGTTGAATCTACCGACACATCATATAATGAACTAGCAGCTCCCTAGATCGACTTTCTCCATGTAATTAAAGTTACAAACAAGCGTACTATCATTTTCCCAATTTGTTAGACTTAGAGTTCTCTGACTAACAATTTTCTGTGATTTAATTAAACTAAAATTGCAAAAAATTGAAAATCTTCTTGATGTTTCAAGTAACTAGACGCCTGTGTTCTATCAGTTTCCATAGCATTGAATCACTTTCTTACCGTTGTTGTTTTTGCCTTTTTAGCTTATCTGCCTCCCACCTCTTTTTTAAGTAAATAAATACTGAAAGTAAACTAATCTCCCCCTAAAACTCTAAAACAAAAAATCTTTTTGTGTTCTTCGATTTTATAAGACAAGGAAATTAAAAACAAATGGAAATAAAATAAAAATAAAAAACTAAACAGGTGTCGGACTAAGCATCTGTGCCTTCAGAAATGATGTCACTTTTCTTTTTCACGCCGTTGACCTCTAACAGATAGAAAAATCTGGGTTTATCAAACGGTTTGGTGTAGAGGTCGGCGCGTTGAAAATCCGTGTTTATTTTAATTACATCAATTAATTGTTTTTCATAGCAATCGCGTATGAAAAGATACTTTATGCCGATGTGTTCTGTTTTAGGGTGTTGAACGTGATTTTTAGTTATAGCTATGGCAGCAGAGTTATCAACATATATAGGGGTGTTAGAAAATTGCAAACCGTAGTCCCGCATTTGCTGTTGGATCCAGATGATCTGAGAGTAGCAACTTGCCGTAACAATTTGCTCTGATACCACTTGTTAGGACCGTGTACGGACAGAGTACTAACTGATTAAACTTGAAACCAGATCAAATAGTGCGGAATCCTATTTGATTGGTGATCCAATCAGGGAGAACGTTAATCTGATCAAAACTAACGATAAGAATACATTAAGAATTGATTAGAATCGATCAGAAACATTCTATGAAGTTGGAAGGGACTCTCTGGATGGACAGGAACGGCTAGGGTTGATAATTCTCGAAGTGTTTTGTTTTTCCATGAATTAAGTGGTATTTATAGGTTACAGCTCTCATTCGTACGACTGAGCCATGCGTATGGCTCAGTCGTGCGGCTGAGTCGTGCGGCTGAGTCGTACGACTAATTCATTCGTACGACTGAGTCAGTCTTATGACTCAATCGTGCGGTTGTCTCAATCACCTGGTTCAGTCGTGCAACTGGCCCATTCGCATGGTCCAGTCGTGCTACTGAATCATAAGACTCAGTTAAACATATTCCTGAACCTTTAATGATACAGAACTATGTCTAACAACTGTAAACCTATATAACATGTTCATATAAGCGTGTAATAATCAATCATATTAATAGATATAACATTCAACAACCAATAAACATTCAAAGAAGAGTTTTTCATTTCATATATCAGACATTACATAAGTTTTACAAAATGAAAGTCAATTACATGTGAGCTCACTAGAACTAGACCTAGGGACATGTGAACTAACATACTCCAACATTCATTAGAGTGTCCATAATCTTAACATATCTAAAGTATTGTTGAGTTATGGTTTCACCAGCTTTGAAGGTGATATTCTCAAACTATTGCTTCAGAAGATCCTTCTTGTATTCTTCTGCATCAGGAGAACCTTCATACATCAGCTTCAGTGCATCCCAGAGCTACTTGGCAGTTTTGCACTTCTTAAAGCCTCTGTAGATGGCATACAGAAGAGTAGTTTGGAGGGCAGTCATGGATTTCTGATCTATATCTATTCTTTTTCTATCTTCATTAGAATAGTCAGCCACCTCCTTTGGAATCATGCCACTTCCAGCAGCAGCTGAAGAGGTGCATCGAATGTAAGGTCCTCCAGTAATATACTCCCATATTTTGTTGCCTTGTGACTTGATAAAGCCTTCCATTCTTAGGCACCAAGTATCAAAATCAACAAGAGTGATCAGTGGAAACTTTACCATGGTACCGGTTTCCATATCAGCCTTGGATTTTGCCATTTGAGATGTTAAGTGTTTTGTGAGAACTGAGGAGATTAAAAATGGTAAGATCTTACAATCAAGAGCCTGGAATGGTCTGATACTAATTACAGGACCGGTTAAGGGATGATCAATACAATCAGTCTCACTATAAGGAGAGTGTTAGAGCACATAACAGATCAAATAGGGAACTGGGGTTTAGGAGTAAGACGCAAAGAACACAAGTAAAGAGACAGAACTTAAGAACAATATATATAAGGTTTTCAAGGATGATGTATATTAATCTCAAGTTCTCTTACAAGAGTTACAATGCATAAAAGATAAATTACAAGACATTAAGATACTTTATACTATATCCTACAACCGACCATACTTGGAAAGCTAGTTGGAACATTGAAAAATAACAAAATCAATGTAGAGTCAAAAGGCAGATTGCCTTTTGACTAGTGACTATGACATGACATAGCTCACATCCTAATATAATACAAAAAGGATAGAAGTTCATAAAGTAGAAAGTTACAGACAAAGATATAAAGTAGAAAGTTACAACCAAATGGCTTCCTGCATGCATGCAGTTCTACTTGGTACTTGGTGCATGCATGCAGGAAGCCATTTGGTTGCTTTAGTTGCATCAGCCTCTATATAAACCTTATACTATCTATTATCAAAAATCACAAAAACACTTAATACTTTTGTTCTCTTAGAAAAAATCTCTCTTAAATGGCTTCATCAAATGCTCACTCATCCGATGGTTGTGATGCGTCTTCGAGCAAAATGGTGGTAGCAATCCTTCCTACAAGTAGGAACCTCGAAATATGGAAAAATTATGATTTATGTAAAATGGCTAGCGGTCAGAACAAGGCTCGTTGCAAGTTTTTTCATAAGGTTTTGAAAAGGATGCAAACACAACGTTGAAAAACTACATTGCGCACAAATATTGTAAGGCGTTAAAAGGTGAACTGTCTCAAGGTCAAGCTTCGATAACAATCGAAGGAAATGTTTGGGCATATAACGTTGATGCGGTTCAGGAGCAAATGGCGCATTTTGTAATTCAAGAAAGCTTGTCATTCAAAAATTTTAACAACAAAAATTTGACTCGACTCATTCAACGAACTCTCCAACCATGTTACAACAATGTAAGTCGTGCTATTCTTTGAAGACATTGTTTAATAATGTGGAAAAAAGCTAACAATGAATTAATATCTTATTTTGAAAATTACAAACCGGTGTTAACTTAACTAGTCATGTTTGGTCAAGTCATCACAGCTCACCGGACTCGTACATTTGTGTCACAGCCTCTTAGGTTGGTGGAAAGGTAAGGAAGATCAATTTGCCATCCTATCCAACATGGCCCAAGATTTACTAACCGTCCAAGCTTCCATGGTAGCTTTGGAATCTGCTTTTTTCTGTTAGTGACAGGATTATATCGATAAGACGAACTCGACACTCCCAAAGCGGTTGAAATGTCAATTCGCTTGAAGGATTATTTGGATGCCGCGAAAAGAGTGCAAGACAAATGCTCACTTGAAGAAAAATTGAAATATGAAGTAGAATTATACGAGGACGAGGTAGAGAGCAGATTGACACCCGAAATGACTGATATTGAAACGACATATGATGTGTACCTTGGTAACAGCTCTGGTTCTGGTGGCGAAGAATAAAGTATCCAAATATGCAATGAACGAATGAAGAAGGACAAGGCTAAATGTTTAGTTTTTAAAAACAATTGTTAAAATTTCTATGTTGTTTAAATTGTTTATATGTTTTACATATTCTATAATTCACTTTGATTCTAAAAACAAAGTCATGACATTATTCAAATGTACAGACAACAAGTAACATTATATATCTCACAAGTAACGTATGATATAATACTTTAACATTAAACAAAATCATGATATTAATAAAATAATAATAACAATAATAATCAAAACAACAATTACAAATCAACAATAATAAAAACAATCACCACCACCATGATATTAATAACAATATTAATAACAATAATACTCACAACTTTTGTTTATTGCTTGTGATTTATTTAATATACATATGAATATATATTTTTCATATGTTAACAAATATTTTAGTTTTCTTTAACTTAAGTATAAGTGTTTTTTTATTGCTTTTGATTTAATTAATAAATATATGATTATATATTTTTCATATGTTAACATAATAATATTATTAATAACAATAATATATATATATGTGTATGTGTATGTGTGTGTGTGTTTGTGTGTGTGTATATACACACGTGTATATATATATGTGTATACACACACACGTGTATATATGTATATATATACGTATATCTATATATAAACGCTTATATATACGTGTGTGTATATATATATATATAATTATATATATATATAGATATCTATACATATATATACATATATGTATATATATACATATATACATATATATACATATATGTATATATATACATATATGTATATATATACGTATATATATGTACATATATATATATACGTATATATATACGTATATATATACACATATATTTTGTGTATATATATATGTACGCACACACACACACACATATATATATACATATATATATATATATTATATATATGTATTTATATATTTATATATGTATATAAATACACACACACATATATATATAAACATATATATTACAAATATATATATATACACACACACACATATATAAATATATGTAAATATATTTATACTTGTTGGCCTATTAGGGCCCCCAGGGTATGTTTATTTAATAAAACATCTTAAATTATATATTAAGACATAAATATAAGAGTAAGGAAAACGCTTATGGTTAGAATTGAGAGAACATGAACCAAAGGCCCCTTTTTACATAGTCTAAACCCAGGATATCAATATGAGATCAGTGAGGGTCAGACCTTTAAACGCCTTACCCATCTTAGGCTTCAATTGGCATAGGTCCCCAGAGGTTGATCGCCATAATGATAACTCAGATAGACTACGACCCGTCCATATACTTTCTCTATAAATTTTTACCATTCTTGTTTCCAGACTCTTTTTTATGATATTTTGGCTTGATCATGATATGGTACTCCAACACTTGTTAAATTAGCCTTCCATATAGGAGGCGATCATATAAAATTAAAATAAAATACCTTAAATTCTACGGATGGAGCTTCTCCGATAAGCTTCAAATATTATATCTTTCAAATATTACAAAAGGATTTTACAAAGGAAACTAGTAGTAGTTTTTCGATTCTGCTCCTAACTAAACACAAACCCTCCTTTTATAGGAGTACAGGGACTCGAATTATGCTGTGAATATTCGCAATAATTTAATTCGGTACCTATCATAGGCCCTGCCAGACATTAAAATATTAAAAGTAAATAGTATCCTCAATTATATGATAATCCGGACAACTGTCTTGAAGAAAACTATTTTTCTTTGTCAGCCACTCCATTTTGGAGGCTTGTGGCTTGTGACTACGGTTTCATTATTGCCTTGGATTCCTTCATTTTCCAATTTTCGGATTTTTGATTTTCTTCTATTTCTACTGTTACTTTAATGACATAAGGATGACATAGAATATCTCCTTGTTCCTCCTGATCATATGGATCTTGACCTTCCCCTGCTAAGAAAGTTTCAGTTTCATCATCTGAAATGGATATTGTTGACTGGGATTTTCCGTTAAAATGTTTGACAAAATCTTTCTTCACTTCTGTCATGTAGAAGTCCATCATTTCCTTTTCACTGATTTTCCCAGTATCTTTGATCATTTTGATTTTTTGAACAATATGTTCGAACGGGCTTGGAGGCTCTTTGCTATTCTTTGAATGAATTTTTTCTTCATAGGTGCTTATCGCCTTCTGGATATAATCCACCATCTGTTGGCTTTCAAGAACTCCGTCTTTAACCATTAGCATTTTCTTCCAGAACTTAGTATAATAAGTTCTCTTTAAGCAATATATGTTATCACTGGTATAACCAGTCTCTGGGATCCATTTCCAGATCCATGGAATGCTGAATTCCACAAAGTAGTATAATGAAGGCATTGTTTCAATGAAACAATTATTGGTTTGTGCATCTATCAGATGCGGAGATACTTCAATCCATTGAGTGTAAATTTTTATGCAACTTTGGTAAAATGTTTATTGATGGACCATACGATCTCCACCATTGTAAAAACCAAATCGGAATATCCGATTTAAATATGTTTTAACATATCTTGATAAACCATGAATGCCTATGATTTTGGTTTTCATATAAAAATGTTTTATAAAAACCATTTTTGTAGTCCCAATAATTATATTTGATTGGGGCTTTAGTTTCAGGGTGTATTAACTCCATTTCTTTAAGAGGAGATACTCCCAGGCTTCAATAGATATTATTTGTTTAATAACAATTTTGCTAAAATAGATTTCATTATTTTTGGAACCTTGATAGTTTACTATCTCGCAATATTCTTTTTTCAAAATGTTTTCATAATAAGCTCTCGGCTTATATATTTCTGCAGGATAGAATCCTGTATCCTTGTATCTATTTATTAACAGCCATGGTTGATCTTTCCATCTAAGATCTCTATTTTCTAGCAGAAGTATGACCTCTGTATTGGGCATTTTCACCCAGTTTTATCATTAGAATCATCTGAGACTGTTCTTGCATATGATGCATTTGTTTCCTAAGAATTTTCTCTCACGACTTTTTCAGCCAGAAATTCCTTATAAAGGATTTCTTCTTTGGTAGCCTTATAGGCTTGAAACTCTTTATGTAGAATTTTGTTTGATCCTGAAGTGGATCCTTGAGTTGATGCAATGTTTTCATCCACCACCTTCATATTTCCTCTTTCGGAACTAATGTGAGAATTTCCTCTTCTCCTATAAGAGGAAGATCTTCCACCGCCACGATCCCTTGAGATCATCCTGTAAATCTTAAATTATATGGATTATCCATAAGAAATTATAATTTCTTTTGTTTTTATATCATTTAGTCTTCTTTTTAGACCAATGATTCTTAATTAAATTTCTCTTATAACATAAATTTTTGTTAATGGATTAATAGTATCATCATTTTCAATGTCATAGCATCTTTGACGCGCTATTTGAAGTGCTATTAAGCAGTAATCCTTGTCTTGTTGAAGATCTTCATATATCATCTTCAATGGTCCTATTGATTTTTTATTGTAGGCCATTTAGATATTCTCTGGTAAGAAAATCAGGAAGACTATTTTCAGTCCCTTTTTTATAAATAATTTCAAAATCAAATGGAGCTAAATGAGATCGCCATCTAGCAAACATTTGTTTAGAAACCTCATGTTTAAAATCTTTAAACATATATTTTGCTGCTTGGCAGTCTGTTTTTATTATAAACTTTTGATTGTATAAATCATCTTGGAATTTTAAAACACATTTAACTATTGCAAGGATTTCTTTTGCAATAGTAGCATAGTTCTTTTGGCTATTGTTCCATTTTCCTGAATGGAACCTAATCAGATGTTCCTGCTTATCAGTAGGAGATATTTCTTTTAGAATTCCCCCATAACCAATGTCAGAAGCATCTGTTTCCATAATTTTTTCCCAATGTGGGTTAGCTATCATTAAACAAGGAAGGTTTTTTACCTTTTGTTTAATGGTCTAAACTGCTTTTGTATGTTCTATAGACCAAGGTTTTGGATCCTTTTTTAGTCTATCATACAAAATAGCTATATCTTTTGTAAGATCTTTGTTATAAGGAAGAATATAATTAAGACTCCCTAAAAATCATTGTAACTGAGTTTTATCAGTTATTATGTCTGGGAATTTTGTCCCAAATTCAATACTTCTATTGATTAGAATTATACTTCCAGTTTCAATATTGTGACCCAAAAATCTTATTTTGGTTTGGAAAAGTATCATTTTTGGTCTAGATATTACTAAACCATTTTCTATAATGATATTTTTAAACAACTCTAAGTGTTTAAAATGAGTTTCAATATCTTTTGAAAATACAAGTATATCATCCATATATACTATTATAAAATCACTATAAGGAATAAAAATATCATTCTTGATATTTTGGAATTCAGATGGGGCATTTTTTAGCCCGAACGGCATTACATTCCATTCATAATGGTCGAAAGGAACTGTAAAAGCAGTTTTATATCTGTCTTTTTCTTCAATCTAAATTTACCAATATCCAGATTTTAAATCAAACTTTGAAAATATTAATAAATCATGCAATTTTTGTATCAAATCTTTTTATTAGGTATTGGATATCTTATCCATTTTAAGACTTTATTTAGTGGCTTATAGTTGATTACTAGCCTTGGAACACCTCTTTCTTGTTCTGAATGTTTATTTACATAGAATGATGTACAAGACCAAGGAGATTTTCAATCTCTGATTAGATTTTTATCTAATAAAGATTTAATCTCTTTCTTACATAATTCCATATATTGTGTATTCATTTGGCAAGGTCTTGCTTTGGTTGGAATTTGATTTTCTTTGAAATCATTTTCATAAGGAAGAGAAACAATATATTTCTTCCTTTCCCAAAATGCATTTGGATGGTCATTACATATTTTTTAACTAAATTGGTTTTCAACTAGTTTTATTTTTTCCTGTAATTTAGGGTTTTGTATTTTCTCTTGGATGCTTAAAGAAAATATTTCTTTTTGTAGAAATTCAATTTAATTAATCTTTGCTTGTAAAAGATTTTCTTTTACTTGATTGATTTCTTTTGAGATTGAGTTTACAATAAAAGGAAAATATATCTCTTTTCCTTTGAATGATCCAACGATTCCTTTAGTATCTATATACTTTAAAGGAAATATTTTATTTAGAAATGGAGTTCCGAGTTGTAACACCCGGATATTTAAAAAGATAATAAATGAATAATAAAAGTAGGAAATGCAAATTTAACCCAAGTTGACGGGTTAAAAGTGTCAAAAGAACAAAAGGTACAAAAAGTTGGCGTAAAAGGTGGGCATGGCCGCCCACCCTCCCTTCACAACCTTTTCATACGGTTTTTAGAGAGAGAAAGAGGAGAACATTCGGGTTTTTGAAGAAGAATAAGAAAAAGCCGGATTTCAAGGTAAGAATTTGAGGGTTTATATGTTCATGTTGAGTTCTTGTCTCGGTTATGTGCTTATGTATGTTGTATGTTCGGTTGTGTGTGTTTTTGGTGGGTTTAGGTGTTCGAACTCCTTTACAGTCGGGTTTGAAGAAGTCTTGGCTGAACGTTGTCAAGGGTGAGTTCCAGATCCCCTATGTTACATGTTTTAACTGATTTTGGGGCTGGAAATGTATGTATGAATGTTTTTATAAAGTTGGGTTTTCACACCCATATGTATATTTTAATGTATATGTGGGGGGTATGATCTTGGGTGCATTTGATGTTTTGGTTATGATATGTGTATGTTTTAGGATGCTTAGAATGTTAGAACTAAATTTAGAACCTGTTACAATAGAGTTTGGGACTGATTATGAATGTTGTTAGTGTAATAACACTTCTCATGCGCCTAGAATTGGCCCATGTGCCCAACAGGTTAAGCTAACTAAATGTTCCCATGCGCCTAAGACTTCATGCGCCTAAACAGTACCCCATGCGCCTGAAATTTCCTTGGAAAATGTCTGCGTAGTTCATGCGCCTGAATAGTGGTTCATGCGCCCAATATTTTGACCAGGAGCCTAAGTGTTGGGGCTCATGCGCCCCAATAGTGCCCATGCGCCCCAATAGTGCCCATGCGCCTGGACCTCCCATGCGCCCAAGTGATCTCATGCGCCTGAAAGGCTCAAGCGCCTAAGTGTTAAACTGTTATTTTGATGAGGCGCCTGCATAGTTGAAATGCGCCCAGACAGGGCTCATGCGCACAAAGTTGGTGTGCCCAACACTTAGAATTGAATGCAGAATTTTCGTGGGAATTTGTGCATTTAGGGTTTTGACCAATGTTGACTAATGTTTATTTAATGCTCATGATTATGCTTGATTGTCATTATGACCCCTTTTTATTATTATTATTGTTATTATTATTATTATTATTTCGGTTATTATTATTATTATTATTATTATTATTATTATTATTATTATTATTATTATGTTTTTCTTATATTATGTAACTTTACGTGGTATGTTTATGACTGTAACGTAAAGTATTATCATTAACGAAGTGAAAGATTAATGATGAAGAGAAGTGGAACGTAAATGATTAATGAAAGTCTTTCAAGCAAATGTATGGAGGTGCACGGCCTTGTTGTCGTTAGCTCAACTGTGATGCGGGTTAGCTACCCCAGAGGATGCACACAGGGTCAATCGTTAGATTGATAAATGAGGTGAGCAACCTTGTTGTTGCAACAGACTCGGTTAGCATGCAATCTTTGAGATTGCCAATGAGGTAAGCGGCCTTGTTGTCGCAACAGGCTCGGAAAGATAATGATAAAAAGTATGAGATGAACGAATGATGAAGATAATAATGATATCACCTATGTGTACGTATGATATCTGATCGCACGCAAAAGTAAAGAACGGTTCTTAAACGAAAGTAAAGTATGTTTTATTATGTCACACCCCCGCTGAGAGCGGAAACACGGGGATGCGAGCGAGACGGGATCGTCATAACACATGGTTAACAATAGAGATGCAATATGTATGTAGATGATGACAAAGCGTGTCATGACGACACCCTGCACAAATGGAGACTCGTGTCGTGTTTAGCCATTGTTCACAACAGCATAGCCATAAGCATAAGCAGAAACTTGTAATTGATTCATATAAACGATTCTCATAATCACAAAAATTGTATTCTTGTATGTAATTCCCACAAACCGGGAACAAGTGTCCAAAAGAATATTAATTGTTTGATAGACTGCAACAATGTACAAAATAATTGTTCATCATGTATGCATCAGATAAGTACTTCACAAAACAATATCACGTTGATTCCAAGTATGAAAATTGTATGTATGTTGTACAGCATTGAAAACGTGTGAGCATACTTTTCCCCCAAGTTTGTAAAAGATCGAAACAATTGTATAAGCATAAAAAGGGGCCACGAAACTCACCTGTTAAGTAGTAAGTATGTATAATGAAACTTCCCAAACTTGTATGTATGAACGGTCAATCACCTATTGACAGTTATGTTAAGCATTAATGATGTGTCTGATGTTAACAATATTGTTTAGTCGGTGCGGTCGTATCGGTTCGGTCGTGGGTAACACTTGCACACAAGCACACACAATGGATCTTATGTAGATCCAAGTACTAGAAACGTTGCCATTGTAGATGATATTTGCGTAAAAGTGTTATTGTTGTTAAAGAAATACTTAGTAAGGACTTGTGTTATGAATCGTTTGTTGCTAATTGTAAAATGTTAAGTTGATTAGATTTGATATAACATTAATGAGTTTGATAGTGTTAATCTTAAAGATAGTCATTAGCAATGGCAACCGTGTCGATGTCACCATAACATCACACGACTACACACACCACACATAGGAAGAATTCACGCACAATGACTCCAATTGCACGACAGGACCAGATGCAAGACTGGACACTCCATTCACAGGAATCAACTCTCAATCGTGCGAATCAGCTTCATTCGCACGATTGAACCCCCATTCGTGCGATTAAGCATTCAGTCGTACCACACCGCACCCAATCGCACGACTCAACTTCCATTCACACGATTCAGCCTTCATTCGTACGAATTAGCTTCATTCGTACGACTGAACTTTCATTCGTGTGACTGGACATTCAGTCGTGCGATACACACAGTCGCACATATTCATCCGCATTGACTCAATCGCATGGCAATACTAATCCACATGACTCAATCGCATGACACACACAAATGTATGGGCTCAATTGCACGACTCACTCAATCGCTTGGACTCAGTCGCACGACACGCCCAGTCGCTCAGAAGAAGATCGTGACTGCTGGAGGTGCTGAGAAGCCTTCGGTTGCTCCGTGCACGGGTTTCACACAACGAGGACTTCAAGAAACACTTATCTAACATATCTAAGCAAGATGCACACTCAGAAAGGCAACACACGCACCCACACAACCTCTTGTGCTTAGGTGGAACCCGAGCACCCGAAACCCTAGAAATCACAGAAGTAAAATGAGTAAAAATGGACGACCAAGGTCGTCTACCTGCTAAAAACATGTAGTCTAGGCTGTAGTCGAGGTTTCACCGATGAAAACGAGACGGGATGGGGCGGTTTTGGGGCAAGGATGAAGAAGAAAAGTGGAGAAAAAGATAAGGAAGAAAAAGAAGTGGTGAAGGCTAGGGCTAATACAAGGGTATTTATACCCAGCCCTAGTTTGACAATTATCACATTTAGTCCCTGCGCTTAGCCCCCGAGTTCCCAAATTTGTTTCGGTTGAAAACGACGTAAATGAGTGAGTTATATTTATTATAGGGAAGTATTTAATGTTGTTTGTATCTTGAAAATGATGTTATTAATAATGTTTACATTATATAACATAATATAATTAGCGATGTCGGTGGTGATATTCGTAAGCGTTTTAAGTGCTAATGTTGCAAACAATGATATCACAAATGTAAAAGAAAATCAAGGAAGTATGATGTCCTCACGAATAGTCTATGAAGATGTGAAATGAACGTTCTAAGGATAGTTAACGAACTCACATTAAATGACGGACCATATGGTGACGGTTGTCACATATTATAAAACTAGGACTCACTCAGCAACGCTGACTTTTATGCATTTCCAGTTGGCAGGTAATTCGTTGCTGGGGATGGCACGCGGGGATGGCTACTCGGTGGGGCAAGACTGACATCCATTCTCAATAGATATCACTGTTGTTTTGTAATGCAGTTAAACCATTCTTTTGTAATCTGATTAAACCAAGGTGTATTGCTTAACAACAATGTTTATAATGAAATGAATGGCTTTGTTTAAATTAATTCCGCTGCTTAAATTTGTAAACCTATAATGTTTTATGTAATTACTGTTGTGAATGACCAACTGTGAGGTCTTCGGGAATGGGGCCTTACAAGTTGGTATCAGAGCCAAAGTTTAAGTGAAATGGGTAAATACTTTCAAAAGAAACCTAAACTAAAAATAGGACAAGACGAGGGATGTCAGCCCGAGTAGCCACGTGCCATCAGGTATTTGTTTTCTTAAAGTTAATCAGTATTATATGCGTATGTTATTTGACTTATGTGTTCTTAGTAGATTTAGATACTGATGTAGTCAGGATAGGAAATGCTTGGGGTGTGAAGTGTAAAGTAAGTGGTTAATCATAACTGGCCACTGCCATTAGGGACTTACTATACTTGACATAAACTGAGCTATTAACTTGAATGACTGTGTTAGTGTTTGAATCTTATAGCATTTGGAAAATGGCTGGACAGAAGTCTTCGAAGGCTTGTAGAGGCAGAGGTCGGCCACGTGTGACTAGGAGTAGTGCTAAGGCTCCTGAGATGGCTCGTGAGAACCCTGAGGTTCATGACCGGAGTAAGGGAAATGAGAACGCTAGCCCGAATGCCTCAGCTAGGGAGGCGATTGCTGACGAGGTGCACCGGGTCATGCAGACAGTCTTACCGTCTGTAGTGACTGAAGTCATCCGGGCTGTGAGGAACGAGGAAAGAAAGGAGAAGGAGGACAGAAAAGGGTCGACTGGGAAGGAAAGTAAGGGGGATGAGGAATGGCCGGAGCCGGAGACAGTATTGTCCAATGACGAGGAGGGCGATTCGGCAGGGGTGACGGCTAAGGGGTGCAAGTATGGGGCATTTCAGAGGTGCTGGCCCTCGACCTTCGATGGCAATGGGAATGCTGCTACCGCTCACCGTTGGGTGAGGGAGATGGAAGCGTACTCGAGATCAGCGAGTGACGAGAGAATCAGAAGGTGAAGTTTGCCACCCACTCCTTTACTGACTCAGCACTATGTTGGTGGGAAATATCGTCCAAGCTGAGGGTTCCAGGGCCATCGAGAAAATGCGATGGAAAGAGTTGAAGAAGCTGGTAATCGAGGAGTTTCGTCCTTATCAGGAACTGGACAAGATTGAGAGGGGGTTCCTGCAACTCGAGGCGGGAACCATGACCCACCAGCAGTACACCACCAAATTCAATGAGATGGCGAGGTTGGTGCCAGATCAGGTGACGCCGGTGTCTCGAAAATTAACTGGTACATTCAGGGACTGCCAACTGACATTCGATGGCACTTGATTGCTACTCGACCGAGCACCTTTAGCTCGGCAGTGGATTTGGCTGGGAGGCTCTATGATGAGAGGGAAGTGACGGTGGTGGAGGTGAAGAAAGCCTGTGGTGGTGACCAGAATTGGAATGGGAAGCGATTCGGGCATGGTGGTTTTACCCCGAACAACAAGAAGATAAGGATAGATGACCGTAGGATGGGGTCATCAACCTCGGGACTGAAGAGATGTGGCAAGTGCGGGAAGGAGCATACCGGAGAATGCAGGATGAGGCTCAACATGTGCTTCAAGTGTGGAAAGGCGAGCCACATCTCCGGAGACTATAGGCCGTTGAGGTGTTACAACTGCGGCGAGGAGGGCCATATGAGTAGGGATTGCAAGAAGCAGAGGGTTGAGGGTTTCGGAGAAAAGAAGACAACCGAAACTGAAGGGTCGAAAGCTAGTGCCAGAGCTTTCACGATGACCCATGAGGAGGCAAGGGCGGACCCCGACGTCGAGGTATGTTTCTTGTGAACCAAACTCTTGCCTCTGTGTTATTTGATTCTGGTGCTAGTAGGAGTTTTATTTCTGCTACCTTTTGTGCTAAGTTGCCCATTTGGAGTAGGAATATTAGTGAGCCCTTTGATGTAGAAACTACCATAGGAAAGTCTACTAGGATTTCTGAGATGATAGACGACTATGACATAGAGTTAGAGGGTCATAAGTTTCCTGTTAGACCGTTCATGATGACCTTAGGTGGTTTTGACGTAGTCCTAGGGATGGACTGATTGGCAGATTATGAGGCGAACATCGTGTGCCGAAGAAGTTAATAAAACTGACGGCGTCTGATGGGAGTTTGGTGACGATTTACGGGGATCGAGTCACAACTATCCCGAAGGTGATTTCAATGGTGGTAGCGAAAAAGTGCATGAGATGTGGATGTAGTGCCTATTTGGCTTACGTGAAGGATGTGGATACATCAACGCCATAACTGTCAGATGTGCCAGTCGTGTGTGACTTTCTGGATGTGTTTCCAGAAGATTTACCAGGTGTGCCACCGAACCGCGAGATCGATTTTTAAATTGACTTGATACCTGGTGCTCAACCTGTATCGGTTGGCTCCGACAGAGATAAAAGGAATTGATGGAGCAACTGCAGGAGTTGCTCGATAACGGGTTCATCAGACCGAGTATCTCTCCTTTGGGTGCTCCGGTCCTGTTCGTAAATAAGAAGGACGGTAGCATGAGGACGTGTATCGACTATTGTGAATTGAACAAGTTAACGGTGAAGAATCGATATCCATTGTGAGGATTGACGACTTGTTCGATCAGCTCCAAGGTGCCAGTTGGTTCTCAAGAATAGATCTTCGATCTGGCTATCATCAGTTGAAGGTAAAGGAGCAAGACATTCCTAAAACAACTTTTCATACGCGCTATGGACATTACGAGTTCCTTGTGATGTCTTTTGGTCTAAATAATGGCAATTTGACAAAAACCTTAATAGTATCAAAGAAGAAGACGACAATTTGACATTACGAGTTCCTTGTGATGTCTTTTGGTCTAACTGTACATAGAATACTTATGTACAGTACAATCTGCCAAAATAATGGCAATTTGACAAAAACCATAGCCAACATGGTTATAGCAGGGTTTACAGGACAGCTAAAAGGCTGGTGTGATAATTATCTATCTCAAGATGATAAGGATAAAATCCGTAATAGTATCAAAGAAGAAGACAGGAGTACGGTTAGTAATGCTATCTATTCTTTAGTTATCAATATTATAGAACATTTTACATGAAGATGGTCGGAAGATTCTGAAAAGATTAGAACTCTTCTTCAAAACCTTAGGTGTCCAACTCTCACCTCCTTTAGGTGGTATAAGAATACATTTCTATGTAGAGTTATGGAACTCCCAGAGTCAAAGCACTCATTGGAAGTCCATGTTTATAGATGGTCTTCCCTCTTTATTTGCAGAAAGAGTAAGAAAATCCTTAAGATGAGGAGAAATTAGTATTGATTATGATAAATACACGTATGGTAAACTTATAGGAACCTGTGTACAAGAAGGTTTAAATTTATATAATGAAATAAAATTAAACTAACAGATTAAGAAACATTCTCTTAATGAGAAGAAACAATTAGGTCAATTCTGTGACCAGTTTGGCATAGAGTCTACCTCTAGACCTAGGAAGCCAAGAAAAGAGTCTTCCCCTCGAAAGTATCTTAAGAACAAAAAGAAAAAAGAAGAAAGAAAACTTGATAGAAAAAGAAAGTATGAAGAAAATCTTCATATAAACCTCTTATTAAATGTAGGAGATGTGGCAAAATAGGTCACAAAGCAAGAACTTGTTGGGTAAAGAAAAAGCTTAATAAGCTAGAAGATAAAGAAGTAAAAGAAAAAATTTCAAAAATTCTTTTAAACTCAGATTCTGAAATAGAATCTGAACAATCTTTTTCAGAAAATGAAAATTTAAACATTATAGGTAATGAAAGTTTTTATACTACAGAAGAAGAGGAAGATATTCCTTGTTCCAGTGCTTGTAAACAAGATTGTTGTAAAAACTCCTCAGGTATTGAAGAAAAAGATTTATATCAAGTTGTCTCACAATTTCAAAGATTAGAATTAAATGTTCTAACAAATGAGATTTTAGACATTCTAAAACTAGTTGAAGATAATTCTTTAAAAGAAAAAATAATTCAAACGTTTCTAAAAAACACAGAAGGGGAAACCTCTTCTAGTGTGCTGCAAAAGGATTTAAAACCGTTTTCATTAGCAGAGCTAAAAAGGCAGCTGAATGAAAAAAATAAAATTCAAAAACCTATAGATATATAGGATTTGAAAAAAGAAATTGATCATTTAAAATTCTAAGTGAAAATACTCCAACAAGATAATAAAAATCTAGAGAAAAGAGTTATAAGTCTTGAAACCTCAAAAAATCCTATATCCTTTAGACAAATTGTTCAACAAGAACAAGAAAGTGTAGGGCTTTTAGACAGTTTATTAGAAATCATCACTACCCAAAAATGGCATATCAGAATAAAACTTCTGATAAGTGAAAGATTTTTCATAGAAGTGAGAGCACTAGTTGATAGTGGTGCTGATCTAAATTGTATTCAAGAAGGATTAATTCCTACTGAATATTTTCATAAAACTTCTCATTCCCTTAGCTCAGCTAGTGGAGAGAAGCTCCAGATAAAGTATAAAATACCCAAGGCATATATATGTCAAGATAAGGTCTGTATTCCTACTAGTAAAAAACCTTACAAGCCAAATTATACTTGGAACTCCATTTCTAAATAAAATATTTCCTTTAAAGTATATAGATACTAAAGGAATCGTTGGATCATTCCAAGGAAAAGAGATATATTTTTCTTTTATTGTAAATCCAATCTCAAAAGAAATTAATAAAGTAAAACAAAATCTTTTACAAGCAAAGACTAATCAAATTGAATTTCTACAAAAGAAATATTTCTTTAAGCATCCAGGAGAAAATACAAAACCCTAAATTACAGGGAAAAATAAAACTAGTTGAAAACCAATTTAGTTTAAAAATATGTAATGACCATCCAAATGCATTTTGGGAAAGGAAGAAATATATTGTTTCTCTTCCTTATGAAAATGATTCCAAAGAAAATCAAATTCCAATCAAAGCAAGACAATGCCAAATGAATACACAATATATTGAATTGTGTAAGAAAGAGATTAAATCTTTATTAGATAAAAATCTAATAAGAGATTCAAAATCTCCTCGGTCTTGTACAGCCTTCTATGTAAATAAACATTCAGAACAAGAAAAAGGTGTTCCAAGGCTAGTAATCAATTATAAGCCACTAAATAAAGTCTTAAAATGGATAAGATATCCTATACCTAATAAAAAAGATTTGTTAGGAAAATTGCATGATGCATTAATATTTTCAAAGTTTGATTTAAATTCTGGATATTGGCAAATTCAGATTGAAGAAAAAGACAGATATAAAACTGCTTTTACAGTTCCTTTCGGCCATTACGAATGGAATGTAATACCGTTCGGGCTAAAAAATGCCCCATCTGAATTCCAAAATATCATGAATGATATTTTTATTTCTTATAGTGATTTTATAATAGTATATATATATGATATACATGTATTTTCAAAAGATATTGAAACTCATTTTAAACACATAGAGTTTTTTAAAAATATCATTATAGAAAATGGTTTAGTAATATGTAGACCAAAAATGATGCTTTTCCAAACCAAAATAAGATTTTTGGGTCACAATATTAAAACCTGGAAGTATAATTCCAATCAATAAAAGCATTGAAATTGGGACAAAATTACCAGACATAATAACTGATAAAACTCAGTTACAAAGATTTTTAGGACCATTGAAGATGATATATGAAGATCTTCAACAAGGCAAAGATTATTGCTTAATAGCACTTCAAATAGCGCGTCAAAGATGCTAGGACATTGAAAATGATGATACTATTAATTCATTAACAAAAATTTATGTTATAAGAGAAATTGAATTAAGAATCATTGGTCTAAAAAGAAGACTAAATGATATAAAAACAAAAGAAATTATAATTTCTTGGGGATAATCCATATAATTTAAGATTTGCAGGATGATCCCAAGGGATCATGGCGGTGGAAGATCTTCCTCTCATAGGGGAAGAGGAAATTCTCACATTATTTCCCAAAGAGGAAATATGAAGTTGGTGGCTGAAAACATTGCATCAACTCAAGGATCCACTTCAGGATCAAACAAAACTCTACATTAAGAGTTTCTAGCCTATAAGGCTACCAATGAAGAAATCCTTTATAAGGAATTTCTGGCTGAAAAAGCCATGAGAGAAAATTCTCAAGAAACAACTGTATCATATGCAAGAACAGTCACAGATGATTCTGATGAAGAAAACTGGGTGAAAATACCCAATACAGAGGTCATACTTCTACTAGAAAATAGAGATCTTAGATGGAAAGATCAACCATGGCTGTTAATAAATAGATACATGGATACAGGATTCTATCCTGCAGAACATATAAGCCGAGAGCTTATTATGCAAACATTTTGAAAAAAGAATATTGCGAGATAGTAAACTATCAAGGTTCCAAAAATAAAGGAATCTATTTTAGCAAAATTGTTATTAAACAAATAATATCTATTGAAGCCTGGGGAGTATCTCCTCTTAAAGAAAGGGAGTTAATACACCTTGAAACTATAAAGCCCCAATCAAATATAATTATTGGGACTACAAAAATGCTTTTTATAAAACATTTTTATATGAAAACCAGGATCATAGGCATTCATGGTTTATTAAGATATGTTCAAACATATTTAAATCAGATATTCCTATTTGGTTTTTCCAATAATGGAGATCATATGGTCCATCAATAAACATTTTACCAGAGTTGTATAAAAATTTATACACTCAATGGATTGAAGTATCTCCGCATCTGATAGATGCACAAACCAATAATTATTTCATTGAAACAATGCCTTCATTATACTACTTTGTGGAATTCAGCATTCCATGGATCTGGAAATGGATCCCAGAGACTGGTTATACCAGTGACAACATATATTGCTTAAAGAGAACTTATTATACTAAGTTCTGGAAGAAAATTCTAATGGTTAAAGACGGAGTTCTTGAAAGCCAACAGACGGTGGATTATATCCAGAAGGCGATAAGCACCTATGAAGAAAAAATTCATTCAAAGAATAGCAAAGAGCCTCCAAGCCCGTTCGAACATCTTGTTCAAAAAATCAAAATGATCAAAGGTACTGAAAAAATCAGTGAAAAGGAAATGATGGACTTCTACATGACAGAAGTGAAGAAAGATTTTGTCAAACATTTTAAGGGAAAATTCCAGTCAACAATGTCCATTTCAGATGATGAAACTGAAACTTTCTTAGCAGGGGAAGGTCAAGATCCATATGATGAGGAGGAAGAAGGAAATATTCTATGTCATCCTTATGTCATTAAAATAACAGAAGAAATAGAAGAAAATCAAAAATCCGAAAATCGGAAAATGAAGGAATCCAAGGCAATAATGAAACCGTAGTTACAAGCAACAAGCCTCCAAAATGGAGTGGCCGACAAAGAAAAATAATTTTCTTCAAGACAGTTGTCCGGATTATCATATAATTGAGGATACTGTTTACTTTAATATTTTAATGTCTGGTAGGGCCTATGATAGGTACATAATTAAATTATTGCGAATATTTGTAGCATAATTCGAGTCCCTTTACTCCTATAAAAGGAGGGTTTGTGTTTAGTTAGGGGCATACTCGAAAAACTACTACTACTTTCCTTTCTAAAATCCTTTTGTAATATTTGAAAGATATAATATTTGAAGCTTATTGGAGAAGCTCCATCCGCAGAATTTAAGGTATTTTATTTTAATTATATATGATCGCCTCCTATATGGAAGGCTAATTTAACAAGTGTTGGAGTACCATATCATGATCTAGCCAGAATATCATAAAAAAAAGAGTCTGGAAACAAGAATGGTAAAAATTTATAGAGAAAGTACGTGGACGGGTCGTAGTCTATCTGAGATATCATTGTGGCGATCGACCTCTGGGGACCTATGCCAATTGAAGCCTAAGATGGTGTAACGCATTTAAAGGTCTGACCTTCACTGATCTGTAACACCCGTAATTTTATTAAAAATGAAAAAAAGGAATAAAAGAAAAATGAAAAAGGGGGAAATGGAGGTCAACCCAAAGTTTTGGGGTCAAGGGTGTAAAAAAGGGGCTAAGTTGGTGAAAAGTTGGTGAAAAAGTGGCATGGCCGCCCATTTCACCCTGCACAATATCTTCGTTCGATTTTTAGAGAGAGAAAGAAGACAGAAGCTTCGGGTTTGAGAAGGAAATTCAAGCAAAATTCGAATTCAAGGTAAGAATTCATGAAATTTAGTTGTTCTTGGCTAACCTTAGCCTCGGTTATATGCTTACATGTGTTTGTATGTGTTCGAATGTGTGTTTAGAAAATTTCTGGGTGTTAGAACCGTTTGAAGAAGCTCGGGTGAGGAGTGCAAACTGGGAGAACCACAAAGGTGAGTTCTAGACCCCGTATTTCACATGTTTTACAAACTTTTGGGGATGGAAATACATGTAAAAAATGTTTTACACTTATTATGAATGTTGCCCGTATGTGCATGCGTATGTATGTTAGTGATTTATGTTATGATTCATGCTTAGTATTGTATGTACATGTTTAGAACTAAGTATTATGATGTTTGGGGACTGGGATATGAATTAGATACATGATTAGGCTGCTAATACGACTAATAAGACCAAATAGTGGTCATATGTCTGAAACTTTGACTTAGAAAAACCAAGTACAAGGTGATATGTCTAAATAGTGCTTATACGACCCATGAAACTTGCCTTAGAAATATTTTGAGGGTTATATGTCTGAACAGTGGTCGTATGACCAGTAGAAATTTTCTAAGTATGGGGTTATATGTCTGAACAGTGGTCGTATGACCAGTAGAAATTTTCTAAGTATGGGGTTATATGTCTGAACAGTGGTCGTATGACCAGTAGAAATTTTCTAAGTATGGGGTCATATGTCTGAACAGTGGTCGTATGACCAGTAGAAATTTTCTAAGTATGGGGTTATATGTCTGAACAGTGGTCGTATGACCAGTAGAAATTTTCTAAGTATGGGGTTATATGTCTGAACAGTGGTCGTATGACCAGTAGAAATTTCCTAAGTATGGGGGATGATACGACCAAACAGTGGTCGTATGACCTGTAAAAATTTCTTAAGTCTGGGATGATACGACTGAACAGTGGTCGTATGACTAGAAAAATTTTCTAAGTTTAAGGTGAAACGACTGAGCAGGGCTCATACGACTGAGCAGGGCTCATACGACTGAATAGGGCTCATACGCCCAAGCACTTAGAATTTTTACAAAAATTTTCTGGAAATCTGATTTACGGGGTTTTGACCAGAGTTGACTAGGGTTAATAAATGATGATGTTTTATGAATGTAATGATGATAATTGATTGACCCTTATTACTACTGATTTTATTATCAGTATTTTATTATTGTTAACAATATTATTATTATTTCAATATTGTTAAGTATGTACTAGCATGACAAAGAATGACTAAGATTTAACGAAGAGCATAATCATTAATAAGTAAAATATTAATGATAATGAGAAATGGAACGTAAAGTGAAAGATAATGAAAGAGGAACATGATGAATGAATGCATGCATTTATAAATGAACGAATGAACGTAAGAAAGGCTTGCAAGCAAATGAATGGAGGTGCACACCCCTGGCAGGTGTTAGCTCAACTGTGATGCGGGTTAGCTACCCTGAAGGATGCACACAGGGTCAATCTTTGAGATTGATAATGAGGTGAGCAACTACGTGTTGCAACAGACTCGGTTAGCAGGCAAATCATGAGATTTGCCACTGAGGTGAGCAGCCGTGTGCTGCAACAGACTTGGCTAACATATTGATAATGAGGTGAGCAACTACGTGTTGCAACAAACTCGGTTAGCAGGCAAATCATGAGATTTACCACTGAGGTGAGCAGCCGTGTACTGCAACAGACTTGGCTTACATATGATAGAATGAAATGAATGAACGTACGAAAGAATGTAATGAACGTATGAATGAAAGAAATGATCGTACGTATGCAATGAATGTATGAATGAAATGAATGTATGAACGTATGTAATGTATGAATGAATGAAAGTAAGATACGTACGAATGGAAGAACTAATATGAAAGAAAGAATATGAAAGAATATGAATGTAAACGATGAACGGCACACGAATGAAAGTTAATGAATGAACGACGAAGATAATAATAATATTATCTGTGTACGTACTTGTGTGACCGCATATAAGTAAAGAAAGGTTTTTCCTTGAAATGAAAAGTAAAGTATTTTAATCTACAAAACTAGAACTCACTCAACAACACTGACTTTTATGTATTTTCCAGTTGGCAGGTAACAGGTTGCTGAGGATGGCACACGGGGATGGCTACACGGAGGGCAAGACAGACATCCATTTATGTTTTTGATGATACTGTTGTTTTGTAATTCATTCGACTAATTATTTTGTGACTAATGAACTAGAATGTATTGCTTAACAACAGCATTTTAAAATGAATGAAGGGTTTTGCCAACTTAATTCCGCTGCTTAATTTATTAATATATGTGTTTTATGCTGTGAATGACCAACTGTGAGGTGCCCGGGAACGGGGCCTTACAAGTTGGTATCGGAGCTAAAGTTTAAGTGAAATGGGTAAATTTTCAAAATAAACCTTAACTTAAACTGAGAATGGGACGGAGAGAGGAATGTCAGCCCGAGTAGCCATGTGCCATCAGGTATTGTTTTTCTTAAAAGTTAATCAGTGTTATGTGTGTGTGCTATATGGATTATGTGTTCTTAGTAGATTTAGATGCTGATGTAGTCAGGATAGGGAGTGCTTGGGGTGTGAAGAGTAAAGTAAGTGGCTAATCACAACTGGCCACTGTAATTAGGGACTTACTATACTTGACATAAACTGAGTTGTTCCTTGAATGACTGTTTTAGTGTTTGAATCTTATAGTGCATAGGAAAATGGCTGGGAGGAAACCTTCTAAGGCTGCTAGAGGTAGAGGTCGTCCGCGTACGACTAGGAACGGTGCTAAAGCTCCTGAGACGACCCCCGTGAACCCTGAGGTTCCTGACCGGACTGAAGGAAATGAAAATGCTAGCCTGAATGCCTCAGCTAGGGAGGCGATTGCTGATGAGGTACACCAGGTCCTACAGGCAGTTATGCCATCTGTAGTGACCGATGTTATTCGAGCTGTGAGGAATGAGGAGAGAAAGGAGAAGGAGGACAGGAGAGGGTCAACTGGGAAGGAAAGCAAGGGGGAGAGGAACGACCGGATCCTGAGATAGTAGTATCTGATGAACAGGAAGATGATGTGGTAGGGGTGACGACCAAGGGATGAAATTACGGGGCATTCCAGAGGTGCAAGCCCCCGACTTTTGATGGAAATGGCAATGCTGCTGCTGCCCACCGTTGGGTGAGGGAGATGGAAGCGGTACTCGAGATCAGCGAGTGCCGGGAGGATCAGAAGGTGAAGTTTGCCACCCACTCCTTTACTGACTCAGCACTATGTTGGTAGGACAATATTGTCCAAGCTGAGGGCAGCAGGGCCATAGGCAAGATGAAGTGGCCCGTGTTGAAGAAGCTGGTAGTTGAGGAATTCCGCCCCCACAGGGAACTTGATAAGATTGAGAGGGAGTTCCTGCAACTCGAGGCGGGAACCCTGACCCACCAGCAGTACACCACTAAATTCAATGAGATGGCGAGGTGTAACACCCGTATTTTCTTTTAAAAGAAATAAAAGAATAAAAGAGAAAGAAAAAGGAAGAAATGAAAGTCAACCTAAAGTGAAAGGGTGAAAAGTGTCAAAGGTGCAAAGTTTGTATTTATTTTATACAAAAAGGTGGCATGGCCGCCCATTATACCCCGCACAACACCATCATTCAACTTTTAGAGAGAGAGAAAGAAGAAGAAGCCTCGGTTTGAGAAGGAGATTCAAGCAGGATTCGAATTCAAGGTAAGAATTCGTGAAATTGAGTTGTTCTTGGCAACCTTAGCCTCGGTTAAATGCTTATGTGTGTTTCTATGTGTTCAAATGTGTGTTTAGAAGTTTTTCCAGGTGTTAGAATCGATTAAAGGAGCTCGGGTGAAGAGTCTTAAGATTTGAAACAACTAAGGTGAGTTCTAGACCCCTTTTTACTGGTTTTTAAACGTTTTGGGGCTGGAAATGCATGTATATATATACATATATGTTTTTATAGAAATTTGGGTTGATACCCGTATGAAATGAATGTATGTATGTTCATGTTTATGTTAGATTTATGCCTAGAATCATGTGTATATGTTTAAAACTAGGCATTATGATGTTTGGGACTTGGACTATGATTTAGACACATGAACAGGTTACTAATATGTCTGAAATTTGGACTTAGAATAGATAAGTAAAAGTTGATGAGTCCAATAGTGTCCATACGACCAACAGTGTGGTCGTATGAACAGAAGATTTTTCTAAGTGTTGCCCAATAGGACTTATACGACCAACAGTGTGGTCGTATGACCAAGTGAATTTTCTAAGTGTTGAGTCCAATAGGACTCATACGACCAACAGTGTGGTCGTATGACCAAGTAATATTTTTCTAAGTATGTTGAAGAGTCCAATAGTGCTCATACGACCAACAGTGTGGTCGTATGATCAGAACATAATTCTAAGTATGGGATGGTACGACCAATAGTGCTCATACGACCAACAGTGTGGTCGTATGACCAGATGATAATTCTAAGTATAAGATGAAAAGTCCAGCAGTGCTCTTACGCCTAACAGGGCTCATACGCCCAGAGGGCTTGTACGCCCAACAGGGCTCAAACGCCCAGAAAACTTAGAATTTTACAGAAATTTCCAGTAAGTCCGAAGTTCGAGGTTTTGACCAGGGTTGACTAGGGTTAATAAATGATGATGTCTCATGCATATAATGATGAGTATGATTAACCCTTATTATTACTGAAACTATTATCAGTGTATTATTATTGTTAACAATATTATTAATAAAATATTGTTAAGTATGGTATGATGCTATGAATGATGATAAATGTATGAAGATGAATGTATGATGATGAATGTATGATGAGTGTGTATGTTCCTTGTAATTGTGTATGCTAACTTTCTGAAACTTTACGAATAACGAGAATGAATTAATGAAGTATTATGTATCGTAAAGTGAAAGATAATGAAAGAGGAACATGATGATGGATGCATGTATTAACGAATGAACGCAAAGAAGAATGATGATGAATACATGCATTAATAAATGAATGAATGAACGAAAGTCTTGCATGGTCTAAGGGGCACGAGATGGAATTGACGGTTAAGAAGTCTTGGAAATGGTGATTGGTTCTAGTAACTAGGCCTATTACGAGCCTTATGGTAGATTATGGACAGTGAGCCATAGTTGCCTTAAGAACAACGGGGCAATGTCTTTGTGACCTGTCACGGGATAGTTGTTACAGCAGGAGTGGTGACGATCACTCACGGGGTTAACGTGACCCCGGACGAGACGTTGTCGGTCTATGGACAGAGAGCCATAGGGGCAACGAGGTTGTCGGTCTATGGACGGAGAGCCATAGGGGCAACCGGGTTGTCGGTCTATGGACAGAGAGCCATAGGGGCAACCAGGTGTCGGTCTATGGACTGAGAGCCATAGGGGCACCAGGTGTCGGTCTATGGACTGAGAGCCATAGGGGCACCAGACGGATACGATATGCTCTGTCTGCTCATGGGTTGGAACCATGGGGGCAGAGAAGGAAGGTGACCCTTAGAGTTTTGCATGCTTGACGAATGAAAGTTAAAGAACGTATGAATGAATGAAAAGAATGTATGTACGAACGTGAATGAGAACGATGAATGGTACACGAATGAAACTAATGAACGAATGATGAAGAAAATAATGAAATTACCTACGTGTACGTACGATGTGTGATCACATATGCATAACGAACGTTTTGGAATGAGAAGTAAAGTATTTTAAATACAAAACTAGAACTCACTCAGCAACGCTGACTTTTATGTATTTTCCAGTTGGCAGGTAACAGGTTGCTGAGTATGGCACACGGGGATGGCTACTTGGCGGGCAAGACTGACATCCATTTCACTTTTTGACAATACTGTTGTTTTGTAATTCATTCGACTAATTATTTTGTGACTTATGAACTAGAATGTATTGCTTAACAACGGTGTTTTAAATGAATGGAGGGTTTTTGCCAACTTAATTCCGCTGCTTAATTTATTAACATGTATGTTTTATGCTGTGAATGACCAACTGTGAGGTACCCGGGAACGGGGCCTTACAAGTTGGTATCAGAGCAAAAGTTTAAGTAAAATGGGTAAATTTTCAAAATAAACCTTAACTTAAACTGAGAATGGGACGGAAAGAGGGATGTCAGCCCGAGTAGCCATGTGCCATCAGGTATTGCTTTTCTTAGAAGTTAATCAGTGTTATGTGCGTGTGCTATGTGATTTATGTGTTCTTAGTAGATTTAGATGCTGATGTAGTCAGGATAGGAAGTGCTTGGGGTGTGAAGAGTAAGTAAGTGGCTAATCACAACTGGCCACTGTAATTAGGGCCTTACTATACTTGACATAAACTGAGCTGTTCCTTGAATGACTGTTTTAGTGTTTGAATCTTATAGCGCATAGGAAAATGGCTGGGAAGAAACCTTCTAAGGCTGCTAGAGGTAGAGGTCGTCCGCGTACGACTAGGAACAGCACTAAAGCTCCTAAGACGACTCCCGTGAACCCCGAGGTTCCTGACCAGAATGAAGAAACAGAGAATGCTAGTCTGAATGCCTCAGCTAGGGAGGCGATTGCTGATGAGGTACACCAGGTCCTACAGGCAGTTATGCCATCTGTAGTGACCGATGTTATTCGAGCTATAAGGAACGAGGAAAGGAAGGAAAAGGAGGACAGGAGAGGGTCGACTGAAAAGGAGAGCAAGGAAGAAGAGGAATGACTGGATCCTGAGATAGTAATATCTGATGAGGAAAGAGATGATGTAGTAGGGGTGACGACCAAGGGGTGCAGTTACGGGGCATTTCAGAGGTGCAAGCCCCCGACTTTCGATGGCAATGGCACTGCTGCAACCGCTCAACGATGGGTAAGGGAGATGGAAGCGGTACTCGAGATCAGCGAGTGCCGTGAGGATCAGAAGGTGAAGTTTGCCACCCACTCCTTTACTGACTCAGCACTATGCTGGTGGGACAATATTGTCCAAGCAGAGGGTTCCAGGGCCATCGGGAAAATGAAGTGGTCCGAGTTGAAAAAGCTAGTAATTGAGGAATTCTGTCCTCACAGAGAACTTGATAAGGTCGAGAGGGATTTTCTGCAACTCGAGGCAGGAACCATGACACACCAGCAATACACTACCAAATTCAATGAGATGGCGAGGCTGGTGCCGGATCAGGTGACACCGGTATCTCGAAAGATTAACCGGTACATTCAGGGACTGCCAGCTGACATCCGTAGGCACTTGATCACTGCCCGACCAAGCACCTTTAGGTCGGCAGTAGACTTAGCTGGGAGGCTCTATGACGAGAGGGAAGTGATGGTGGTGGAATCAAAGAAGGCCGGTGGCGACCGAAATTGGAATGGAAAGCGGTTCGGGCGTGGTGGCTTTACCCCGAATAACAAGAAGGCGAGAAGGGATAACCGTAGGGTGGGGTCATCAAGCTCGGGACCCAAAGATGTGACAAATGTGGTAAGGAGCACGGTGGTGAATGTAGATGGGGGTTAAACGTCTGTTTCAGGTGTGGGAAATCCGGTCATATGGCTAAAGACTGTATGGCTGCGAGGTGTTTCAACTGTGGTGAAGCGGGGCATATGAGTAAAGATTGCAAGAAGTCTAGGGCTGAGAGTTCCGGAGGAAAGAAGGTGGCAGGGACTGAGGGGCAGAAGACGAGTGCCAGAGCTTTCACTATGACCAGGGAGGAGGCTAGGACGGACCCCGATGTTGTGTCAGGTACGTTTCTAGTAAATCAAACTCTTGCTTCTGTGTTATTTGATTCTGGTGCTAGTAGGAGTTTCATTTCTGCTCCTTTCTGTGTTAAATTGTCTGCTAGTAGTTGTAAGGCCCCGCTCGCCGGGCGCCCTACTGTTGGTTCTTCATCGCACATATAACGTACATAATGTATATAATCATAAATCAACGCAGCGGAAATGATAAAATATATATACATTCTCATTCATTCATAAAAGTCATTACATCATTGACTCAATTACAAAATGAAGGTTTCTCTACTTTGTTTCTCCTCATAAGATCATACAGCGACCTCTAGAGGAGATATTAAGTTCAAACATTTAAAGTTTATAATTTTTATACTAAAGAATATTCCTTAGGTAATTCCGTACATCGGAACCCTGACGGAATACTCTTGACACACACATGCAACATATTTCGTTGCATGTGCTACGCGCACGCTTCCAATGCGTGGCGAACTTATCAAAATCTAAAGAAGATTCCTTAAATAATCCCTTTTAGGGGAATACTCAAGAAATCTCATGGTAGCATGCAACGTGATGAGTTGCGCGCGTTATGGACCCACAACACATGACGTTGCAGCATAGTCAAAAAGTGAATGCCATCCCAAAAGAGCTGAGTAGCCGCCTCGTGCCATCCCCAGCAACGCTACCTGCCAACTGGAAACACATAAAAAGTCAGCGTTGCTGAGTGAGTTCTAGTTTTATAATAAAACATACTTTTACTTATTTAAAAGTATCCTTTCGTGCATGCGTTCAGACATCATACGTACACAGAGATAATATTCATTATTATCTTCATCATTCGTTATACATCGTCATCTTTAACTTCTCGTATGGATTCTGTCAGGCTTTACCCACTTCATAGCACTTGGCTATGATTACTGTGGTCGAATGACAAGAATCCCGTTCATACTTACTTGCGCACATTGAAAGGTGAATTGTACCAATACCATATGCTACACCCCGAACGTTATTAGCTACCGGGCCGAAGTCAACATATGAACAACAAAACGTATGCCACGGTACTAGAGGTGAGCGGTAGAGGTACCATGACCATGGTCAATCACATAGAAGGACCAATCGCGTTATTCAATGCTTGCAAGACATAATTCGTTCGTTCATTAATGCATGTATTCATCATCATTCATTCATTCGTTCATTCGTTAATACATACATTCATCATCGTGTTCCTCTTTCGTTATCTTTCACTTTACGTTACATAATACTTCGTTCGTTCGTTAATACGTAAAGTCATGGAAAGATATTCATACATCATTATTATAGGAACACACACACACCATACATACATCATCATACATAGCGTCATACATACATCGTCATACATTCATCATCATACATTCAACATCATAAATACATCGTCTTACACAACATCATACATACGTCGTCAGACATCATCTCACATTACCTCGTATAATCATCGTCTACATCCTCGATCATTACTAGGCACTTACCCCCGTATCCTTCCCGAGTCCGGGCTTGCTAGACGTCATCTTGAGTGCCAAAGCACTAAGTGTCCCATCAAGACATTAGGGACTCATACTAGGACCCTATATAACATATCTAGTCCCCAATCATACCTTAAACGTCTAACACAACATTATTCCCAAATTAGTCATACATACATACATCATTAAACCAGTTTATATGTGTTCCAGCCCCAAAACCATTTAAAACAAGTAAATGAGGGGTCCTAGAACTCACCTGTGCTTGACAAGCAGCCTCTCAATCAAGCCTTTAAGACGCGGGTCACACTACACTGCCTGCAGATAAGTTAACACTCAAAAGAGTTAATTTCTGCCTAATTTCGCTACTAATTTCGCTGGTAGTTTCGCCCGTAAATTCGCCCGTAGTTTCGCCGGGCGAATTAACAGTTTCGCTGTTAGTTTCGCTGGGCAGCATTCTGCCAGTTTCGCTGGACAGATTCGCTACCTCGAGCGCCCAACTTTCGTTGGAATTCCCTAGTTTCGCAATATCTAAGGTCAACTTGGACATTGGCATAGTCATCAGCGAAACCATAGTTTCGCTCAGGCGAATATGTAGTTTCGCTGCAGCGAAACTGTAACTTCGCTGTAGGTTCCTCCAGTTTCGCTGGACGAACTTACAGTTTCGCTGGACGAGACCTTAATTTCGCAGAACGAGCTGAAATTTACGAATCAGCTCGTTTTAGCCCAAAAATCCAATCCTTTCCACCCAAACCCTTGCATTATCATCCAGGAAGCTATATCTAAGCTTCTTACACGTTTTAATACCCTAAAACGTGTGTTTTGGGCGATTTTTGCCACTAGAAACCCCAAAAACCCCAAACCCGGGTTTTTCACCAATTGTGGCAATTTAGATACGTTTCTTACCTTGATTCTTGTAGTTTTGGAGTCCACAAACACCAGCCTTCGATTCTTGACCACCCGAGCTTCGATCCGGCACTTTCTCTCTCTACACTTTCTCTCTCTAGAATGGCGTTTGAGTGAAAATGAGAGTTGCCCAGCTGATCCATCTATTTATATGCCAGGCGTTCCCGGGACCCCAAACTCGTTAAACTCGTGACCCGGAGGGTTAACTCGGTGTAATACCCGCAACCACTCTATATTCATTAAATGGTTTTCATCCGAGCCCATCACTATCATCTGACTCGATCAGAAAATTTTCCAGGCGTTACAAGTCCACCCCCCTTATTTAGGTTTCGTCCCCGAAACCTGTCACTCTTCGAACAAATGTGGGTAATGCTGTCTCATCTCTTCTTCAGTCTCCCACGTAGACTCCGATCCCTTCCTGTGCTTCCACTGTACGCGCACAAGAGAACCACTTTGTTTCTTAGCCGTTTCTCTTTTCTATCAATGATCGCCACTGGTTGCTCCACATAGTTGAGCCGTTCGTCTACTTCGATATCCTCCAGCGGAACGACCATATCTTCATCGGCTAAACATTTCCTCAGATGAGATACGTGGAAGGTCGGGTGAATTCCACTCAGCTCATCTGGTAGCTCCAACCTATAGGCCACCTCTCCCACACGGGCGATAATTCGGAAAGGGCCTATATACCGCGGGCTCAGTTTTCCCCGCTTTCGGAACCTAATGATTCCCTTCCAAGGCGAAACCTTTAACATGACCCGATCACCGACCTTGAACTCTATCGGTCTTCGCCTCTTGTCAGCATACGACTTTTGTCTGTCCTTCGCCGCCTTCATGAAGGCTTTGATCTTTTCTAACTTTTCAGTCGTTGCTTCCACTACCTCGACGCCTCCCAGTTCCTTCTGCCCAATATCTCCCCAACATACAGGCGTCCTACATTTCCTACCGTACAACATCTCGTAGGGTGGCATGCCAATACTGGCATGGTAACTGTTATTGTACGAGAATTCTGCTAACGGCATGTGATCGTCCCAACTTCCTCCAAAATCGATCACGCACGCCCGAAGCATGTCTTCGAGTGTTTGGATCGTCATCTCAGACTGACCGTCTGTCTGAGGATGATATGCCGTGCTAATATGTAGCCTCGTCCCCATTGCATCATGAAATCTCTTCCAAAACATGGAGGTGAACCGGGTGTCACGGTCAGACACAATAGACACCGGTACGCCATGACGAGCTACAATTTCTTTGATGAATAGATCCGCCAATCTTTCAGATGAATACGTCTCGCGGATCGGTAGAAAGTGGGCACTCTTCGTCAATCGGTCAACTATCACCCATATAGCATCATACCCTTTCGGGGTACGTGGTAGCTTCGTAATAAAGTCCATGGTGATGTGCTCCCACTTCCACTCGGGTATATCCAATGGTTGGATCTTCCCGTACGGTTTCTGGTGCTCGGCCTTTACCTGTGAACAAGTCAGGCACTTACTCACATATTCCACCACATCACGCTTCATGCCTGGCCACCAATAATCTTTCTTCATGTCTTGGTACATCTTGGTAGCACCGGGGTGAATGGAATATCGAGTCTTATGGGCCTCATCCATAATCTTTCCACGTAGATCCCCATACCGAGGAATCCACACTCGCCCAAATCGGGTCTTAACACCTAGAGTGTTCTCACCCAATTCTGTAACTAGACCTCTCATCCTTTTGGAGTTTAGACGATCTTCCTTCAAAGCCTCGTCTTGGAACTCCTTAACCTGCGTCATCACGTCTGAGGTCATAATCAGCTGGCAAGCCTTCACCCGAATCGGATTCGGGCCTTTCCTTCCGGCTAAGGGCATCAGCCACCACGTTGGCCTTGCCCGGGTGGTAATGGATTTCACAATCATAATCTTTTATCAGCTCCAACCACCGCCTCTGCCTCATGTTTAGATCTTTCTGCTCGAAGAAGTACTTCAAGCTCTTGTGGTCCGTGAAGATGGTGCACTTCGTCCCGTATAGATAGTGTCGCCAAATCTTCAACGCGAAAACCACCGCAGCTAGTTCTAGATCGTGCGTGGGATAATTGACTTCGTGGGTCTTCAATTGTCGAGACGCATAGGCTATGACCTTTCCGCGTTGCATCAATACGCAACCTAGCCCAGAATAGGATGCATCCGAATAGACCACCAAGTCTTTATTTCCCTCGGGCAATGTCAAGACAGGAGCTTGTGTCAGTCTCTTCTTCAATTCCTCAAAAGCATTCTCCTGTTCTCGACCCCACACGAACTTTACGTCCTTGCGAGTCAATTTTGTCAAAGGTGAGGCTATCTTGGAGAAGTCTTGAATAAATCTCCTATAGTAGCCTGCCAGCCCCAAGAAGCTGCGAATCTCGGTTGGCGTCTTTGGTGACTTCCATTGCATCACGGCCTCAACCTTTGCTGGGTCCACCATTATCCCTTCTGCATTCACTACGTGGCCCAGAAATTGCACCTCGCGTAACCAAAAGGCGCATTTGGAGAACTTGGCGTACAATTTCTCCCTTCTCAACGTTTCCAACACTTCTCGAATGTGGTCGGCATGCTCTGTCTCGCTTTTTGAATAAATCAGGATATCATCGATGAACACAATCACTGATTTGTCTAACATTGGTCGACGCACTCGGTTCATCAAATCCATAAAAGCAGCCGGCGCATTGGTCAACCCAAAAGACATAACAAGAAACTCATAGTGACCGTAGCGCGTACGAAAGGCTGTTTTAGGGATATCCTGCTCCCTCACCTTCAGTTGATGGTAGCCCGATCGAAGATCTATCCTTGAAAACCAACTGGCACCCTGAAGTTGGTCAAACAAGTCATCGATCCTTGGTAAGGGGTATCTGTTCTTCACCGTCAGCTTATTCAGCTCGCGGTAGTCAATGCACATTCGCATACTACCATCCTTCTTCTTTACGAACAGAACTGGAGCACCCCAAGGTGAGATACTCGGTCGAATAAACCCCTTATCCAGCAGCTCCTGCAACTGCTCCATCAACTCTTTCATTTCCGTTGGAGCCAAGCGATACGGTGCTTTTGCGACAGGTTGGGCACTCGGTATCAGGTCGATCTGGAACTCGATCTCTCGGTCTGGTGGCAAACCCGATAAGTCTTCGGAAAACACATCTGGAAAGTCACACACCACTGGTACATCGCATAGCTGTGGTGTTGGCGTCTCTACATTCTTTACATAACATAAGTAGGCGCTACATCCGCGCCTCATGCACTTTCCCGCCACCGCCATCGAGATCACCTTTGGAATCGTCGTAACTCGATCGCCATATATTGTCACCGGACTTCCGTCGGTCGCCGTCAGTCTAATCATCTTCTTTCGGCACACGATATTCGCTTCGCAGGTTGCTAACCAGTCCATTCCTAACACTACGTCGAATCCTCCTAGAGGCATCACATGTAACATGGCAGCAAACCTATGGCCCTCTAATTCTATAGTACAGCCCTCTATCACATCCGTAACCCTAGTGGACTTACCAATAGCGGTTTCTACGTCAAAGGACTTATCAAGGCATTTTCTCCTAACAGGCAGTTTAGCACAGAAGGTAGTAGAAATAAAACTCCTACTGGCACCCGAATCAAATAATACAGAGGCTAAAATTTGATTTATTAGGAACGTACCGGACACAACGTCAGGGTCCGTTCTAGCCTCCTCCTGCGTCATCGTGAACGCCCTAGCCTTTGCCCTCGGTGCTTCTCCTCCCGTCTTCTTCTCCCCAGAGCCCTCAGCCCTCGGCTTCTTGCAATCTCGGCTCATATGACCACTTTCCCCACAGTTAAAACACTTGCCCATCCGGCAATCCCTTGATATATGTCCCGTCTTCCCACACTTAAAGCAGAGGTTGGATCCCCACTTACACTCCCCCGAGTGCTCTTTCCCACACTGTGCACATTTCCTCAACCCTGCTCCCTTCACGACCACTCGGCGGTCGTCTACCCTTGCCTTCTTATTACTTGTCGAGGTATCACCTCGACCAAACCTCTTTCCCTGCCAACCCTTCTCTCCACCTGCCTTCTTTCCACCCTCAGCCTTCACCAGCGCCGCTCGCTCATCGTACAACCTCCCCGCCAAATCCACCGCCGACCTGAAAGTGCTTGGTCGAGCAGAAATCAAATGCCAACGGATTTCGGCTGGCAACCCTTGAATATACCGGTTGATCTTTCAAGACACCGGCGTCACCTGCTCTGGCACCAACAGCGCCAACTCGTTAAACTTGGTGGTATATTATTGGTGGGTCATCGTCCCCGCCTCCAGCTGCAGGAACTCTCTCTCTATCCTATCCATTTCCCGTCGAGGACTGAATTCCTCGATCACCAACCTTTTCAACTCGGCCCACTTCATCTTCCCTATAGCCTTGCTACCCTCGGCTTGGACTATATTTTTCCACCAGCATAGAGCCGACCCTGTGAAAGAGTGGGTAGCAAACTTCACCTTCTTGTCCTCCTGGCAATCACTGATATCGAGGCAGCTTCCATTTCCATCACCCATTGGTGAGCATCAGTAGCAGTACCAGACCCATCGAAAGTTGGGGGCTTGCACCTCATGAATTTCCCGTAATCACAGCCCCGGGCTGTCTCCCATACCTGTTCTTCCTCTTCATCATCGGACAACACTGTTCCTGCCCCTGCCTGTTGCTGTCCACCGGAGGACTGATTTCTCCCACGTCTCTCATCCTCACGTACTGCCTTTAACACTTCTGTCATTACAGACGGTAAGATCGTCTGCATAACCTGGTGCACCTCCTCGACAACTGCCTCCTTCACCGAGGCCCTAAAATCATCACTCTCATCCCTTTCCCCCGAAGGTGTAGTATTAGGTTCTTCAGGAACCTTCTTCTCTTGTCTAGGCCTTCCTCTTGTGGCTCGTGGTTCCACACCACTTCCGCCACTGCCTCCACCAAGTGGGGCTTTAGATGATCTACCACCGACCATCTTCTATCTCACACTGAAAGGTTCAAATACCAACACGGTCATTCAAGGAAATAGCTCAGTTTATGTCAAGTACAGTAAGTTGCTAATTACAGTGGCCAGTTGTGATTAGTCACTTACTCTACTTTTCGCACCCCAAGCATTACCTTTACTGACTACATCAGTATCTAAATCTAACAACACACATAAACCACATTACACGCGCACATAACTTGGATTATCATTAAGAAATACCTGATGGCACGCAGCTACTCAGATGGCATTCATCCCCTTTCTGTCCCATTTCTCAGTTTAAGTTTTAGGTTTATTTTGAAAATTTACCCGTTTTACTTAAACTTTTGCTCTGATACCAACTTGTAAGGCCCCGCTCGCCGGGCGCCCTACTGTTGGTTCTTCATCGCACATATAACGTACATAATGTATATAATCATAAATCAACGCAGCGGAAATGATAAAATATATATACATTCTCATTCATTCATAAAAGTCATTACATCATTGACTCAATTACAAAATGAAGCTTTCTCTACTTTGTTTCTCCTCATAAGATCATACAGCGACCTCTAGAGGAGATATTAAGTTCAAACATTTAAAGTTTATAATTTTTATACTAAAGAATATTCCTTAGGTAATTCCGTACATCGGAACCCTGACGGAATACTCTTGACACACACATGCAACATATTTCGTTGCATGTGCTACGCGCACGCTTCCAATGCGTGGCGAACTTATCAAAATCTAAAGAAGATTCCTTAAATAATCCCTTTTAGGGGAATACTCAAGAAATCTCATGGTAGCATGCAACGTGATGAGTTGCGCGCGTTATGGACCCACAACACATGACGTTGCAGCATAGTCAAAAAGCGAATGCCATCCCAAAAGAGCTGAGTAGCCGCCTCGTGCCATCCCCAGCAACGCTACCTGCCAACTGGAAACACATAAAAAGTCAGCGTTGCTGAGTGAGTTCTAGTTTTATAATAAAACATACTTTTACTTATTTAAAAGTATCCTTTCGTGCATGCGTTCAGACATCATACGTACACAGAGATAATATTCATTATTATCTTCATCATTCGTTATACATCGTCATCTTTAACTTCTCGTATGGATTCTGTCAGGCTTTACCCACTTCATAGCACTTGGCTATGATTACTGTGGTCGAATGACAAGAATCCCGTTCATACTTACTTGCGCACATTGAAAGGTGAATTGTACCAATACCATATGCTACACCCCGAACGTTATTAGCTACCGGGCCGAAGTCAACATATGAACAACAAAACGTATGCCACGGTACTAGAGGTGAGCGGTAGAGGTACCATGACCATGGTCAATCACATAGAAGGACCAATCGCGTTATTCAATGCTTGCAAGACATAATTCGTTCGTTCATTAATGCATGTATTCATCATCATTCATTCATTCGTTCATTCGTTAATACATGCATTCATCATCGTGTTCCTCTTTCGTTATCTTTCACTTTACGTTACATAATACTTCGTTCGTTCGTTAATACGTAAAGTCATGGAAAGATATTCATACATCATTATTTTAGGAACACACACACACCATACATACATCATCATACATAGCGTCATACATACATCGTCATACATTCATCATCATACATTCAACATCATAAATACATCATCTTACACAACATCATACATACGTCGTCAGACATCATCTCACATTACCTCGTATAATCATCGTCTACATCCTCGATCATTACTAGGCACTTACCCCCGTATCCTTCCCGAGTCCGGGGCTTGCTAGACGTCATCTTGAGTGCCAAAGCACTAAGTGTCCCATCAAGACATTAGGGACTCATACTAGGACCCTATATAACATATCTCGTCCCCAATCATACCTTAAACATCTAACACAACATTATTCCCAAATTAGTCATACATACATACATCATTAAACACGTTTATATGTGTTCCAGCCCCAAAACCATTTAAAACAAGTAAATGAGGGGTCCTAGAACTCACCTGTGCTTGACAAGCAGCCTCTCAATCAAGCCTTTAAGACGCGGGTCACACTACACTGCCTGCAGATAAGTTAACACTCAAAAGAGTTAATTTCTGCCTAATTTCGCTACTAATTTCGCAGGTAGTTTCGCCCGTAAATTCGCCCGTAGTTTCGCCGGGCGAATTAGCAGTTTCGCTGTTAGTTTCGCTGGGCAGCATTCTGCCAGTTTCGCTGGACAGATTCGCTACCTCGAGCGCCCAACTTTCGTTGGAATTCCCTAGTTTCGCAATATCTAAGGTCAACTTGGACATTGGCATAGTCATCAGCGAAACCATAGTTTCGCTCAGGCGAATATGTAGTTTCGCTGCAGCGAAACTGTAACTTCGCTGTAGGTTCCTCCAGTTTCGCTGGACGAACTTACAGTTTCGCTGGACGAGACCTTAATTTCGCAGAACGAGCTGAAATTTACGAATCAGCTCGTTTTAGCCCAAAAATCCAATCATTTCCACCCAAACCCTTGCATTATCATCCAGGAAGCTATATCTAAGCTTCTTACACGTTTTAATACCCTAAAACGTGTGTTTTGGGCGATTTTTGCCACTAGAAACCCCAAAAACCCCAAACCCGGGTTTTTCACCAATTGTGGCAATTTAGATACGTTTCTTACCTTGATTCTTGTAGTTTTGGAGTCCACAAACACCAGCCTTCGATTCTTGACCACCCGAGCTTCGATCCGGCACTTTCTCTCTCTACACTTTCTCTCTCTAGAATGGCGTTTGAGTGAAAATGAGAGTTGCCCAGCTGATCCATCTATTTATATGCCAGGCGTTCCCGGGACCCCAAACTCGTTAAACTCGTGACCCGGAGGGTTAACTCGGTGTAATACCCGCAACCACTCTATATTCATTAAATGGTTTTCATCCGAGCCCATCACTATCATCTGACTCGATCAGAAAATTTTCCAGGCGTTTCAGTAGTAAATGCATTGATGAGCCCTTTGATGTGGAAACCGCTATTGGTAAGTCCACTAGAGTTACTGATATGATAGAGGACTGTACCATAGAGTTAGAAGACCATAGGTTTGCTGCCATATTACATGTGATGCCCCTAGGAGGATTTGATGTAGTGTTAGGGATGGATTGGTTAGCAACCTACGAAGCGAATATCATGTGCCGAAAGAAGATGATTAGGCTGACGGTGACTGACGGATGTCCGGTGACAATATATGGCGATCGGGTAACGGTGATCCCGAAGGTGATTTCGATGGCGGTGGCGGGGAAGTGCATGAGGCGTGGGTGCAACGCCTACTTATGTTACGTAAAGGATGTGGAAGCGCCAACACCACAACTATCCGATGTTCCGGTTGTGTGTGAGTTTCCAGATGTGTTCCCGGAAGACTTATCGGGATTGCCACCTGACCGCGAAATCGAATTTCAAATTGACTTGATACCCGGTGCCAACCTGTTGCTAAAGCACCGTATCGATTGGCTCCGACTGAGATGAAGGAGCTGATGGAGCAACTGCAAGAGTTGCTTGACAAGGGCTTCATTAGACCGAGTATCTCTCCTTGGGGTACCCCGGTCTTATTTGTGAAAAGGAAGGACGGTAGCATGAGAATGTGTATCGACTACCGTGAATTGAACAAGTTGACCATAAAGAATCGGTATCCGTTACCGAGGATCGATGACTTGTTTGACCAGCTCCAGGGTGCCAGTTGGTTCTCGAGAATAGATCTTCGATCTGGCTACCATCAATTGAAGGTAAAGGAGCAGGACATTCCTAAAACAGCTTTTCGCACGCGTTATGGACACTATGAGTTTCTCGTTATGTCATTTGGTCTAACTAACACGCCAGCTGCTTTTATGGATTTGATGAACCGAGTGTGTCGGCCAATGTTAGATAAATCAGTGATTGTGTTCATCGATGATATCCTGATTTATTCGAGGAGCGAAGAAGAGCATGCCGGCCACATTCGAGAAGTGTTGGAGACTTTGAGAAGGGAGAAGCTGTATGCTAAGTTCTCCAAATGTGCTTTTTGGCTACGCGAGGTGCAATTTCTGGGTCACGTGGTAAATGCAGAAGGAATAATGGTGGACCCAGCAAAGGTTGAGGTTGTGAAGCAATGGAAATCACCAAAGACGCCAACCGAGATTCGTAGCTTCTTGGGATTGGCGGGCTATTACAGGAGATTTATTCAAAACTTCTCCAAGATAGCCTCACCTTTGACTAAGTTGACTCGCAAGGATGTGAAATTCGTGTGGGGTCGAGAGCAGGAGACGGCCTTTGATGAGTTGAAGACGAGACTAACACAAGCTCCTGTCTTGACATTGCCCGAGGGAAATGAAGACTTAGTGGTCTATTCGGATGCATCTTATTCTGGGCTAGGTTGTGTATTGATGCAACGTGGAAGGGTGATAGCCTACGCATCTCGACAACTGAAGACCCACGAAGTCAACTATCCCACGCACGATCTAGAGCTAGCTGCGGTGGTCTTCGCATTGAAGATTTGGCGGCACTATCTATACGGGACGAAGTGCACAATCTTCACTGACCACAAAAGCTTGAAGTACTTCTTCGAGCAGAAGGACCTAAACATGAGGCAGAGGCGATGGTTGGAACTAATAAAGGATTACGATTGCGAAATCCATTACCATCCGGGCAAAGCCAACGTGGTGGCAGACGCCCTTAGCCGAAAGGAAAGGCCCGAGCCGATTCGGGTAAAGGCTTATCAACTAATTATGACCTCTGATGTGATGACTCAGGTTAAGGAGTTTCAAGATGAGGCTTTGAAAGAAGATCGTCTTAACTCCGAAAGGATGAGGGGTCTAGTTACGGAATTGGGTGAGAACACTCTTGGTGTTAAGACCCGATTTGGGCGAATGTGGATTCCTCGATATGGGGATCCACGTGGTAGAATTATGGACGAGGCCCATAAGACCCGATACTCCATTCACCCCGTGCTACCAAAATGTACCACGATATGAAGAAGGATTACTGGTGGCCGGGCATGAAACGCGACGTAGTGGAGTACGTAAGTAAGTGCTTGACTTGCTTACAAGTGAAGGCGGAACACCAGAAGCCCTACGGGAAGATCCAACCGTTGGATATACCCGAGTGGAAGTGGGAACACATCACCATGGATTTCATCACGAAGTTACCACGTACCCCAAAAGGGTATGATGCCATATGGGTGATAGTTGACCGCTTGACAAAGAGTGCCCACTTCCTACCGATCCGCGAAACGTACTCATCCGAAAGATTGGCGGATCTGTTCATCAAAGAAATTGTAGCTCGTCATGGTGTGCCGGTGTCTATTGTGTCTGATCGCGACACCCGGTTTACCTCCAAGTTTTGGAAGAGATTTCACGATGCAATGGGGACGAGACTACACATTAGTACAGCATATCACCCTCAGACAGACGGTCAGTCTGAGAGGACGATCCAAACACTCGAGGACATGCTTCGGGCGTGTGTGATCGATTTTGGAGGAAGTTGGGACGACCACCTGCCGTTAGCAGAATTCTCGTACAACAACAGTTATCATGCCAGCATTGGCATGCCACCTTACGAGATGTTATACGGTAGGAGATGTAGGACGCCCGTATGTTGGGGAGACATTGGGCAGAAAGAGTTAGGTGGTGTTGAGGTGGTCGAAGCAACGACTAAGAAATTAGAAAAGATCAAAGCCTTCATGAAGGCGGCGAAAGATAGGCAAAAGTCGTATGCTGACAAGAGGCGAAGACCGATAGAGTTCAAGGTTGGTGACCGAGTCATGTTGAAGGTCTCGCCCTGGAAAGGGATCATTAGATTCAGGAAACGAGGTAAGCTAAGCCCGAGATACATAGGACCTTTCCGAATTGTCGCACGAGTAGGAGAGGTGGCCTATCGACTTGAATTGCCAGATGAGTTAAGTGGAATTCATCCCACATTCCATGTATCCCATCTGAGGAAGTGCTTAGCTGATGAAGACATGGTTGTACCACTGGAGGATATTGTAGTAGACGAACGGCTCAATTACGTGGAGCAACCAGTGGCAATCATTGATCGTAAAGAAAAGAGGTTGAGGAATAAAGTGGTTCCTCTTGTGCGGGTACAGTGGAAGCACAGGAAGGGATCCGAGTCTACGTGGGAGACTGAGGAGGAGATGAGACAACATTACCCACAACTGTTTGAGGAATAACAGGTTTCAGGGACGAAACCTATATAAGGGGGTGGACTTGTAACACCCGTATTTTCTTTTAAAAGAAATAAAAGAATAAAAGAGAAAGAAAAAGGAAGAAATGAAAGTCAACCTAAAGTGAAAGGGTGAAAAGTGTCAAAGGTGCAAAGTTTGTATTTATTTTATACAAAAAGGTGGCATGGCCGCCCATTATACCCTGCACAACACCATCATTCAACTTTTAGAGAGAGAGAAAGAAGAAGAAGCCTCGGTTTGAGAAGGAGATTCAAGCAGGATTCGAATTCAAGGTAAGAATTTGTGAAATTGAGTTGTTCTTGGCAACCTTAGCCTCGGTTAAATGCTTATGTGTTTCTATGTGTTCAAATGTGTGTTTAGAAGTTTTTCCAGGTGTTAGAATCGATTAAAGGAGCTCGGGTGAAGAGTCTTAAGATTTGAAACAACTAAGGTGAGTTCTAGACCCCTTTTTACTGGTTTTTAAACGTTTTGGGGCTGGAAATGCATGTATATATATACATATATGTTTTTATAGAAATTTGGGTTGATACCCGTATGAAATGAATGTATGTATGTTCATGTTTATGTTAGATTTATGCCTAGAATCATGTGTATATGTTTAAAACTAGGCATTATGATGTTTGGGACTTGGACTATGATTTAGACACATGAACAGGTTACTAATATGTCTGAAATTTGGACTTAGAATAGATAAGTAAAAGTTGATGAGTCCAATAGTGCCCATACGACCAACAGTGTGGTCGTATGACCAGAAGATTTTTCTAAGTGTTGCCCAATAGGACTTACACGACCAACAGTGTGGTCGTATGACCAGAAGATTTTTCTAAGTGTTGCCCAATAGGACTTATACGACCAACAGTGTGGTCGTATGACCAAGTGAATTTTCTAAGTGTTGAGTCCAATAGGACTCATACGACCAACAGTGTGGTCGTATGACCAAGTAATATTTTTCTAAGTATGTTGAAGAGTCCAATAGTGCTCATACGACCAACAGTGTGGTCGTATGATCAGAACATAATTCTAAGTATGGGATGGTACGACCAATAGTGCTCATACGACCAACAGTGTGGTCGTATGACCAGATGATAATTCTAAGTATAAGATGAAAAGTCCAGCAGTGCTCTTACGCCTAACAGGGCTCATACGCCCAGAGGGCTTGTACGCCCAACAGGGCTCAAACGCCCAGAAAACTTAGAATTTTACAGAAATTTCCAGTAAGTCCGAAGTTCGAGGTTTTGACCAGGGTTGACTAGGGTTAATAAATGATGATGTCTCATGCATATAATGATGAGTATGATTAACCCTTATTATTACTGAAACTATTATCAGTGTATTATTATTGTTAACAATATTATTAATAAAATATTGTTAAGTATGGTATGATGCTATGAATGATGATAAATGCATGAAGATGAATGTATGATGATGAATGTATGATGAGTGTGTATGTTCCTTGTAATTGTGTATGCTAACTTTCTGAAACTTTACGAATAACGAGAATGAATTAATGAAGTATTATGTATCGTAAAGTGAAAGATAATGAAAGAGGAACATGATGATGGATGCATGTATTAACGAATGAACGCAAAGAAGAATGATGATGAATACATGCATTAATAAATGAATGAATGAACGAAAGTCTTGCATGGTCTAAGGGGCACGAGATGGAATTGACGGTTAAGAAGTCTTGGAAATGGTGCTTGGTTCTAGTAACTAGGCCTATTACGAGCCTTATGGTAGATTATGGACAGTGAGCCATAGTTGCCTTAAGAACAATGGGGCAGTGTCTTTGTGACATGTCACGGGATAGTTGTTACAGCAGGAGTGGTGACGATCACTCACGGGGTTAACGTGACCCTGGACGAGACGTTGTCGGTCTATGGACAGAGAGCCATAGGGGCAACGAGGTTGTCGGTCTATGGACGGAGAGCCATAGGGGCAACCCGGTTGTCGGTCTATGGACAGAGAGCCATAGGGGCAACCAGGTGTCGGTCTATGGACTGAGAGCCATAGGGGCACCAGGTGTCGGTCTATGGACTGAGAGCCATAAGGGCACCAGACGGATACGATATGCTCTGTCGGCTCATGGGTTGGAACCATGGGGGCAGAGAAGGAAGGTGACCCTTAGAGTTTTGCATGCTTGACGAATGAAAGTTAAAGAACGTATGAATGAATGAAAAGAATGTATGTACGAACGTGAATGAGAACGATGAATGGTACACGAATGAAAACTAATGAACGAATGATGAAGAAAATAATGAAATTACCTAAGTGTACGTACGATGTGTGATCACATATGCATAACAAACGTTTTGGAATGAGAAGTAAAGTATTTTAAATACAAAACTAGAACTCACTCAGCAACGCTGACTTTTATGTATTTTCCAGTTGGCAGGTAACACGTTGCTGAGTATGGCACACGGGGATGGCTACTTGGCGGGCAAGACTGACATCCATTTCACTTTTTGACAATACTGTTGTTTTGTAATTCATTCGACTAATTATTTTGTGACTTATGAACTAGAATGTATTGCTTAACAACGGTGTTTAAATGAATGGAGGGTTTTTGCCAACTTAATTCCGCTGCTTAATTTATTAACATGTATGTTTTATGCTGTGAATGACCAACTGTGAGGTACCCGGGAACGGGGCCTTACACGAGGCTGGTGCCGGATCAGGTGACACCGGTATCTCGAAAGATTAACCGGTACATTCAGGGACTGCCAGCTGACATTCGCAGGCACCTGATCACTGCTCGACCAAGCACCTTTAGGTCAGCAGTGGATTTAGCTGGAAGACTTTACGATGAGAGGGAAGTGGCAGTGGTGGAGTCAAGGAAATCCAGTGGTGCTGAACGGAATTGAAACGGGAAGCGATTCGGGCGTGGTGGTGGTTTTATCCCGAACAACAAGAAGATGAGGAGGGATGACCGTAGGGTGGGGTCATCAAGCTCGGGACCCAAAAGGTGTGACAAATGTGGGAGGGAGCACGGCGGTGAATGTAGATGGGGGTTAAACATCTGCTTCAAGTGCGGGAAATCCGGTCATATGGCTAGAGACTGTAAGGCTGCGAGGTGTTTCAACTGCGGCAAAGTGGGTCATATGAGTATGGATTGCAGGAAGTCGAGGGCCGAGAGTTCCGGGGGAAAGAAGGTGGCAGGGACTGAGGGGCAGAAGACGAGTGGCAGAGCTTTCACCATGACCAGAGAGGAGGCTAGGACGGACCTTGATGTTGTGTCAGGTACGTTTCTAGTAAATCAAACTCTTGCTTCTGTGTTATTTGATTCTGGTGCTAGTAAGAGTTTCATTTCTGCTACTTTCTGTGCTAAATTGCCTGTTAGTAGTAAATGCATTGATGAGCCCTTTGGTAAGTCCACTAGAGTTAATGATATGATAGAGGACTGTACCATAGAGTTAGAAGGCCATAGGTTTGCTGCTAGATTACATGTGATGCCCCTAGGTGGATTTGATGTGGTGTTAGGAATGGATTGGTTGGCAACCTACGAAGCGAATATCGTATGTCGAAAGAAGATGATTAGATTGACGGCATTTGACGGAAGTCTGGTGACAATATACGGTGATCGGGTAACGATGATTCCGAAGGTGATTTCGATGGCGGTGGCGGGGAAGTGCATGAGGCGTGGGTGCAACGCCTACCTATGTTATGTGAAGGATGTGGAAACGCCAACACCACAACTATCCGACGTTCCGGTTGTGTGTGAGTTTCCAGATGTGTTCCCGGAAGACTTATTGGGATTGCCACCTGACCGCGAAATTGAATTTCAAATTGACTTGATACCCGGTGCCCAACCTGTTGCTAAAGCACCGTATCGGTCGGCTCCGACTGAGATGAAGGAGTTGATGGAGCAACTGCAAGAGTTGCTTGACAAGGGCTTTATTAGACCGAGTATCTCTCCTTGGGGTGCTCCGGTCTTATTTGTGAAGAAGAAGGACGGTAGCATGAGGATGTGTATCGACTACCGTGGGTTGAACAAGCTAACGGTAAAGAATCGGTATCCATTACCAAGGATCGACGACTTGTTCGACCAGCTCCAGGGTGCCAGTTGGTTCTCGAGAATAGATCTTCGATCTGGCTACCATTAATTGAAGGTAAAGGAGCAGGACATTCCTAAAACAGCTTTTCGGACGCGCTACGGTCACTACGAGTTTCTCGTCATGTCTTTTGGGTTGACCAATGCGCCAGCTGCTTTTATGGATTTGATGAACCGAGTGTGTCGGCCAATGTTAGATAAATAAGTGATTGTGTTCATCGATGATATCCTGATTTATTCGGGGAGCGAAGAAGAGCATGCCGGCCACATTCGGGAAGTGTTGGAGACTTTGAGAAGGGAGAAGCTGTATGCTAAGTTCTCCAAATGTGCTTTTTGGCTACGCGAGGTGCAATTTCTGGGTCACGTGGTAATTGCAGAGGGAATCATGGTGGACCCAGCAAAGGTTGAGGCTGTGATGCAATGGAAATCACCAAAGACGCCATCCGAGATTCGTAGCTTCTTGGGATTGGCGGGCTATTACAGGAGATTTATTCAAGACTTCTCTAAGATAGCCTCACCTTTGACTAAGTTGACTCGCAAGGGCGTGAAATTCGTGTGGGGTCGAAAGCAGGAGACGGCCTTTGAGGAGTTGAAGACGAGACTAACACAAGCTCCTGTCTTCACATTGCCCGAGGGAAATGAAGACATAGTGGTCTATTCGGATGTATCTTATTCTGGGCTAGGTTGTGTATTGATGCAACGTGGAAGGGTGATAGCCTACGCATCTCGACAACTGAAGACCCACGAAGTCAACTATCCCACGCACGATCTAGAACTAGCTGCGGTGGTCTTCGCGTTGAAGATTTGGCGGCACTATCTATACGGGACGAAGTGCACAATCTTCACCGACCACAAAAGCTTGAAGTACTTCTTCGAGCAGAAAGATCTGAACATGAGGCAGAGGCGATGGTTGGAACTAATAAAGGATTACGATTGCGAAATCCATTACCATCCGGGCAAAACCAACGTGGTGGCAGATGCCCTTAGCCGAAAGGAAAGGCCAGAGCCGATTCGGGTAAAGGCTTATCAACTAATTATGACCTCTGATGTGATGACTCAGGTTAAGGAGTTTCAAGATGAGGCTTTGAAAGAAGATCGTCTTAACTCCGAAAGGATGAGAGGTCTAGTTACGGAATTGGGTGACAACACTCTTGGTGTTAAGACCCGATTTGGGCGAATGTGGATTCCTCGATACGGGGATCTACGCGAAAAGATCATGGATGAGGCCCATAAGACTCCATACTCCATTCACCCCGGTGCTATGAAAATGTACCACGATATGAAGAAGGATTACTGGTGGCCGGGTATGAAACGTGACGTAGTGGAGTATGTGAGTAAATGCCTAACTTGCTTACAAGTAAAGGCAGAACAACAGAAGCCTTACGGGAAGATCCAATCGTTGGATATACCCGAGTGGAAGTGGGAGCACATCACCATGGACTTCATCACGAAGTTACCACGTACCTCTAAAGGGTATGATGCTATATGGGTGATAGTTGACCGCCTGACGAAGAGTGCCCACTTCCTACCGATCCGTGAAACGTACTCATCTGAAAGATTGGCGGATCTGTTCATCAAGGAAATTGTAGCTCATCATGGTGTACCGGTGTCTATTGTGTCTGATCGTGACACCCGGTTTAACTCCAAGTTTTGGAAGAGATTTCATGATGCAATGGGGATGAGGCTACACATTAGTACAGCATATCACCCTCAGACAGACGGTCAGTCTGAGAGGACGATCCAAACACTCGAAGATATGCTTCGGGCGTGCGTGATTGATTTTGGAGGAAGTTGGGATGATCACTTGCCGTTAGCAGAATTCTCGTACAACAACAATTATCATGCCAGCATTGGCATGCCACCCTACGAGATGCTATACGGTAGGAGATGTAGGACGCCCGTATGTTGGGGAGACATTGGGCAGAAAGAACTGGGAGGTGTTGAGGTGATTGAAGCAACGACTGAGAAATTAGAAAAGATCAAAGCCTTCATGAAGGCGGCGAAAGATAGGCAAAAGTCGTATGCTGACAAGAGGCGAAGACCGATAGAGTTCAAGGTTGGTGACCGAGTCATGTTGAAGGTCTCGCCCTGGAAGGGAATCATTAGATTCAGGAAACGAGGTAAGCTAAGCCCGAGATACATAGGACCTTTCCGAATTGTCATACGAGTAGGAGAGGTGGCCTATCTACTTGAGCTGCCAGATGAGTTAAGTGGAATTCATCCCACATTCCATGTATCTCATCTGAGAAAGTGCTTAGCTAATGAAGACATGGTTGTACCACTGGAGGACATTGAAGTGGATGAGAGGCTCAACTATGTGGAGCAACCAGTGGCAATCATTGATCGTAAAGAAAAGAGGTTGAGGAATAAAGTGGTTCCTCTTGTGCGTGTACAGTGGAAGCACAGGAAGGGATCCGAGTCTACGTGGGAGACCGAAGAACAGATGAGACAACATTACCCACATCTGTTTGAGGAATAACAGGTTTCGGGGACGAAACCTATATAAGGGGGGTGGACTTGTAACACCCGTAATTTTTATTAAAAATGAATAAAAGGAATAAAAGAAAAATGAAAAAGGGGGAAATGGAGGTCAACCCAAAGTTTAGGGGTCAAGGGTGTAAAAAAAGGGCTAAGTTGGTGAAAAGTTGGTGAAAAGGTGGCATGGCCGCCCATTTCACCCTGCACAATATCTTCGTTCGATTTTTAGAGAGAGAAAGAAGACAGAAGCTTCGGGTTTGAGAAGGAAATTCAAGCAAAATTCGAATTCAAGGTAAGAATTCGTGAAATTTAGTTGTTCTTGGCTAACCTTAGCCCCGGTTATATGCTTACATGTGTTTGTATGTGTTCGAATGTGTGTTTAGAAAATTTCTGGGTGTTAGAACCGTTTGAAGAAGCTCGGGTGAGGAGTGCAAACTGGGAGAACCACAAAGGTGAGTTCTAGACCCCGTATTTCACATGTTTTACAAACTTTTGGGGCTGGAAATACATGTAAAAAATGTTTTACACTTATTATGAATGTTGCCCGTATGTGCATGTGTATGTATGTTAGTGATTTATGTTATAATTCATGCTTAGTATTGTATGTACATGTTTAGAACTAAGTATTATGATGTTTGGGGACTGGGATATGAATTAGATACATGATTAGGCTGCTAATACGACTAATAAGACCAAATAGTGGTCATATGTCTGAAACTTTGACTTAGAAAAACCAAGTACAAGGTGATATGTCTAAATAGTGCTTATACGACCCATGAAACTTGCCTTAGAAATATTTTGAGGGTTATATGTTTGAACAGTGGTCATATGACCAGTAGAAATTTTCTAAGTATGGGGTTATATGTCTGAACAGTGGTCGTATGACCAGTAGAAATTTTCTAAGTATGGGGTTATATGTCTGAACAGTGGTCGTATGACTAGTAGAAATTTTCTAAGTATGGGGTCATATGTCTGAACAGTGGTCGTATGACCAGTAGAAATTTTCTAAGTATGGGGTTATATGTCTGAACAGTGGTCGTATAACCAGTAGAAATTTTCTAAGTATGGGGTTATATGTTTGAACAGTGGTCGTATGACCAGTAGAAATTTCCTAAGTATGGGGGATGATACGACCAAACAGTGGTCGTATGACCTGTAAAAATTTCTTAAGTCTTGGGATGATACGACTGAACAGTGGTCGTATGACTAGAAAAATTTTCTAAGTTTAAGGTGAAACGACTGAGCAGGGTTCATACGACTGAGCAGGGCTCATACGACTGAATAGGGCTCATACGCCCAAACACTAAGAATTTTTACAAAAATTTTCTAGAAATCTGATTTACGGGGTTTTGACCAGAGTTGACTAGGGTTAATAAATGATGATGTTTTATGAATGTAATGATGATAATTGATTGACCCTTGTTACTACTGATGTGGGGGAAAGACCGCGTACATCTTCCCTTAAATGGGACGGACCCTCCCTGGACCCTGCGAAAACGCGGGAGCTCTTTGCAGCACCAGGTACGCCCTTGTTACTACTGATTTTATTATCAGTATTTTATTATTGTTAACAATATTATTATTATTTTAATATTGTTAAGTATGTACTGGCATGACAAAGAATGACTAACATTTAACGAAGAGCATAATCATTAATAAGTAAAATATTAATGATAATGAGAAATGGAACGTAAAGTGAAAGATAATGAAAGAGGAACATGATGAATGAATGCATGCATTAATAAATGAACGAATGAACGTATGAAAGGCTTGCAAGCAAATGAATGGAGGTGCACACCCCTGGCAGGTGTTAGCTCAACTGTGATGCGGGTTAGCTACCCCGAAGGATGCACACAAGGTCAATCTTTGAGATTGATAATGAGGTGAGCAACTACGTGTTGCAACAGACTCAGTTAGCAGGCAAATCATGAGATTTGCCACTGAGGTGAGCAGCCGTTTGCTGCAACAGACTTGGCTAACATATTGATAATGAGGTGAGCAACTACGTGTTGCAACAGACTCGGTTAGCAGGCAAATCATGAGATTTGCCACTGAGGTGAGCAGCCGTGTGCTGCAACAGACTTGGCTAACATATGATAGAATGAAATGAATTAACGTACGAAAGAATGTAATGAACGTATGAATGAAAGAAATGGTCGTACGTATGCAATGAATGTATGAATGAAATGAATGTATGAACGTATGTAATGTATGAATGAATGAAAGTAAGATACGTACGAGTGGAAGAACTAATATGAAAGAAAGAATACGAAAGAATATGAATGTAAACGATGAACGGCACACGAATGAAAGTTAATGAATGAACGACGAAGATAATAATAATATTATCTGTGTACGTACTTGTGTGACCGCATATAAGTAAAGAAAGGTTTTCCTTGAAATGAAAAGTAAAGTATTTTAATGTACAAAACTAGAACTCACTCAGCAACGCTGACTTTTATGTATTTTCCAGTTGGCAGGTAACAGGTTGCTGAGGATGGCACACGGGGATGACTACACAGAGGGCAAGACTGACATCCATTTATGTTTTTGACGATACTGTTGTTTTGTAATTCATTCGACTAATTATTTTGTGACTAATGAACTAGAATGTATTGCTTAACAACAACATTTTAAAATGAATGAAGGGTTTTGCCAACTTAATTCCGCTGCTTAATTATTAATATATGTGTTTTATGCTGTGAATGACCAACTGTGAGGTGCCCGGGAACGGGGCCTTACATGATCTCATATTGATATCATGGGTTTAGACTATGTAAAAGGGGGCCTTTGGTTCATGTTCTCTCAATTCTAACCATAAGTGTTTTCCTTACTCTTATATTTATGTTTTAATATATAATTTAAAATGTTTTATTAAATAAACATACCCTGGGGGCCTTAACAGGCCAACAAGTGGTATATATACATATATTTATATATAAAAATATATATATATATATATATGTATATATCTATATGTATATATATATGTATATATATATGTATATATAGTCATAATATTGAAAAAGGAAATATTATTCCAATAAATAGAAGTATTAAATTTGCTTCTAAATTTCCTGTTGAAATAACTGATAAAACCCAATTACAAAGGTTTTTAGGAAGTTTAAATTATATTTCACCATATTATAAAAATTTAGCTCAAGACACAGCTGTTCTATATGATATATTAAAGAACAATCCACTGCCATGGTCTGATATTCATACTAAGGCAGGACAAAAGATTAAACAAAATGTTAAAAATCTTCCATGTTTAATGATAGCAAAACCCGAATAGGAAAAAATTATAGAAACAGATGCCAGTAATATTGGCTATGGAGGGATTTTGAAGCAGATTTCCCCAATTGATAAACAAGAATTTCTTGTAAGATTCCACTCAGGGAAATGGAATAATAGTCAAAAAAATTATGCCACGATTGCAAAAGAAGTTTTAGCAATAGTCAAGTGTGTTCTAAAATTTCAAGATGATCTATAAAATCAAAAGTTTTTAATAAAAACTGATTGTCAAGCGGCAAAATATATGTTCAATAAAGATTTTAAACAAGATGTCTCTAAACAAATGTTCGCTAGATGGCAATCTCATCTTGCACCATTTGCTTTTGAAATAATATACAAGAAGGGGACAGATAATAATTTACCTGACTTCTTAACAAGAGAATATTTCTCATAATCTATTCTGCAGGTTCTATGAAGAAGATAAGAGCATCGTTGAAAATAACCTTTAATAATATACAAATTGAGATTGATGATTATTCAGCCATGATAATGGCTAGAAATTATCATATTCATAATATTATGCAGGATTACTCTATGCATCCTGTGGATAGAGCTCATAAGCTCTTAGAAAATATGGAATTAATAAAATACTTTAGGAATCAAATAAAGGTTCTTAAAGAAAAAGAGAAAATAATCTCTTCTGCCTGATCATATTTTCAGGAATGATTCCTCGAGACAGGGGAAAACAACCCCTTTCAAATAATGGAAAAGGTAGAGGAAGAGGCCCTAATGGAGGGAGAATCTTAGGGCAGATTGCCCATCAAAGGATAATAGCCGCAAACATTGCAAATACTACAACTTCCTCAAGTAATACTGGAGGAAATAATCTTGATAACCAATTATTCCAAGAATTCTTGGCCTATAAAGCAAAGAAAGAAGGAACGAATGAAGCATCATCATCTTATGTCAATATTGTGATAGAAGAATCTGATGATGCCTTATATGAACAAAATCCAAATAAGGAGATATTATTGCACCTGGATTTCAAAGATCTTAAATGGAAAGATCAACCACGGACCTTAATTACAAGGTACCTAGATTCAGGATCATATCATGCTGTTTCATACAAACAGAGATTTTATTATGAGAATATTCTCAAAGTCACAGAATCTTGTGGCATTCATCACTATATGTCTGGAAATACCCAGGAATATAGTTTTAGTAAAATTATAATAAAACAGATAATATCTGTTGAAGAATGGGGAACATCTTCTTTAAAGGACAAAGAGATGTGCCATCCTGAAACCAGGACCCCTATAAAATTTAATTATTGGGATTATATTGAGACATTTAATAAAGCCTTTTTATATGAAAATAAAAAGAAGAAACATTCTTGGTTCTTCAAAATATGTCTTGAAGTACATAAACGGGACATTCCAAATTGGGTATATAAACGATGGCTATCATATGGCCCTTCGGTAAAAATTTTACCAGAATTATTAAGAAAAAATTATAATGATTGGGTAGAAATATCTCCCACATTGATTGAATTGCAACACCAAAGAATCCTAATAAAAGGATTATCTTTGTGTCACTTTTTTATCCAATTTGGAATACCATGGATCTGGAAATGGTCTCCAGAAGTGGGTTATACTCACCAACAAATCCCTTGTCTAAGAAGAGTCTTCTACATAAAATTTTGGAAGAAGATGATGAAGCTTGACAACAATGGCATCCCAGAAGGTCAAGAAACCTTGCAGAAAAATCAAGATACTCTGGATCTATATTCAATGCAAATTAGCTTAAAACTCAAAGAGAATCTCCCAGTCCGTTCCAGGAAATAACCCAAAAGATTAAAATGAAAGGAGAAAATCACATCTCTAAAAAAGAATTGTTGGCCATATATTTCCAAGAAATTAAAAAGATTTGATGAAAAATCTTCAAGACAAAGACCAAGTAGATCATATCTCAGAAATGTCCACCAATAACTCAGAAGATGATACTCTTCCCGGGGAATCCCAAGACCCTTATGGGTTTGATGATGAAGTTCTAGAAGAAGATCTGGATGAGATGCTAGAGGATCTCAAAAATTCGATATCCATGAAAAAAACAAAAAAACACAAATAAGATAAACGACAAGTCTGCTCATGAAGGACAGACGACATGATTAAAGTCCAATAATATCAGACACAATAATGTCTGCTTTTGAAAATTTTAAAAAAATAATTGAGGTCGAATTATTATAATTTACTATGTATATTTGTTTGTACCTTGAGACTCTCATTATAAAAGGAGCTCAGGTTCTTAGTTTTAGGTGTGCCTGATCTTAGGATCAATCTTCTCTCTATAAATCTCTCTTGTAAAAATATTCTGATAATAAAAATTCTGCTGGGAAACAGCTTTCAGGAAAAGAATCTTGGTGTCTCATAACAAAGGTAATAACACTTGCATAATTAATAATTATCTTTTTATTTTCTATATTCATTTAGCCTAATGGAAGGCTAAGAATCAAATCAATGTTGAACCTAACCGTAATAAGTTTATAAACCTATAAAAAAAGAGTCTGGAAAGACAAAAATTTTAACCATGACAACATAGCCAAAAGTATTAACATTGTAATAGAATTCCCACTACCCGGGAACAAGTATCCAAAAGTATAATAATGTGCAATTAGACCAACAATGTCAAGTAATGTATAGTCTCAAAATGCATCCTAGGGTCTCCACTATGGCCGCACTCCTAGAATCTTTAATTAATTGTATCACCAGAAAAGATATGCTCAAAATGGTTAACATAATTGTTGGTGAGTTCGTAGGATTAATAGTAAACAAATATGATGTTGTGTAATAGTTTTGAGGAACATCGTGAAGTTATAAGTAAGCAAAATCACATGACAACATGAGCATCACAACTAAACCTATGACGTACACAAAGATATTGTCAGAATATATTCACCCTAGGGCCCGTTCTTGGCCACTGTTGGTACTAACTAGTATACCAACAAATGAGGGTGGGGGGTGTCAACCTAATAGTACTACCAATACCTATCCGTCAGTTCCAACACTAGAGTTAAATAGTTGTGAATCAAGTCCCACACAGCAAACTCATGCACGTATCAGATTAAGACTTACAAAATAGTAACATGATAATTCCAAGAACATGAGTTATACAACATGAAAAGGGTGAGCATACTTTTCCCACAAGTTTGTAAATAGTTGAAGTAATAAATCAACGTCAAAAGGGGCCACGAAACTCACTTGACTGATGATAGAAGTATATGAGCAAAGGTTCCAGAAGATGAAGCAACAATCGTTCAAGCACCTATTATTAATTATTTTTAAGTATTAAAGATATGCTTGAAGAGATTAGATGCGTTCGGTTGGTTCGGGTTGGATCGGTCATGCGACACACACACATGCAAGCAGGCATCAGCATAAGGTTTTATATAGATTCATGTACTAGGAATCGTCACCATTGATAATGATATTAGTGCTAAGGGTTTCACTGTTACTAAAGGTGTACTTAGTATGATAAAATGGTTATGTTGATGAAAGTAATAAGGATGTTAGTAGTACTAATATTAGTCTTGATAACCTTAAAAATATTAGCGTTGATTATATTTGTGATAATATTAGTAATAATCATAATGTTAATATTAATAATGTCATCAGTAATGGTAATTGTATCGATATTACTTTAATATCACACGACCTACAAATACTACACACAAGAATGCATTCACACACATACAACCTTCTGTCGCACGACTCAGCATACATTCGCACGAATCAACCTTCATTCGTACAAATCAACCTTCATTAGTACGAATCAACCTTCATTCGTATGAATTGCCATTCAGTCGTACGACACATCATTAATTCACACACACATGTCCAGTCGTACACACACATTCGCACGGCACAACATTCATACGCACCACACTCATTCGCACCACACAACATTCATCCGCACACACACTCATTCGTACGATACACACTCAATCGCACCACCCACACTCATTCGCAGCCATACTTCCAATCGCACATCACCATTCATTCGCACTCACACACTCAATTGCACGACTCGACATCGCACACAACGCGTGCGACATACAGCTCAGTCATGCGAAACAGTCCATTCGCACAGCACACACTCAGTCGCACAAGAGCAGACATTCAGTCACATACGCAGAATACAGAGGTGTCAGAGTGCTCACAGCCGCCTTCGGCCACTGTGACCACTCGAGTGGCACCATAACACACTCAAAACTAGATTCCCAACATGTTTTAAGCAATTGGTGCACCCAAGAGCCTCGATAACAGTCGCACACTCAGTTATACCCAAACACCCGTAACCGGCGCGAGAAAGAAGAAATAAGGTGAAATAGGAGGCAATGGTGGTCGTCTACCTGTGAGGTATTGATTTGGAGCGACCGGCGGCAGTGATTTGCCGGTGAAACAGCTAGAAATGGTCGGAGACAGAGGGAGGGGGCGAATGGAGAGGGTAGGGTATGGATAAGGCGAACAGCAGCTGGTAATGGGTATTTATACCCATTTTAGACTTGTGATATTGGCAACTTTAGTCCCTGGACATCCAAGGAAATTATTTCTTTAAATTTAGTTAATTACAATTTGGACCCTAACTTGGTTAATTATATTAATAATAAGATTATTAGTAGTATGATTTTACTATATTATTGATAATAATATTATTACAAATAATGATACTAATAGTAGCTTCATGAATAATATTAGTGATGATAATGATAGTAATAATAACAATAATAATACTAATAGTAGTTTTAATAACAATAATAATAACAATAATAAAAATAAAAATAATAATGATAATAATAATTGTGGTAATAATAATAATTGATGACTTCAGTAATTTTGATAATAATAATAATAGTATTCATAATAATAATAATAGTTATTGTAATATTAATAATGTTAGTAATATTAATAATAAAACAAGCTTTGTATACTAATATTTTCTTAAATACTTAATGAAGAGAGGGAAATATTGGGGTAGAATTTATTAGGATTTTAATGTTTAGGTACTTATGCACACTTAAAATAACACTCATAATCAATGAAGCAAAAATTGGAGAGTAATGCAAATTGATTACGAACTAAGGTTGAATATTGAAGAAGGGCTAACGAATATTACTTTAATTGACGGACCTTTCAGTGACGGATGCCACAGTATCCCCCAGTTGAGATAATTTCATCCCGAAATTCAGCTAGAGTTAGATCTAGGAGTATTCTCCACAAACAGATATGGGTATTTGAGTTTTATCTGGTCTTCCCGTTCCCATGTAAATTCTAGCCCTCGCTTAGAGTTCCATCTCATGCGGACAATTGGTAAATTATTACGCCTCAATCATTTGACCTTTCGATCCATAATCTCCATGGGTTCTTTGACAAAATGAAGCTTTTCATCAATCTTGATTTCCTCAATTGGTACATAAAGGAATTCATCCGTCAAGCACTTTTTTTGAGGTTCAATACGTGGAACGTATCGTGTACACCACTGAGTTCTGGTGGCAACCTTAATTGGTATGCCACCGGACCGATTCTTTCTGTGATTTCGAATGGTCCTACATATCTAGGGGCTAATTTCTCTTTCTTTCCAAACCGTACAATCCCTTTCCAAGGAGAGACTTTGAGTAAAACGCGGTCTCCCACGTTGAATTCCAGAGGTTTCAGACGGTTGTTGGCCTAGCTCTTTTGACGATCTCCGGCTGCTTTTAGTCTGTCTTTGATCTGAAAAATCTTGTCGGTTGTTTCCTAAATGATTTCTGGGCCGGTTAACTGGCTTTCACCTACCTCTGCCCAACAAACTGGAGACTTACATTTCCTTCCATACAGGGCTTCGAACGGTGCACACCCAATGCTCGTATGGTAGCTGTTGTTGTATGAGAACTCAATCAAAGGTAGATGGGTGTCCAAACTACCACCAAACTCGATTACACAAGCCCTAAGCATGTCTTCTAGAGTTTGTATCGTTCGTTCACTTTGTCCATCTGTTTGTGGATGATAGGCAGTACTTAAGTCCAAACGAGTACCCATTGCCTTTCGTTTGTGGATGATAGGCAGTACTTAAGTCCAAACGAGTACCCATTACCTTCCTTACACTCCATCTTCTTATTTAACCCACGAAATTCTTCACCAGCCACATTTTCTTCTTTTAATGCCTCAATCTACACTGTTAGAATCTGAGTCTTCAAGTTTGATTGAATAATCATTCCCAAGGCTCGTGCACATACAGGTTTGACATGTTCTTTCCTACTGAAGGAGTCGGCCACCATATTGGCCTTTCCTTGATGGTATCGAATCTCATAGTCATAAGCATTAAGAAGTCCTACCCATCACCTTTGGCGCATATTAAGTTCCTTTTGATCAAAAATGTGCTGAAGACTTTTATGATCAGTGTAGATAACGCACTTAGTCTCATACAGATAATGCCTCTATATCTTAAGTGCGGACACCACTGCGCCTAACTCGAGGTCGTGTGTCGTATAATTCTTTTCGTGAATCCTTAAGTTAACGTGCGGCGTAGGCGTCATCTTATCCTTTTGCATAAGCACACAACCTAGGCCTTGGTGTGACGCATCGCAAAACACCACAATGTCGTTTGATCCATCAGGGAGGGTCAATATAGGTGCATTAAAAAATATTTCCTTTAACGTCTGAAATGCCTCTCCTTGCTTATGTCCCCAATCAATCTTCTTCTCCTTCTGTGTTAACATTGTCAAGGGCTGGAAATCTTTAAGAGATTCACAATGAACCGTCAGTATTATCCAGCTAATCATAAGAATTGTCAAATTTTCGAAGGCGTCTTAGGTGTATCCCACTCCCTAACTACTTCAACCTTTCCCGAATCAACATGTATTCCCTTCTCACTGACCATATGATCTAGAGACTTCACTTCACACAACCAGAACTCAGACTTGGAGAATTTGGAATAGGGTTTCCCTTTTCCTAACAAATTTAGAATTACCCTCAGATGTTACTCGTGCTCTTCTTTTGATCATGAATAGATGACGATGTCATCTATAAACACTATCATAACTCATCCAGGTACGGCTTACATTCTCGGTTCATCAAGTCTATGAACACCGCAGGACTGCTGTCAACCCAAATGCCATAACTAAGAACTCGTAATTGTTGGGTTTGATAGAACATAAAACATAGTTTAACCATTTAAACTTCGTAAAACACACCGGAAGTTAACATTATAACATTGTTTATAATCTGAAATTTCAGGTTTATTTTGATCTTATAAGTTTTAAACAAACCCAAGAACAAAAGGATCTTTAATATGTGAATGATGCTAGCTATGATAGGACAAAACTACACATTATGGACAACCATAAAGAGGCTGCCATAAACTACCTTTGAGCAGCCTAAAGGGGTCGAAAATGGATGAGTATGATGATGTATTTGAGCAGCAAGTCTTCAAAGTAGAGGACCTCAAACCGTGATACCCACAAGCCCTCCAAACACTTACTTGCTAGGAAGTATGACACCAAGTCTTGTTCAACTTCTTGAACCCGAAATCAGCCAAGAACTACTTCAACTTCAGCCAAAATTTTTGATTTTTAGGAGAGAAGAAGGAGAGAGAACTTCTTTTGCATGTGTGAGAGAGAAAAAGAGAGTTGGAGTGAATAAATGGAAGAGTGTTGGAATTGTTTTGTCTTGTAAAAAACAAGAAAAAGTGGGTTCCCCAAAGCCCCTTGGGCGGGCGTAGCATTGGGTTTAAAATGAGTTTCCCACCCATTTTAATCTTTTGTCTAATTACACTCTTTCACTCATTTAAGTTATAAAATTAAAGCCTAGTTTAATTTTTATAACACAACACTCTTTATATGTCATTATCTAACCATCTTAAATAATGAAACAAATAAATATCTCTTTAACAAATTATCTATATAGTGTTGTTCTATCACAAAAGCAATATTTAGAAAACCAATTTTCTAAATAGGTGTCTATATTTGTTGTATGATCCTATCAATAAACAAATGTTTGTTGGTGTTTGTATAGCTTGTTATTGGGTATGACCTAACTTGGATCATAACGTACTAGCACATCAATTTTGTATGTGTCTTGGGCATATAAGATCCAACAATCTCCCACTTGCACAAGATTCATAGAAGATTGATGCAAGCAGTAAATACCGCCTAGCAACGGTTTACTACCCTTAATACGTATGACTAAGTGCCATTCAATAACATCATCCTCTTCAAGTACCATACTGAAATGTTTTAGGCGAATCAATCATCTATCCTTTTGTCACAGATGTCATGTTAAATCCCAGAGAAACAGAATGATCTTTCTCCATTGATTTAACTTTATCAGGCCTTAGACATCTTACTCTCAACGAATAAGAGGGACAAATCCCATCTTGACTACATACATCTCTCACAATTACGTTATATCATACTTGAACTCAGACTTTTATACTGCCATATTTCAGAACAGCGAAGAACTGAGCCAAAGTATAATATTTGGTAAATATCAAGACCCAATATGTATCTCAGGTCAGAGGATACCAAATGATGTTTGCCTTTACTCAAATTTACTTATGATCAATTAGGAAGATTCCATGTAGTAATATTTGAGATGTAGGGCAGTCCAATATTTGCATCCCACAAATATCTATGAACTTTGGCAGCAACCAATTGCTCTATATTTATCCTTATGAATATCCACCAATCCGAATTCATAATAGTCTTACCCTCATACTTGTTCCCACAAGTGTGAACGACTACGAACATTTAGAGTAAGCAATTTACCCATGGATTAAACATGCTAAATTGGAACATTTATTGAAACATTATAACCAAATAATTTTATTCAAGTAATAAGAGAGTTCTAAATATCCAAATACGAAATTACAGATCAAATCCAATCACTAGATTATCGAAGTCCCATGGCACAGGTATGACCTTCATGCTTTGCCTTTTCTAGGAGCTTCGTGAGAGGATCCACAATATTTTGATCCGTGTGAACTTTGCGAATACATATCTTTCCTTTCTCAACTTCATCTCGTATGTAGTTGAATCTCCGCTCAATGTGCCTAGTCTTTTGATGAGCACGTGGTTCCTTGATTTGAGCAATCGTACCCTCGTTATCACAAAAGATCTCTAGGGGGTCCAGAATGGAAGGGACAACCCCTAGATCGGCAATGAATTTCTTCAACAATGCAGCTTCTTGAGCTGCCAATGAGGCGGCGATGTATTCAGATTCTGTTGTTGATAAGGCCACCACATCCTATTTAGAGCTCTTCCAAGAGACCGCTCCTCCATTCAGAATGAAAATGTATCCCGATTCTGATCGTGAATCATCACGATCGGTTTGGAAACTCGCATCCGTGTAACCTTTTACAACGAGTTCCTCATCACAAGATCCATAGATTAGGAACATACTTAGTCCTCCTTAGGTACTTAAGTATGTTCTTAACAACCATCCAATGACTGTTTCCTGGATTTTGCTGGTATCGGCTTGTCATGCTTAAGGCGCATGAAACGTCCGACCGAGTGCATATCATTGCATACATGATGGATCCAATAGCAGATGTGTATGGGATTGCCTTCATGTTATCTTGCTCATCCTTTGAGCTAGGACATTGAGTCGTACTCAATATCGTTCCTCTTTGAATAGGTACCGTACCTTTCTTAGAGTTCTCCATCTTGAACCTTTTCAAGATTTTATCAATGTATGCACTTTGATTTAAACCAATCAACCGCCTTGATCAATCCCTATAGATCTTATTCCCAGAATATAGGCGGCTTCACCAAGATCCTTAATGGAAAAAACAACTTCCAAGCCAGTTTATTACACCTTCCAAGGTTGGAATGTCATTTCCAAATAGTAGTACGTCATCAACATACAATACTTGGAAAGTGATGATGCTCCCACTAGCTTTCTTATATACACAAGCTTCATCAGCGTTCTTGATGAATCCAAATTTAATTACTTCTTCATCAAAACGGTGATTCCAACTTCTCGATGCTTGTTTCAATCCATAGATTGATTTCTTTAACTTGCATACCTTGTTAGGATGTTTTGAATCGATAAAAACCTTCAGGCTGAACCATATAGACGTCTTCCTCAAGATATCCATTTAGGAAAGCGGTTTTGACATCCATTTGCCAAATCTCATAATCATAATGAGCAGCAATGGCAAACAATATCCTAATGGATTTTAGCATCGTAACAGGTGAAAAGTTTCATCATAGTCAACCCCTTGAGTTTGAGTGAAACCTTTTGCTACGAGTCTAGCTTTATAAGTATCTAAGTTTCCATGCATATCGGTTTTCTTCTTGAAAACCCACTTACTTCCAACTACTTTGGAGTTAAGAGGTGGTACAACCAAGTCCCATACTTGATTGTCATACATGGATTGCATCTCAACGTTCATGGTTTCAAGCCATTTGTCACAATCCAGATTGGACATTGCATCACGATAGGTGGTTGGTTCATCGGAATCTACGACATAGCATCCATCTACCAAAAATCCATATCTTTCAGGTGGATTACCAATTCTACCAGATCTATGAACGTTTTGTGTATATTGATCAACCCCTTGATCATTCTCAACATCCTCATGTTGAGTGCTAGTGTCAACCAAACGTGTATCGATTTGTGGTTCTTGATCCTCCTTAAGATCCACAGTTCTACTGCTAGTTCCTTCCATAAGGAACTTAGCTTCTAAGAACTCAGCTTTCCTGGAAACAAACTCCTTTTGTTCATTGGATCGTAGAAATAGTATCCCATAGAATCTCTAGGATATCCAATGAAGATACACTTAGTGGAACGACTTTCTAGCTTGTTTGAGGTGGGAGTCTTCACATAAGCCGCACACCCCCACACCCTCAAATATGAAAATGATGGAACCCTTCCATGCCATATTTCATAAGGTGTCCTTTCCACTTTCATGGTTGGGGCCATACTCAAAATACGGGCCGTAGAGAGCAGAGCAAAACCCCAAATTGACAGAGGTAATGAGCTTCTAGCCATCATAGATCGAACCATATCCAATAAGGTTCAATTTCTTCTTTCGGATACACCATTGTGCTGTGGTGTTCCCGGAGGAGATAGTTGTGAGACAATCCCACAACTTCTAAGATAGTCCCTAAAAGCATCATTCATGTATTCACCTCCTCTATCGGTGTGGAGAATTTTAATTGACCTTCTGTGTGATTTTGTACTTCATTTTGAAAGATTTTGAACATTTCAAAGCTTCATGTTTGTGTCTTAACAAGTACACATACCCATATCGACTATATTCGTCAGTAAAGGTGATGAAGTATCTTTCATTGTACCTTGTCATAGGTTTAAAAGGACCACATACATCCGAATGTATGATACCTAATAAATCCTTTGCCCTTTCGGATTGCCACTAAAAGGTGCCTTGGTCATTTTACCATGTAAACAAGAGTCACATACATCAAATGAATCATATTCACTTGTTTTTAAAAGACCATTCTTTTGTAGTGTTTGTATTCTTTCTTGTTTATATGACCAAGACGGCAATGCCAAAGTAAGTGTCACTCAAATCCGATTTGAGCTTCTTGGTGCTAGTTTGGTACAATAAGCTATCATTCAGTGTATTTTCATGAACCAATTCATAGATACAATTGATGGGAATAGCTTTAAAAGAAAACATGATTTCATTTCCAATAAATGATAATACATATCCAAATTGTTTTAATAGGGCTACAAAAATAATGTTCCTAGTCAAACTAGGAGCATACAAAACATTGTACAAAATTACTTCCAAACCATTTGGAAGTTTCAAGATGTAGTCACCACGAGCTTCAACATGAACTTTAGCCCTATTGCCCATGTAGGGGCTAACATCCCCTTTATTAAAGTTGCTACTTCTTTTGAACCCCTGCAACAAATTGCAAATGTGAGTTCCACATCCGGTATCTAATACCCATGTGTTAGAGGATATTAGGTTTAAATTAATATGGATCATGTATATTGTACCTGAGGTCTGCCCGGCATTTTTGCTTTCAACTCTTGGAGATGGACAGGACAATTTCTTTCCAATGTCCAATCTCCCCACACTTGAAGCATGGGTCATTGGTAGCAACCTTTTGCATCTTCTCTTGGGGTTGGGGTGGCCCTTTCCACCCCTTTCCCCTTTCCCATACGGGTCCCTTACCCTTGGCAACTTTTGCCTTGGGTGCAGGATGAGGCCTTTTCTTGTTCCCACCTTCATTGATGGTGAGAACGGGTAAAACCCTTTTACCCATGGCCGCCTTGGCTGTTTTGAGTATTGAGTGAAGCTCACCAATGCTCTTGTCCCAAGCATTCATGTTGTAGTTCAACACCAACATCTCGAACTTCTTGGTAAGGCCATTGAGGATCAAATCCGTGGCCAATTCCTTCGAGATAGGACAATTAAGCCTTTCGAGGCGGTCAATATGGCTTTTCATCTTAAGTACATAAGATGAAACCGATTGGTTATCGTCCATACGACATGCATGGAGTGCTCGAACCGTTTCGAAGCGCTCAACCCTCGCTTGCTGTTGGAACGTTTCCTTCAGCTGGGTTATCATGTCATAAGCTCCGTGATGTTCATACTCCTTTTGGAGATCCGGAGTCATGCTTGCTAGCATGAGGCAAGACACTTAGATGGAGTCTTAGTGTACTTCAGCCAATCGTTATAGGCCTCCTCATCATCCTCAGTAGGTTGATCGGGGATAGGGTCGTCTAAAACGTATGATCGTCTCTCTTGCTTGAGAACAATTCTCAAGTTTCGATACCAATCAATGAAATTGTTATGATTTAGACGTTCCTTTTCGAGAATCGCTCGTAAAGATTGGGCGGACGTGGATGAGTTATCATGATTTTATTATTGGTGGCCGTCTACAAGATTTAACAAAGATCTATTTTAGTATTTTTGATATTGCTATTTTTATAATTAATTAATGCCTTTTAAGGTCATTTTCATATAAAATCTAGAACCCAACATTACATTTAAATTGTGGTTAGGTGACCTTTATCCCACGATTTAAATTAATAAGGTGGTCAACGGTTGACGGTTGCAACCATTTGCAACTTCTAGAGGTATGGGATCGACTTTAAACGTCATATGTAAAGTCGGCATGTTAATCCATCAATACCATTTGGAAACCACATCGTAGGTGATCATTTGACATGGTTTGCAAATCATGACATCCTACTTACACACAGTGTGAGTTTGCCCAAATAAGAGTTTGGTGACCCTTACCCCACGAATATGGCATTCTCACCTCAAGTCATAGTTCCTCAAAATGGTTAGGTGACCTTTATCCCATTAAGAGTTCCCGAGTGACTCAAGTGTTGTGTTAAAAGGACGGGTTGATCTTATTTTGAAATATTTAGGGAATTCATAATTCTAGTTAAGAAAACTCTATGTATCCATATTGCATGCTTTCAAATATAAGATACCCTATGGTAAATTGATTAAAACCTTTTATCTTTAAAATCATTAAACGATATAATAACCTTTATTATCTTATAATGATAAGGACCATGAAAATTCAGCGTATGATCATTTATTAAGATTGTTAAGCATATCCACATATCAAACAATCAACAAAATGATAAACAACAAGCATATACTAAACAACCACATGTGCATAACATAGCCACTATGTTGACAACACTGTTTGCCATCACAAGTGTTGTCATTGGTCTTTCCTAAGGGTTGAATACAAACAAAGATGAGATCTTCATAGACCGAACTTGAACTTGCATCCATATGCTTCAAGTCCTTCTGTTTGTGTCTTCCTCTTATGCTCCCATCTTGTGCATCTTCATTTACAAAATTATATCCTAATACAAATTTTCTAATAAAGAAAATACACTTAATCTATCTATTACATTACAATGAATGAATACATAAATTACATCCCAAAACTAGCACAAAAGAATAATATACAACCCAAATGAAAACAACCAAAACAAACATCCATTCCAAACCAAATCAACACAAGGTCAAGGCTAGGTTATGCACCAACATGAACAATGATCATATCATCGAAAGTACAATGAATCCCCACTAAAACCACAAAATTTCAGCCAACACAAACTGAAATTTCGGGTTTTATTTTTGTCCAAACAAACAAACAATACAACATTCATGTCTTTCAAAGTTAATCACAAGCATGTGTGATATAACTTTGAAAGTTTGGGGATTAATAATATAAGAACATAGCAGCCCCTAAAGGGGCTTTAAAGTCCCTTAAAATTAATTTTCAAGAACAAACAAGCTAGCTATCCACATAACTGGCTCTAGATGCCAATGTTGGTTTGATAAAACATAAAATAGTTTAACCATTTAAACTTTGTAAAACGCACCAGAAGTTAACATTATAACATTGTTTATAATCTGAAATTTCAGGTTATTTGATGTTATAAGTTTTAAACAAACCCAAGAACAAAAGGATCTTTAATATGTGAATGATGCTAGCTATGATAGCACAAAACTACACATTATGGACAGCCATAAAGAGGCTGCCATAAACTACCTTTGAGCAGCCTAAAGGGGTCGAAAATGGATGAGTATGATGATGTATTGACCAGCAAGTCTTCAAAGTAGAGGACCTCAACCGTGATACCCACAAGCCCTCCAAACACTTACTTGCTAGGAAGTACGACACCAAGTCTTGTTCAACTTCTTGAACCTGAAATCAGCCAAGAACTACTTAAACTTATGCCAAAATTTTCGAGTTTTAGGAGAGAAGAAGGAGAGGGAACTTCTTTTGCATGTGTGAGAGAGAACGAGAGAGTTGGAGGTGAATGAATGGAAGAGTGTTGGAAGTTTTGTCTTGCAAAAAACAAGAAAAAGTGGGTTCCCAAAGCCCCTTGGGCGGCCGTAGCATTGGGTTTAAATGGGTTTCCAACCATTTTAATCTTTTGTCTAATTAAACTCTTTCATTCATTTAAGTTATAAAATTAAAGCCTAGTTTATTTTTTATAACATAACACTCTTTTATATGTCATTATCTAACCATCTTAAATAATGAAACAAATAAATATCTCTTGAATAAATTATCCATATAATGTTGTTCTATCATAAAAAACAATATTTAGAAAACCAATTTTCTAAATAGGTGTTCTATATTTGTTGTATGATCCTATCAATAAACAAATGTTTGTTGGTGTTGTATAGCTTGTTATTGGGTATGGCCTGACTTGGATCATAACGTACTAACCACATCAATCGTGTATGTGTCTTGGGGCATATAAGATCCAACAGTAATACCCATAACGACTCTAAAGATTGTCTTTGGATAATGTCTTCGAACTCTCAACTCATAATAACTTGGCCGAAGATCGATCTTTGAGAAGTACGTTGATCCTTACATGCAACTGACCGAATAGATCATAATCTTGGTGAGTGGGTAATTTTCGATAGTCAACTTGTTCATCTTTCGATAATCTATGCACAAGTGAAACGACCCATCCTTCTTTTCAACCAATCAGGTCGGTGATTCCCATAGCAGTGACTAGGTGAATAAAACTTTTATCCAAGAGCTCTAGTAGCTTACTTGATAATTCTTGCATTTGCGTTGGTGCTAACTGATATGGTGCATTTGCAACAGGACTTGCTCTAGGGCTCATATCATTCTAGAATTCTATTTGACGAAGAGGGGACAATCCTATTAAGTCATAAGGAAGGTCTTCTAGAAAATCAAGTATATAGGAATATCTTTCAACTTTCTTCTTCTACCTTCTTCTCTATTGTATGTGCTAGAAATGCGCAACATCACTTCTTTATGCATCAACGAATCACCTTCTCCTGATGGACTATCTTGGTTTCATGCTTCAATAACCAATTCATACGGTATTAAGTCTATGTCAAAGACATGATCTTCGTGTACTTTTATGTAACCTCTAGTTATTACCATTGGTCCTCTCAAACCAATAATAATTTCTAAGCAGCTAGGGTAATGCTAAGTTAAAGAATAATTCCGGAAGAATAAAAGCTATTATCAACCCTGGTATCAAAAGATGTGTAGCTATTGATGATAAGTTACGTGCATGTTACAACATTTGGTCTTGTCAAATGTCGCTTGCTCCAGTCGCAAATGTATGACCGCTGGATGTATTACCTTGATTTACATGATCTTTATTTCCATAATTTACACTATTCTTACTTTCTAGCTATTTCCATTTCCTAGTTGTGATTTGTTTCCAACTTGTCCTGGGGTCCTAATCGACCTAGGGCACACGTTATGGTAATGGTCGGATCTCCCACCTTTTTAGCGTCCCCGTTTAATGCATGTTGGCTTAATCATACCGACCGACATTGCTAGGTTCATAACATTGGCATTCTTGTCTACCTTACCGCTAGGTTGCTTGTTGACCTCTAACTTCTTTCTACTACTCCCTAGATTTCCCAATGTCCCTGTCAATTCTATTTGGTCTATTGTCATAAGGTATGACATCAGCTTTATCAACTCATGGAGTTTGTCAATATAAAAGCACGACCTAACCTACCATTGCATGATTTTAGAATTAGAATTCTAACTTTGCATTTCATTCCTTGGGATAGTACTCAATCATCAAGGCTTTGAACTCTTCTCAAGTCAGGGCTTTCACAACCTCCTTACCTCAGACTTGAGCTGGGTATTCTACCATGCTTATGCTTTACCCATTAGTGAGTAAGCAAAACATACTTCATATGGTTTTTCAGTGTAGTTGTTCAAATATGTTACAGTTTCCATTTCCTTAATCTAACAGGTTAGGATTATCGCTTTTCCTCTTGTCATAGCTTGACTAGTATGTCAAGAATTCCTGGTATATACAGGCAACTCTTTCACTTTATCTTTCCATCATTTCATACTCCAATTAATCAAGATCATCACATAGCCCAGTTTAAGCACATTCTTAGTATACGGTGATGCTTATATATAGGGTTCCCCCTAACTTTCCCACCACATCCACGGTACCGAGAACGATGCTTAAACTGGTTACGTGACATCCGATTACTCTTAATATCATCCCAATAGACAACATAATGCCTGCATAGGGAGTATCATCACTTTTCTACAACTCTTTGAAGTCCACATCATTCTAAGCAATTAGTCATTTCAAAGTTACTGAAATGCTAGAATGAGTAATGTCTCATAGGGGATAAGACTAATATCATAATTGAATCCTATGAAGGCTCCAAGTAGAATAGACTTAAGTAAGAGCAGAGGTGATAAATGTTTATCATCATTAACAAAGTCTTACTAGAATTATGACTCTACTGTCCCAAGGTTATAGAATGAAAGATATGTACTAATCATGATCATTATCTCATGGCAAGATTCACCAGGTTTCACATGCACTGCAAGTTGCAATTACATGTGCACCCGTAATGGTAATTTTCTTTGCATGGTCACCCTCAGCTTCACCTACCATGTTAGCATATCTTGTCAAGTATAGAGTGTTATCCATGATTTGAGTATCAAGTATGTTGTTACTACAAAATGTAATTAACGGGAGTTGTACAAGGAATCGATGAGGTAAACGTTCACTTGGCAAGGAATAGTCGAAAGGATCCATGTACTTAATCCGAACTATGATTAAGTAGTCATCTGATCTGAGTACGTCGCGTCTCTTTCTACTAGCATCGTCTTAGCCAACGTGTCCGTCTTCCAAGATTCAACCCAACAAAGTTATAAATAAGGGAGCAATAGTAATTGAGTCGATAGACGTATGGGATAAAGGTTGGCTTAAAACCTAAGTCCTTAGAAGAATTCTTAAAATAGCACTATCAATCCTTCCGAATATAAGTCAACTACATAACAAGAGGATGCGCATACCTAAAGCTTTCTCAAGGTAAAAACAGATAATATGATAAACAAATTCTCAAATAAGTAAACCATAGATAGCTTGTAAGGCAGGCTATGTAAGCATAACCAATAATGTACTTAAACATTCACATGTATATGTTGCACACATAATCCCATTATACGTACTACATGTGGGTAAGCATATATTATGAAGTAATAAGCACTCAACCGCATCATGAAGATCATGCATGTAATATCAAATGCACACAATCCCTAGTATGCATCCTACATGAAGGTTCTTAGGATATAGTCTAGGTCGGGTGCCCCACCTAATTCTCTATAACCAATAGCTCTTATACTAGTCTGTCACACACGCTAAAAGCGGAAACAAGAGGATGTAAAGGACAGGATCGTCATAACACATTGTAATCAATAGAGACGCAAATAAATATGTATAAAATGAATAACGTGTGATGACGACACCCGACACAGAGGAGAC